>BNST01000296.1:0-339996 GCA_019650275.1 Xylocarpus granatum | reverse complement strand
ATAGGTCCTAAGATGGCTCATTTGGTAGGATTAGTTACATTTTGCTTACATCAGAATGTCAACTTATTTGCTTAAATGTTTAGTTCCTCAAAAGCACTTAGATTTTGTGATGCCTTTAGGTCATGAATGTTGGATGGAATAATGTTCAAGGGATATGTGTTGATACTCATGTGCACCGTATATGCAATCGCCTTGGATGGGTATCTCAGCCGGGCAGAAAACAAGTAATTCTATCTTATACCTTGATGATGACAATATATTGAACTTTGTATGATCTTTGTGATTCTTTAAAAATTTGCCCTTCAATAAAATGGTTAAGTTATGAAACTGAACTTAGTTAAGTTCTGACATTTTTGTGTATTTTACCTATCTTTAGCAGAACCAATGTCAAAGGCTGTCAAATTTTAGTGATTTTGTGTTGCACGTAGGCATTTCAGGGTTAAATTACATGTAATATTCAGCACGAATTTTATACATTTTCTGATTTGATCAGATGAATATTGTCTTTTGTTATAGGCTATTCTAGCTTCATGGTAATCTTATATCTCCTCTTCCAAGATGTTTAAGGAAATCTTACACTCACAGTACACACGCATATTCCAAATGTTTTGTGAATTTATTTCTATATTTTGAAGAGAAAGATAATTGATGTATATCTTCTGGAAGGGGTAGATCATGAGTTTTTCTCATCAAATTTCACTTCTTTTTTTTATGTTTTACCTTATTTACTTCTAAAGTATTGACTTCTACTATGTAAATATTCTTGAACTGGTCCCGTTCATCCACAATGAATATAGATCTAGCTCATAAATGCATCATGACTCGTTTGCTTTATGCGCTTCACCTTTTGTATTCAGCTAGTAGCATTGCTCAGTTCCAAATATTGTTGTTCTTTGCTAGAAAACTTCTTCTCCTGAGGAAACAAGAGAGGCATTGCAGCTATGGCTTCCAAGGGAAGAATGGGTTCCCATTAACCCTCTTTTGGTAAGTTTAGCTCATCATTTGCTGAGCACATGTACGCCACTATCTGATTAATGTACAACAATCACACCACCCAGCTGAAATACATGTGTACTATGGTATACATGTATTTGTAACACATCCATACTCATTTATTATTCTTTTCCACCTCAACCATGAAAATGTACACATTTAGTGCCTATATGGCAGTACTAATTAAAATGTACACATTTAGTGCTATATGGCGGTACTAATTAGCACAAATCATAAGTACTAAATTCCAACATATAAGCACTTTTCCATGTGTTTGGCTATTAGATATTATATATTGCTTATCAAATTTAACTAGCAATGGAGATACAATTGCTGGTCTGAATTAGTACACATTACATACTAATTATATAGTATTTAGACGTTCTTTACAGGTAATATAAGTACCTTTTAAATATATATATATATATCTATATATATATATTTATTTATAAGGCAGCGAAGAAAAAGTGTTATAATGTATAAGTGCCATTTATTAAGCACTCTTAAACACACCTTTGTGTGGGTTTTTATTTTTTTTTTTTTTTTTTTCATTTCTCCTTTTCTTATAATGCTACGTGATGATTTGACTATACAATATGAGCTGGTGAATCTCTCAATAGAACTGAAATTTATTGGCTGGAATTTGCTCTTCAAATAGGTGGGATTTGGACAAACAATATGTACTCCTCTCAGGCCTCGCTGTGGAATGTGCAGTGTTAGCAAGTTCTGCCCATCTGCGTTCAAGGAGACTTCAAGCCCTTCATCAAAGTTGAAAAAGTCTGGTAAGAGGTAGAATTGGCTTCGCTGCTTATTTTACCCTCCAATTTTGCCTTTTATATGGATTCTGATTCTGGGTTGAGGTTCATCTTGTGTTAATCAACTTTGAATCAAAGCTTTCTGTGCTTTTTTTTTTGAGGGATGGCTTCCTCTCCATTTAAGTCTCGGGGAATAGAAGTTATGCGATGAGGAAGGCCTGCCCTATTATTTAGCTGAACTAGTTGGAAATTCTTGAGTTCAAATATCATTGTTGTATAAAATTAGTCGATCAAACTGACTTGGACATGTATTTTTCTTTTTAGTTCTTAATCTGAATACCATTATTGATATTAGTAGATATTGATGTATTATAAATTTCCAAATTAGTATCTATCTAAATTAGTATTATAAATTTTTTTATCAAACTTTAAATTTATGAAACTTATCAAGTGATTGACATTGGCAAAAAATAAAAATTCAACAGAGCCAGCTTGGTTAGAAAATTAATCAGTGGCATACAGCACCACTCTTGAGCTACAACATGGAGGCAATTTGTCATCCATAGGGGAATTCCCCACAGAAATTAAATCACATAAATGTCAGATAATAATTTAATTCAATACAAAATGATATATTGTACAGCTAAAACAGTACATTAATTGGAGTTTTGTAGTATATTATGGTGGACTGCATCGTTCCCAACGGCACATTCCACTTTGTAGTACAGCTGCTACACTAGAATAATCTCATTCATTGGTATATCTGAAGCTCCAGCACAACTGAAATTGCTCTCGTTGAGTAATCACTCAACTACAGATTGTTGACTCCTTTTAACAAGGATGGCTTAGTCAGATTGGAAAACTGGGATCTTGTTTGACCTACGGGGCCTAAATTCAACAACATCCCATCTTTTATTGACTCGAGACAGCCAGAGGAAGCTTTCTCTTGCGCCATAGAAGATCAACGTGCTTCAACCTCCTCATAGTAATAAAAATAGTTTATTCCCACATTATGACTGTAGAAAGGTTTTACTGTACTTCCCTTATTTGGAAGGTAAAAGAAAATTCGTGCTTACATGGAAGAATGGCTGAGAAAGTTGAAGAAGATTAAGACATGGCTTGGATGCGCTTAAGAATTTGGCTTACAATGTTGAATACATACTGGATCAGTTTACAACTAAAACTGTGAAGCGGGAAGTTGCTGCACCAACCTAAACCCAATACAAGTACGTTCCAGAATATCACTTGTGCCATTTTCAGTCCGCATTCCTTGTAGTTGATTCCAAGATGAGGTGCAACATAGACAGAGTAAGACATTGAAGTTAAAAGGTAATTTAGGAAACAGGTTTAAAAAGAAAACCAACGGCAACCTCTTTGTGAATGAAGCTAAAGTTTATGGCAGAGGTAGAAAAAGGATGGATATAGGAAATATACTAACCATAGATCCTCTGTCACTCATTTTTATTACAAGAATGGGAGGGATGGGCAAAACAACTCTTGCTCAACATATCTACAATGACAAAAATGTGGAAAGCTATTTTGACTTCGAAGCTTGGGCTTGTGTCTCTGAAGATTTTGATGTTATTAAGGTAACAAATACAGTACTTTGTTCTATTGATGATAGAACTGGTGATAATAATGATCTAAACTGGCTTCAAATTTCTTAAAAACAATAAATGATATATGGAACGAGGATTAATGATTAGGAACTCTTAAGCCTTCCATTTGGAGCTGGCACACCAGAAAGTAAGATTGTTATGACTACTCAAAAGTAGAAATGTGGGTTCAAGGATGATTGTTTGCTTTTTACTAACCAACAAGCTTGGAGGACAAGAGATTTCAGTATGTTTATTTTAAATTTAAATGTTTGTAATAATATTTGAGAGTTACAAATTCTTAATTATTTAATAATGTTCGAGAGTTATAAAATATTAATTTTTCAGTGGTTATCTCTTGAAGATTATAATTTCAAAAATTAAAAATTTTAATTTTTTTAATTTTATATATACATGACCACCAACACACTACTACATAAAGGATGCTCTCTTTCTGTGCATTCTTTATTTTCTTGCAACTACATTACAAAGATTTAGAATTCTCCTTCTTTTCTTCTTAATGATTGTGTTCCTGAAAAAATAAAAGAAAAAGTAGCAATTTTTTCAATTTTTGCAACTGATGCTTTAAGTGGAAATTGATGCATCAATGTCAACCCAGTAAAACGTAATTCCCAAAATGTTAGCCTTACTTGCTGCACTAATTTCAGTTCATGGTTCTTCCATAGAAATTGAATCCAAGAGATGGTGCAACATAGATGAGATTACTAACAGATTGGGAAATATTACTGTAGATAAAAGACCTGTTGGAGTTGAAATCAAAGCAGCTTTTCACAACTTTGTCATTGAGGACTAACTGAGCAAGAGTTGTCTGCCCATATCTCCCGTTTCTATAATTGAATGACAGAATTCATATTCAAAAAGTAAATCATCCCTTAGCAACAATCCATCTATTTTTTCTTCTCTTTTTCTCTGTCACACCAAAGAGGATGTGGTTAGTCTTTGTCCAAACGTTTTATACCTTCCTCTTGAATTGTCTTTTTAAGTGTGACTGATCTTTATTTTTTGTAATTTTAGAAATCTGTTAGTCATCTAATTTACCTTGCGCATAATCTTGGAATCAAATTCTGAAGAACGTGGACTGAAATTGGAGCAGCAAATGGGAATCAGATTCGGGGAACTTACTTGTACTGGGTTGGGGTTGGTCCAAAAATTCCCTCTTCAGAGCTTCGGTCGCGAGCTCATCATCCAATATGTCTTCGGCATCGTACTCCAAGTTCTTAAGCTCACTAAGTCAGATTTTAACTGAATTCTTCGTCAACTGTGCCCTCTGCATCCTCAAGCACTGCATTAATCTTCTGCAATTTTCTCCGCACTAGTCTAGGTGATCAGCAGGGATTTTCTCTTCCCTTCCGAACAGCAGAAGTATCTCTGAAGTCAATTTTAACAGATCTCTACAGTGACAATTAGAATTACCCTCTCCATGATTGGCATGCTGTGTAGAGAAAATTTGCAGAAACTCGAACTGCTCGAAGATGGTTGGAAAGAAACGATGGAAAATTATAGAAAATGAAGTAGAGAAAATCTGCAGAAAGCTGAACTATTAAAACATTTTATTTTTCAAGCTGGAGAAAATTGAAATGTAAGGAGGAGGAAGTAAGAGTTTGGATTGGAATACGAAAGCTCAAGCAATCTGGTCGTGTTTGGCGAGTCAGAAAATGCCACGTTATAGTTAACTTTAGATCCTGTGCCAAAGTGAAATAATTAAACCCAAGTCTTGCTCTTGTCTTTAGCCAACAACATTTTTCCAATAATTCATATTCTCTGCATGCACTGTTATGACTATCTTTCCAGCAATAATGACTTTGCTAAAGTAGAATTCCAGCAATAACATCAGCCCGTCAGAATAATTCCTCCACTTTAAAAAAAAACAGTTGATAAAATTCCTCTTATAATTACTGCATTAAGGAATTTGAATTCTTTTGTCTTGGTTGGTGTTTACCAACTCATCTTATGGTACTGTCAAAATCTTGTCGATACCATTTAGTGCCAGTGTTCACACTACCAAAATTGTCTTTGGTTTGGTCACATTACTTAACCCACTGATTTGGCTTGTACGATAACCCTAATTATCAAAATAGTACATACTGCAACATCTCAAGTTCTTTAGCCCGCCGACTTTGATGTAGGAGGTTGGGAGTACCTGTTGGATGCTTTTGCTGACAGAGTTGGGAGACCACTTTGGTTGACCTTGACATTTATAGAATCTGGTGCAAGTTCCCGTGTTTCGTGTGTATTGCGTCTTTGTTTCAAAGAGGATTAACGAAGATGAAGTCAATTGCCTTTCCTGTCGCCGAATGAACCAATGCCTTTTTCACGTTACACAGCGGATAAAACATGGTAATTCTTGGATGTATAAAGGCCAGTAGTTTTTTGGGTGGATGATAAGCACTCAACCTGTGACAAATGATGTCAGAGCATACCCAAGTTTTCATTCGTATTATACTTTACACTCTAATAAGGAATTGCCTTGTAGGATGTGGATCCCCAAAAGATAAGAGGGGCAATACAGGTCAGTTGGGCTCCAGACTTACCGTGACTGGAGGGTGGGTGAGAATGTTACGTCTCATGTCAAATAAAATACGAGTTAATCTTGAGTTTATAAGTGCGAGTACGTATACTATTTTTTTAAGTTAATGGCAAGCGCTTGACCCTTGCACTTTGCTGCTGATGCTACTTCAGTGGATTACGGGTAAATATTCACTATTACCTTGTTCTCACTGACTAGACGCAAATTGCTCTAGATGATCTTTAAAGAGGCAGTCATATCACTTTCCGCAACCAAAATTGTCATATTCCTATATCTACTACCACAATCAGCCATATAAAATTTTGTTTAGTTGTTCTTTTCTAAATTGAAGTTCTATTTTTTTATCTGCTACGTTAACCTTGGGTGTCTAAGTGAATGATGGTCGCAGCAACATGCTGCTTTTAGGTTCAACCAAAATCCATGGCATTCACCACCTTCGTTTCAACTCTATATAATTCAATAAACCTACTAGAGTTTAGAACATATTAAGTTTTGTTGTCCAAGTGCCGTGGATCATTAACAGTAAGTTAGGTTACCAAGAATTACAGTTGTTACAGGACCCCCCAAAAGATAACAAAACAATTAATTTTTCCATATAGTAGGAGAAATACATGTGCTGTTGTAACAGTTTTTAGTTTGCTATTTTCTTGCCCAGTAAATGGGTCCTTTGGATCTGTATGAAAGTCAAGTGAGACTGTGTTCTTTAATAAGTGTTGTGTATTTGATAGATATTAACCTCCCTGTTTGTTCATGATACAATTCTCTGTTTAGTCTCCACTCTCCTCAATCCATATAGATAAATAGATGGAGTGGTTTCAACTATTAATCATGGAAGAAATTCAAATATACTAAAAATTTACAGTTCACCAAATGTGCTTGATGAATTACAACTTTAATATTGCAAGAAAATATTATACATGTCACGCACATCTTATTAAGTTAAAAATGAAAAATAATCAATAGGATCTTTTTACCATTAAATTGAGGTGGCTTCTTGCATGGATTATTTTCCATTCTTAACTTGAGCCCATAGGGCACACGTGACTAGAACCTTGACACTTCTGCAAATAATTTGATGTGAATAACTGGGAAATTATTTTGACAATATTTAAATATTTTAGAATGACCTATTTAATGCATTGGTTTATTGATTCTTACATTCAATTAGGCTTTTACCAGGGTGTCTTCCAATCCTCAGTTCCTGTTAAATCTGTCTTCACCATTGCACCATGTTGTATACGACCCCCTGAGTTTCTAATCTAGTTAAATCGAAGTAAGGAATATTGCTTTTGCCTTTGACGTATTAGAGGACAGGTTGAATATCATATTCTCCTTATTTATTCTTTAGACTTTCCTGATAATCTCGTTCTTTCAATGTTATAATTTCTGAAAAATGTGCAGCTGGTGGATTAGGTCATGACATGGCCCATGCTGTGTTCTTTTGTCTTAGTCTGTTAACTCCAGCATTTGATCCAGCCACATTTTTTGTTGACAGATGCTTGTGGATGCCCTTTTCTCTTGTTTCTGGTGAGTCATGCCTTTTCTTATAAGTTGCTCGTTCACATTTCTATATGCATTGGTCATTGATGAATGTCCACTCAATTAGATCATTTTAGTGTAGTGCTGTATTATTACTATTCATTGATGTTAACAGCAAACATTTCAAAGTTTTTTAACTGCTGCAGCAATCATTCACACTTTCTCAATTGTCATTGCATTTAATGGGTATGCAAAGGGAATAAAGTGGACCGGTTCTTGTTCCTATCTTTCATCTTGTCGCAGGTACAATAGTGAAGTCTTCATTTACTTTATATTTTTGCCTTGTAGTATCTTTCAACATTTTTCTTTTAAAAATTTAAATTCTAATTTGTCCCTCAGAAAGTGCGGTTCAGTCCTGAAATTGAAATAATTTTTGATTGAATATGCTATGTAATTGTGACCATCTCACACTACATTGTCTGAAAAAATACCTGTAATATACCATGGCATGGACATGACGTTTACAAGATCACAGGCAATGAGACAAAATGGACTATTGATGCAGGAATACATATGCAAAAATTATTACCAATCTTAATCTTGTACACAGTTTCTTTTGACTTTCTTGTTTGCAGTTTCATTATCCCATAGACTAGTATCATATACTTCAATAAATTATAGAACAAGAACAAGTCCTGATTTTCCCATTCCCTTCCATCCCTCCTTTCTTTCAAAAGGCATGCACATCGACATAATTATAACAATTAGACGTTCTCTCCATTTCTTGGGTATTCTAAGGGAAACTTATAGGCAATGATGCCTTTTTGTTGGATATGTGGTGTTAGATGGAAAGAAACGTGATCTTATTTATCATTGGAGTTTTTAAAGTCGGATACCCACTATTTGATTTTTGCTGTGCTAAAAATTTGCAGTGTTGACCCCTGTGAACGGTGCTGCATTATTTGCACTTGAATTAATTTCCGAATGTTTCATTTGGCAATTGACACTACTAGTGCTTAATGAATTGATTCTCTTGCAGCAGCAATTAATGGTTGAACAACTCCTACCAACCTTTCTGTCTCCTTTTTCTTAAATTAGTTATATTTATTTCCTTCAACTTCCTCCTATTATGTTCTGCAGACTGATAAATTTTCACATCTGGTGGTTGTTTCTTCTGGATTCCTCTGCTCTCTATGGTGACAAGCTTGGCCATGATACTCTGGGGGAAGATGGTATGGAGAAGATTAACCGAAAACCAAAGCAGGCAGGGAAATTCTTAGCAATTCATAGACCCGGTAAAGTCTCATCTATAAATTCAGTTCAAATCCCGTACAAGTGTATCTATAAATCATATCTGAACATAATGTTTTGTGAGCTGACGTACTAAATCAAGTCAACTGGCCATATCTGTTTCTTCTTAAAGTATGCGTCTTTTGTGCAATATTGACAATTAGGCATGGATTTTTATTTTCCAGCACGAATCACAGTCCAGACCAAAATGATTTAAATAACTTTTGATTTACAATTTGACTAAAAGCTTGGAATAAATGAAAAAATAAAATAAAATTAGAAAAAAAAAGAATGAAGAATCAAACATTGCGGAAGCTTTCTGATTCTGATTTCCATTATTACTAAACACGGTTAAAAAAAATGGGTGCTTGTAATCTGCATTTATACACATAGAAGCATTATGATATGAATAAACAAACTGAGTTTACTTGATGGTAATTTGTGGGGTAACGAAATTCTGTTCATCACTTCAGAAAGAACTTCCAGATATCTCTGTCAGCCATCTCTTTAATTAAATGGACTCCGAAAACACCTTCCTCATCCGCTATACTCCTCAGTTGCCGTGCTGCATTATTTAGACCAACATAATGCTTCTTTGTTGCCAAGTATATTACTCCATACGGCGGCCTCAAACACTGTTAATCCAGAAAAATGTTTAAATGACAGATATAAAACAAGGAAAAATCAATACTTTGATTCATGATGCGCACATAAATAAACACGACGCGCGAGTAAAACAGCAAAATTGCATTAACATAACTGAATGGTTACTGAAGTTGCTTAGTTATAATCAAATAATGCATTTGCTTGCCAATATACCACTGGCACCTCAATTTGCACATTTTTACTTTCACTAGTTTTGCCAGGTTGCTCATAGTTAACCTTAGTTGATTGCAGAACTCTCAATAATTCAACAGAGGATTCAATGACAATATGAGATGTGATTTGAGAATGTAGTGATTTAACCAAACTTTGGATGTGGTTCTTTGTATTGATATCCCACGGGTTGGTCATTAATAGGATAGTCATCACAAACTTGTATCAGGCACTGCTTATTTCAATGTAAGATGAATCATGGGGGAAAAAAAAGTCATGTTAAATAGTATTTTCCTTGTGTTCCACGTTGATGCAAAAATATACATGCAAGCAACTTCACAGGGAAGATGGGAAGCATGAATGCTAAGCTAACAGATTGTTATAAAAGAACATAAAAAAAAAGCAAGAAACTAACCTTTTTAATAAGTGAATATAACTTCTTCATTGAGGTCGCGGGATATGGGATCTCTGTCATCAAAATAACATCATAACCACCTTCACCCTTATCTGCCTCACTAGCCCTCTCCCAAGCCCGGCTTCCTGAAAGCTTCCTTGATCGTCTTGAAGAGAAGTCCTGTGCAGTGATACTACCATCTTGGCTACTACAGCCATCCATGAAATCCTCCTCAGAGAAGCTCAGGCTCATCCCTGTTGTCACTTCAGATGCATCATTCCGCACAACAGATAAGACTGAGGGAAGTTCTTCCCAATCACCAGCATAGAAGTGCACTGTTGGCACCAGAGTTTGCCGTGATGGAGTCAGGGGACCCTCTGGTTGTCGGCTCTGCCTGTCTCGAGCTTGCTCAAGATTGGCAAGGACATTGGGTATGGTCGTACATCTTATTGTTTCTGCACTGAGATCTTGAAAGTGCACTGTGCAAGCACCCTGTGAAAACATGAATCAGAAAAGGCGTGCACGCATTTTTTTTCAATAAAATCAAATGTACTTCTTTTACTTCTTTTACTTATTTAGCTTTTCAAGCTTTTAGTGTAAGCTATGCACTCTCCATGTTTGTTTCAAAGGAACATCTCTTGAAGTTCCATGTTTTCGCTTTCATGCATATTTGATTTAAAAAAAAATTTAGCTCTTAAAAGTGTTAGTAGATCAAAAACACATCTTTCGGATTTAGTAACATGGCAAATCTTCAAATAAATGTTAGCGCTAGATTCATCCTTCTTTGCAAGAAATAGATTATCAATAAGTCATAAATTAAGCTAAAAAGTTAATGAATACAATGGATATTACTTATATTTATGTAAAAAATTTAAGAAACAATCGCTTGAAGAACCCTAAAATTTGCACCTTGTGTCCCCCAAAAACCAAAAGCAGCAGAGGATTTGAGGCTATGTTAGATGATTACAAAGGCAGTATTAATATGAACATAAAACTTTATGCCTAATCAAGTCACTGACAGTCACTGACAGGAAATGTTTGTATCAAAGGATAAAAACCATCAGACTACCATAATAGTTAACACAAGTTGGCCACTTTAAGCACACATGTTTTTTAAATTTAAGATGCTCCAATTGTAGAATTTGATGAATAACAAGAAAGGATAAATATTTAGCGGGCAAGAATGGACTTAAGTTTGTCATCTCACCTAGTTTACACAAAGAGATAACTTAAATGTCAACTAGTTAAAAATAAAAAATAAAAAGCAGAAGCATAGGTCTAAGATTAATCAACTGGACATACCTTCAGGCAAGCAAAAATCCCAGGAAGTCCATAGCTACAACCCAACTGTAGAAATCACCAGTGAAAAACCATCAACTTGCAGGTTGTATTTCAAAAGGTACAGCATAGAATTAATTATCAAATTTTATTGCTTTAAAAGAAAAAATGTACCACAACAGAGAAAGGAGCAAGGAAAATTATAGCATGCAAACTTCTATGTAAATAATCGGATCTTAGCATCATAATACAGTAAAAAAAGAAAAAGCAAAATGATATACTATAAAAAAAAATCAAAAGCACATTTAAACTAGTAAACATCTAATCAAAGTTAAGATACTAAAATTTCTAACTGCAAATTCCAATGAATTAATTCTTTTGATTTGATTCCCTCCAGATAACAGCATAAATCAAATTGGTTATTCCATTAACAAGGACACTCTAGAATAAACAGTTCAACATTGACGTATTAAGTAATAGAATCTAATGAACTTGAAGAAGACTGTCTACAGCAAAACCATGCTTGTGATTCGGCTAATAGTACATACCAGACACTGGTCAAATTTATTAACAGAAGTTTAGAAGTTCATCCAACCATTGACTGTGCTCAGCAAATGCAACGCCAAGAGATGGATTAAAAATCACCAAAATTAAAGCATGAATGGTGAGTAATAATAGCTTTTCTCTGACTGAATTACCTCAAGTACCCTCTTGCCTCTAAAGCTTAGTTGTCCATCACGAATCTCATGCTTAAGAACATTAACAAGATCAATAGATCTCTCCCAAGATTTCAGAAATCCTGTAAAATAGGATGAATCCATCACTTCAGATTCATAATCCTGTCATTTTATGACAAGGAGACAGTAAGAACATCACTGGAATGTTCCTCATCTAAGGTGTTTAATCACCAGAAAGTCAAATGAACAAGTTGAAACTTTTTATTAATCCTGAAAAATGATTTACCTACCATCAGGTTTTGAGGATATAATTTCGGAACCTGTAAACCCAATTATATCAGCAACACTAACTCTTCCCTGCAAGAGATTGAAAAAAGGCATTACACAGCTTATAGTAACAATAGAAGAGGCCCAGATAACTGAGGCATTACACACAAAAGTTGGGCAGCAATGATCCATATTCACACTTGTTTTAATATCTTAGGCCAAAGCTACACGCCCCTTGTTCGAACATGCATACATTTTTCAAATCAAAACTGATTTGAATCTGAAATTCTTTGGTCATCCAGGAGATGGACTCTTCAGAAATAAACAAATCATAGCATTAATTTTTTTTAAAAAAAATTGAGCCAACACAAATAACTAGAAGATTTGAGAACCATAACTTTGTAGCACAGCCTTCACTTTAATAGCTCTGGAACAGCGACCAATACTTTATATTACAATAGCCTAGCAGCTCTACTCAATTTTCTCCTTCCCAAGGATTGGAGGGAATAAAAAGCAAGATTCTACTATGATCCACCAGCAACGAATATCCCCCTCCTTCCTTGTATGGTAGGAAAAAAAATATACATCTATGTATAATTCAAGTTTCTAAGTAACATTAACAACAATGTCTTAAAATTTAGCATACCTTGAACATATTAATCCCTTGCAGGTCTACATTATCTGGAGCATATTTATATGGGTGAACAATCTGTATTGTACACAAACGAGAATCTCTTAGCTTTGATTGCAATAAACTCTACATAAATAACTTGGTCACATGAAAACCAAATAATTTCTGTTTTACGCAACACATTCATACCATGCATTAGATATGGTAAATTTGAGGAGAGTAAACAGACCTTTGAAGGGAGAATCTCAACAGCTGGTGAAGGGAGATGCACATCCCTCTCTGAAATGGTCGACATGCTATGACTTCCTCGGTCTTGAAGCACCAAGCCCGGCAAGCATTGTGCAAGCATTGATGGGGCACGCATTGTTCCTTGATCTTTTGAAAACTACTCTTGAGATAGAACAACCTACATGACCAAATTCGCTACTCATGGGATATGCATACGATCAAAATAGAATTATGTACAGAAGAATAACAGCCTCCAATGACAATCCTGAATTCACATATTCTCAACTTGATGATATCACTATATAATTAACTGAAATATCATTTACAGACAGAGAAATCAAAAGCAAGAATCAGTTTCAAGCTTAGAATCTATGATCAGATACTCCAAGCACGCCAATCAAAAATTCAATCCAGGAAAAGAAATTCCTCAAAATATTGCACAGTCAGTCAACCAAGCAAAATCTGCAAAACCACCCAAAACCAAGGGCCCAGGGAATCCAAACATAACAGAATCAGATAAACTAGAACCAAAAAAAATATAACTTTCAGTCGTTAGTAACAAAAAAGGAATTTAACATTGTAGAAATAAAGGATCAGTACATATCTGCAATCAAATTAAAAAAGAAAAAACCACAAGTAACATACAAGGAAGAAAAATTAACAAAAGCCTAAATCAAACGAAAAAGAAAAATTACCAGGTTACAATAACAGATCCTATTAAAAATTAAAAGAAAGAAAAATTGATCACATGATTTAATTTAGAAAATAAAAATCAACCCACAGGTCCAATTGCATTATAGAACAAAAACCAGGAACAAATAGCAAAATCAAAATGAACCCACATGCTAAATCACCTCCAAGAACAAAACCCGGAACCGACAAACCAACCCAAATGACAATAACACAAAAAGAAAAACAAAAAGCATTTTACCTCTGAAGAATCTCTCACCCGAAATCACATACGCAGTAACCCCTCCTTCCTTTGTTTTATATATAGTTTTAAAACACAGAAAAGTCTCGAGTTTCAGAGAAAAGAGGTGATTATCGTCACTTTGAAAGTCAAAAAGGCTGACATGCGGAACGAAACCCAAGAGAGACACACAGAAGCTTCCATTCACAGACCTTCCTTTGCTGTAACTGTTTTATTCCTAAACCACCCCTGCCTTTTCTCGATAATGTCTAATTGTTTTCGTAAATACAATAAACAGACAAGGGTATTTTTCTGCACACGTGGTTCGATCCCATTGAACCTGTTTCTCTCAAAACAACTTAAAAAGTTTAATAAAAATACTCGAGTCCTCATTCTTTATTTTTCTTAAATAGGAAAACATTCTATCCGTATTAATCAAATAGGTCCCTAACTCAATTAGGGGTAGGGTAGGAACTTTCAACACAATCAATTTAAAAATTATATAATTATTAAATAAATACAATATAATACATTAATAATAATTTAAAATTTTTTACTCGTAAAATTCATTTATAATAAAAAGTAAACTATTTAAGTAATTATAATATATTAATTTATTTATAATTTAATAAATTTATTTTATATATTTTAAAAATTTAATTATATTTATCCTATTTTAAATAGTATTTAAATATATTTACAATAAAATTAATTAATATTTTGTATAAATATATATAAATACTAAAAAATATATATATATTATATGAGTTATAAAATTATAATTCATTTAATTATTTATTAATTATCACAAATATAATTTTTAATTTTTAATATAATTATTAAATGAGTTAAATTCGGTCTAATCTCTATTTAACATAATATAATTATAATTTAATATGAATACGATACAATAATTTAAATGACTACCTCTATTAATTTTTATAAAAATTATCAAATTATTCTTATATTGTTAAATTTTAAATTCATAATATCATTACGTAGCGAAAGAAAAGAAATTTAAAAAAAAAGGTATTTCAATTGCTTCATAGAGCAAGAGACATTTTTGATTCCAATGGAGAAATCATTAAAGATGAGGGGTTTGGATATTAAGAATTAGAAAATGTCTTTTTAATCAATCACATTTTCCCTCTTAAAATTGTTTCTTGAGGAGGATTCATTCAAGAATTTCAGAATAATCAAATCAAAGTCAAATTCTGTTTCCTTTAAAATAAATATTTTATTTACATGAAAGAAATAAAAAAATTTAAAAAATAATTTTAAGTTTATATTTAAATTTTGTTTTAAAATTAAAATTTATTATTATTATTATTTAATTTATGATATTTTTAAGTTAAGGATCTATTGGGAAATATAGAATTTATAAAAAAATGTATATATAATTTATAAAATAGGGAAAAGGCGAATGTACCGTTAAAACATAGAGAGGGTAAGAGCTTAATATAGGAAAGCATTCGAGGTTGGAATAAGTCGGTCCACGTGTGTCATTGAGAGCGAAACGCGGAGGAAAAGCGGTGTGTTGGTGGGTTGTCATCTTCACTGCTCTCTCTCACTCTGTTCACAGGTGAAACGGAATCTTCGTCAAACACGGCTACGAGGTTTACACGTGTTTTTAGTTGGTAAAGACTTTTTAACGAATCAAAGTCGTACGGTGGGGTTGACTTGACTTGGAAGAACTACAAGGTAGTTTAATTTGGAGTCATTGACTTTTGAATTCTAATTACAGAAAAATTTTATAGATTTTAAAAGGGTAAAGTTAGGTGTAAATTAGGTCAAGTTCATACCCAAAAAAATTATTAATTTATTTTTTAAAAAAAAATACAAGCATTTGAACCATGAAAATTATACAAAATTCCTTCTATATCTTGGCACTATGATTCTAAATATTGTTTATTTCGATTCAAACTCATAAACTTTGATTTGGAATTTTTTAACTAAAATTGAGAATTTTCTTCAATATCTTTAAGAACTTCTGAAGTTAAGCGCTTGGGGATGATATTGTAAAATTAATTTCACAAGAAAATGGTTCGAAAGTGTTGAAATTTTAGGAAAAAAAAGGGAGGACGAAAGTCAGGAGAAGCAAAGAAAATAAAAATAGGTTTCTTGCACTCGGGTGGAGGAGAAGATGGGTTTACATAGAAGTTGAAAAATTTCATTCGAGGCCCCATCTTCTGTGAAATTAATGTAGAAAAGAAAAATAGGTTTCTTTCCTTTCCTTGAACTGATTCTATCATGATTGAGTTACGTGTATTTGAATGTGGGTTTGAGGATGAAATGATAGTGAGTGTGTTAGTGATGCAACAACTGTGGTTTGTTAGTTACCATAATTTTTCTCTTGCAATTTTAGTTAAAAGTATGTTTACAGTAATTGATAACCGTTGTTTTCTATTTTAGTTTATGATTATTTTGGTTGTTGAGAAATTGGTAGGATTTGACAGGAGAAAGATAAGGAAAGAGATTGGAAAGCTTATGTATTTACAGGAATTTGAGTATGATTGTAAGACATAATAAATTTGACTAAAGCCTGAGAATACGGTGTTTTCCTCGAAAGTGAAGCTTCGTTGGTCTTTTTAGAATTTCTTCGCTGTTTCCATCATTTGGTATGCGAGCCGTTCTTTCTTAACTGTGGCACAAGTGACATGGTCGAGGCAACAAGATCTTAAGAAGCCGAAGAAAATGGAAGAAAGTGTTCGACTCCAAAGAGAGAATTAGGCAACATTATGCAAAGGCACTACATGGACTCATAGTACTTATTACTAGAATAACTATTATGTATGATCAATTTATTAAGGTGAAGAAGCAGCAGGCTAATAATAATCCTTTGGCGGCTATCTTTCTCTGTTGGTGGCTATCTATTCTTAATGCAATGCTTCTTCCTTCAATAAGAAAGCAAAACGAGGAAAATATCCAAAAACATCTCTTTGGGGTGCTATAATCTCGTCTTTTAGGCCACGACGCCCATCCCGATTTCGTTTGAGGCTGTCGCCATGGAGTTATTGCATGGAACAAATTCTTCTTGGTTGAAACCACAAGCTTGGAGTTTTCGTCTTTGCTTCCTTTTCATGCACATTCAAAATTTGTTTTTCACTCTAAAATTCATTATTCCATGAATTCGTTTGTCTCTACGTAAAAATAAAATAAAATAACAAAATATCAAAAATAGGGTTACGTAAAATTTTATAAAAATAATACGTTCAATCTGATTAACAAACAATGAAATGTGATATTCTCGAAAACATAAATTTTAATTTCATAAAAAAAATTTAATTAAAAAAAACTTAACAAAAAACAACATTCATTATTTATAAACACGTGAATTATATTTATAAAACACGTGAATGTTGCCAAAAATAAACTGTTTTATATACATTTTATTTGATTTTATGGTTCCCAAAATCTGTCAATCAAAATTCTACATTATTAAGATTTTTTTGTTTAAAAACTTCTAACAATTCAAAATTATTAATTTAAAAACCACAAAATTATTTTTATAATTTTTGAAGATATTTTAGTTAGCGAAAATAATTTCTCTCTTTGGATATTTTTTAAAATTGGGTTCTTTCGGACATCTTAAAATGAGTTTTGAAAAAATTTTAAAAATTCATACTTAATAATTTTTTTAAATAAAAAATATTTTATGACCCGTCAAAAATCAGTTTTTGTAAAATTATATTATAAAAAATTATAAAATATTTGGGTTCAGCTACTATCATATAATCAAACCCAACAGATACCCTTATTGTCTAAACTTAATTGATTTACTAACGGCGTTAACTATCTTCACCGTACACTAAGGAATTAACCGTTATAATTAACTAACTCGTAAATCAGTTGGACACAAGACAGTAATCAAACTCATGTCCTAAAAAAATGGCGGGCAAGCCAAACATGTGACATTCCAATAACTACTTTTCAAACTTGTTCAGCAACTCTTCTCCAAATTTAGTTGTCTTTTTTCCTGTTAGGGTTTTTATTTTCTTTCACACGGAAACAAAAGGAAAAAAATAGAGAAAAAAAAATAGTCTCTTGGAAAGCTTCTCGCTCAGCTTCCCATGGGATGTTCTTGTTCTTGTTCTCATTTTCGTTATGGACCTGAAAATTTGTGAGCAAACATCCTGATAGAAAAAAAAAGAAAAGCCATCTTTATGGGAAGCTGCATATCTTCACGTAGAAAACGTGGCTTCTTCCACAAGAAACGTAATGTCAATGATAATAGTAACGACAAGGACAACATCAATAAGGACACTAAGAAAGATGGCAGCAGCAAAAGACCACCACCATATTCCAAGCATGAAGTAGAGTCTAAACACGATGCGAATGAAGATAACAAATCGGTGCCTTTCTTGGTCAGATCGGTGATCTCGAATCCCGCTGAGGGAAACATTTACGACAAATACACGTTTGGGAAGGAATTAGGGCGCGGTGAGTTTGGTATAACCCACCAATGTTTTGAGATTGAAACAGGTGAAACGTATGCTTGCAAGAGGATTGCGAAGGAGAAGCTGAACACGGACATGGACGTGGATGATGTGAAGAGGGAGGTTGATATTATGAGGCATTTGCCGAAGCATCCGAATATCGTTGCATACAAGGAGGCTTATGAGGACAAAGAAGCTGTGTATTTGGTGATGGAGCTTTGTGAGGGAGGAGAGCTTTTTGATAGGATTGTCTCCAAAGGCCATTACACGGAACGTGCAGCTGCTGCCGTTGGCAAGACCATTTTAGAGATCGTTAAGGTAAATTTTATCAGAAATTTTTGTTGTGTTTTGTTGGTACATTAAAATGGTTGCCTGTTGGGTTGATCAGAAAATGTGGAAAGAAAAGGAAAAACAAATAATTTTTTTTTCCTTTCTAGAGCTGATTGATGAAAATGTTTCGGGTATATTTTGTTGTTTTCGGTTCTCTTGGCAACAATGAAGAAATTTTATATATTTATTTACGTAAATTGTCATCATTTTCTTTTTAAAATTGAAAGTTAAAAGGAGAAGGAGAGAGAGTTATCACCTCTTGTCATACACATTTTAAACTCCTTCAATGGTTTTTAATACGTGTCGCAGGTTTGCCATGAAAATGGAGTAATGCATCGGGACCTAAAACCCGAGAACTTTTTGTTTGCGGATACAAATGAAGATGCCCAATTAAAGGCAATTGATTTTGGCCTCTCCATATTTTTTAAACCTGGTATGCTTATGTGTTTCATCAATTGCTACTGCCCTTTATTACAGCTAAAAATTATATTAAACATGCTGTTGAACTACGGATTGAAAAAAATTTTTGCAGATGAACGTTTCAGTGAAATTGTTGGGAGTCCATATTACATGGCCCCGGAAGTGTTAAGGCGTAGTTATGGACCAGAAATTGATGTTTGGAGTGCAGGTGTCATTCTTTATATCTTGCTTTGTGGAGTTCCTCCATTCTGGGCAGGCAAGTTTTCTTTCTGAATGTATCCTGCTCTGATTTTGTTTCAAATTAGTTCAAGGCATTGGTTAGCGAACGTGCCTGGAAAGTTTTTAAGTGTCATCTAACAGTTGGGATTCGGAGCAGAAACTGATGAAGGAATTGCACAAGCTATAGTTCGGGGGAAAATAGATTTTGAGAGGGATCCTTGGCCAAAAGTTTCTGAAGAAGCAAAAGAATTGGTGAAGAATATGCTTGATCCAAATCCTTATAATCGGCTGACACTTGAAGAAGTCCTTGGTATGTACTCTTACTGAAGAACTTTGAAATTCTGAATGGGAATGTTGAGCAGACTGGTGACATGAAAATGAAAAGAAAGAAACAATAAAGCATCCAAGCCTAGAAAGTACAACAAATAATCAAAAGAAATATGCTGAACATGATAAGATACATATGCAAGGTATTGGAAAAATTTGCAAATGAATTGAACCATATCATATATGAACTAATATGCTTTCTCGCATGCTATGTGAAGAGAGTCCTTGGATAAAAAATGAGAATCATGCACCAAATGTTTCCTTGGGAGAAAATGTCACGTCAAGGATTAAGCAATTCTCATTAATGAATAGATTCAAGAAGAAAGTTTTAAGAGTAAGTTTCCGAACCCTTTCTCCTTTTGACTTGAATGTATTCTGTTCGATGCAACTATCTCTTCAAAGCCAATTAACTTCTCTTTGGTTTTTCATTTCAGGTAGTAGCAGATAACTTGCCAAATGAGCAAGTAGCTGCAATCAAACAGTTGTTTCACATGATGGACACTGATAAAAATGGGGACTTGACATGTGAAGAGCTCAAAGAAGGACTCAATATGATTGGACATAAACTTTCTTTTTCTGATGTGGAAATGTTAATGGAAGCTGTGAGTTCAATTTATTTTTTTCTCAAAGTGTTTGAAATCATTCTGTGTTCTTCCCCACCAGATGAAACAAATGATTACTGTGCATATATATATATATATATATATATATGTTGGGTTTTGCATTGCGAGTTGAAGATTCTCATTTTTTGTACAAGGAAAGCAAGCATATTTTATATGTTAGATGCGATGTTTTCTGAACTTCGTTTGGCAGTAGCACCTAGTGTATGTTGTATGAATTCATTTTAAAGTAGATTGCTTCTTAGTATTGGATTTTTATCACAAAAGTTATGTTCTATCAATCTAAAACTTTCTTTATTGTCTTCCACCAAAAGGCTGATGCTGATGGAAATGGCCTTCTGAGCTGTGAGGAGTTTGTGACAATATCTGTTCATCTGAAGAGGATTGGGAACGACGACAGTCTCACTAAAGCTTTCAATTTCTTTGACAAGAACCACAGCGGATTCATCGAAATTGATGAACTGAAAGAAGAATTTCTAAATGACAATCTTGGTCCCAACAATGATCAGATAATCAAGGATATCATGCGGGACGTTGACACGGACAAGGTAATTATCAAATGCGTTTTTCGAACCTCAATCGAGCAGTTAACAAATAAGTATTGTTTATCACCTCTATTAATTTCAATACTATGTTTGCGTCGATCGCTCTTAACAGGATGGACGAATCTGTTTGGATGAGTTTAAGGCCATGATGAAAAGTGGGATGAACTGGAAGATGGCTTCTAGACAATATTCAAGAGCAATGATGAATGCATTGAGCAACAAAGTGTTCAGAGATAGATCAATGGAGTTGAATAAATCGATGAAGTTAAGGAAATCTATGGAACTGAAGACTTTACATAAACAAGACTAGACAAAAAGAAACGAGGAAGAAAAAATAAAATCACGTGTTATAACTGCAAGATTGATCTGATAAAGAGGTTATTGCCATCAGAGTCTGAGCTCAAAAGTTTACATGTAAATGGAGGAAACATTTGGTCTTGTTGTTTTTGGGTTGATCCGGCTGTGAAGGAAGAAGTCTCTGAATGTTTGTGCTAGATCTTGGCTCATGCTGTGAACCCAGATGTACTTTCTGTTGCCTTGACACCTGAAACTGAATTAAAACTCGCTTTTTGTGCGCAGAGTCCTGGATTTACTGAAGATTACCTTTGAATTTTGTTGAGAGCACGAAGGGGTCTAGATTTGCTTCTCTAAGTTCTGATCTAGAATGGTAATTCCAAATTTTACTTTCATTTTGATCGAGCATGGGTGGAAATGTTAAACGGATCATGCAGGTTGAGACAGTCTGCAAATTTGCACATTTTGATCCTTCTGTTATCGGTTCAAACCCAAAAGCACAGCCGAGCTGTCCCAAAATTCAAAATATTTTATTATAAAAAAAAAGATGTCACTGTAAAAACCAAATAAACACATGCTTCATGTGCTCAACCGCACTCAAAAATGTTTTTTCTTGCCAACTCCAAATACCTGTTCTTCACAGCGGCAATGATTATAAATATTCATTTCCTAATGGACAAAGGTTTATACATTTTATGCTCAATCTATTCAGACTCTCAAACATCAGTTTGACAATTAATACACACACGTACTAACCATCAATCAATACATACGCATATTACACTGTTATATCACATATGTAATTTTATACTCACATCTCAAATTTTTATATTATTTATTACAAATTTTATAATAATTATATTAATTTTACATTTTATGTTTTTAAAATTTTTTATTTTCTAATTTAAATTTTATATTAAAATTTAAATATACACTTAACAATACATGTACATGTTTTACCCAAGCTCCCCCAAAACACAATTACTCCGACTACTTAGGTAGGGGGATTGTAATCTAATAATTGAAGAAAATAACAAAGCAAAATCAACAATACATGAATTAATAGCCGACTAATGAATGTCTAAAACTCTCAAAAACCAGGCGCACTACAAACTCGAAGGGAAGAGCTAATAAACTTAAATTTTTTGGTCTGAACAACACCATTTATACCCATCTACCATTATACCTGTCTAATATGTAAAATTATAAACACAAACACTTGTATTATCACAAGTTGATGGAGTCATTATAGTATACCATAATAAACTATATACAGTCGTAAGCCATATATATTATAATGTCCACAGCACAAGTTCAAAGAGAGGCCATTTTTTCACCCCCCCACTCCCCCCCTTCAGTCATTCACGTCCAAATAACATACCTTGTACATGTTAAAAGGCCTCCAACAACAAAAATAAAATAAAATAAATTAAGAATAAGTCCACAATATTTCAAAAATAACAAGAACTTCCACTGAATTTGTACGACGGTTGGAAGTGTTTCCCTTAGATATAGATCCCACAAGGCAGAGGACTAAAATTTTCCAGGAAAATGACAATGATATGTGCTGGGAAGACTTCAAAGTGAAGATGGTGCAACAGTAGCAAGTTTATCTACCTTTATCGTAGGAACCAATACTTCCCTTTCCTCTACCACCTTTGCCCTTGCTAGGCCCTCCACCATGTTTTGAGCTTGTCGTCTTGCTACATGCTGCGTGGGAGTCAACATCTGCTAGGCCATTCTCTAAAGCTCTAACAAGGTTCTCAAAATAATTTTTTGTCACGCTGCAGAAACAAAAAGGTATAAAATTAAATCACAGAAGACAGCACGATCTTGTCAAACATGCCCAAAAGCTAGTGTTTAGTATATGAAATATGTAAGATATGAAGAATGATAAAAGCCAAATCTTGATAATGAAAGATCAAAAAAAAATGAAAGATACACCCAATCAGACTTTAACTGCAAGAAAAGAAAATTAATGAGCCAATATGCAATCCACAGCATCACTGCCAAACGCAACTGAAAATAGTTCATTTAATTGGACTGCCATACCCTACCGTCAAAGAATTATTCCTTTGGACTGCTACTATAGAGCAATTAAGTACACATATAACCATATCATAGACATTTTATGCTGTGAAAACAATCTCAAATCAATTAACCATATATTCATCAGTTTATCACAATTTCATTCAATAAACACCTGGTCAACCCAGCTAACTTCGTACGGAAGTCATTGAAGTCTTTTGGTGGGCTCTCCGCATTCAAGTATAGTTGTAGTTCCTTCTCTGCACATTGATGAAGCCTTTCCAAACCTGACTCTGCTTCACCTAAAAGAAAGCAAAAGCTGAAGCACTCTCTAATGGCAAAACATCCACGACAAACCAAATGAACAATTTTTATTAATTCGTGCTAGCATTTTTGAAAGTATAGATACCTTGCAAGTACTCGAAAAACTGTCTCCTGGCATGCTCATGCTCAGGTAGGTAATATCCATAAGCATAGGTCCATTTTAAAACTCTCCTACATTCAACTATCTGCACATATTTATTAACAACAAATATAGTAAGAGGATAAGGTATTCAGCACATCAACATAGTTAGAAGCATAAGTAGGAGGAATGAGATTTGATGACTCAATTCTATTTTCTTGATACAGATTCCTGTCAAAGAAAAATTAATCAATAATGTTATCAATAATAATTAGGAAAAGAGTGTAGGTCAAAGAGATTGATTAGAGAATGTAAATTCCGTGAACAAGTGCTCAGAATGAGTGTCCTCACTTGTGTGTTTGCTCGGGTGGGTTGTGCATGCAGCCACCAAGCTTTAGCATGAATATAACAATTCCAAATCCAACAGATGATCATACACCGAAACACTCGGATATCGAACCCAAAAGTTTGCAAGGTATTATCATAACAAACAAAAATTTTTAGTGGCATACAAAGAGGCACAAAACCCAGGAAATCACACTGCTCAACTCTAAAAAAAGCCTTTTCTATACCATCATTAAACCATATATATTTAAAACCAACACAGAGAAGTAATCAAAATTTTAAAATTTTCTGAACAAACAATAAGAATGCATAAGGGTTCTATGAAAGCATGGTGCCTTCAGTTTTCACCAAGAAAAGTACATAACCACAAATTCTTAATATAATGAATTGTTCAATTTACCTGAAGCCAGGCCTCTATAATGAACTTGAGCTGAGATTCCGGAGTGCACTGAATGTCACTAAGCTTCTCAAGCTGGGGAATAAAAAGACATTTACTCATTAAAACTGAAATTGACAGAAGAAATCCGACGATAACAAGGTCAAATTACCAAATGGCACGATGTAAACAGACCATTCCACATGTCATGCTGCTTTATAGCAGAATCTCAACCCAATGTTTGCATCGATTTAGCCAAGCATGCTAAAGACAATGCTGATATAATTTTCTATTGCATCTTTTCTTGGAAAATTCTCAAAATTGCAGCACAAATCATCTTTGATTCAAAAATCCGATTCTTAAACAATTACATGAACAGAACTCATCAAACATACATGACAATTGGATGAATTTTCGCATTCAGATCACAGTCCTATAAACTTTCAAGTTTTAAACAGTAAGAATACGAGCACTTACATGCACAGTTTGCATTTGATGCAAATCTGCAAGAGCTTTTTGCCTTGACTGCCAGATATGAACGCAGATAATAGATTAGTAACATGAAATTCACATTAACCACATGCTTTTAACTTGAAATTCAGAATCAAATGCAACAGTTTCAGAGGAAAAAGGTACTATGGTAATGCCAGAAATAGTTCTGTTAATATTATTATCTATAACATTCTAAAACACTCCTTGGAAGTGGGAAGAAGGTACAAGTAAAAACAATTTTACTTAATTAAATAAAAGCCTGGAACTAAGACAAGGACTTCGGGCAGTTATAAGATTTCAACTCACTTACCTGTTCTATAATGAGAACTGATACTGGTTTTTATTTTTTCTTTTCTATAAATCTGTTAAATGGTGAGAAGTTAATACCGAATAATGACAATGATTGGATTTCTAACAATTATGCCATACATTACCATTCAATTATTTCCACTTGATACGATAATAGTCAACATAAATAGTGTCAAATTATGAAATATGGTAAAACTCTATAGACACACTACAAATATATGCAACAACTACACATTATTGCGATGCGACACGTACTTAATTATTGGCATCTGCTCAAAGGGTATAAAATATCCAGACAAGATGCACCTTTGGTATTATAAAATGTCCCAGGACCCTGGTAGTTTTTTGAGCCCTCGAGTTGTTTAGTTTTTAAGTCTTACATGCTATTATTTGTACTATACTTCCTCTATCAAAAATTCGCAACTCGAAACAGTTAATGACATAAACCAATATGAGAAATGTAGCTACATTTTAGGTGTCCACTTATATGGAAATAAATAAATAAACACAACAATCCAGAAACTTAAACATGACCAAAAGCAAGTCAACACTATACACAGCACGGAAACAGAGATAAATTTAGAAAGAATCCAGCATACCAATTGATTGCTTGCCCAACGTTCATAATAATGGGTGTATTTCTCCAGAGAATTTTTGGCCATCTCTCTCCTTCTCTCAGCCTCATCATACTACAAAAAATAATGTTCACTTTTGAAAGTCAAAAATACAAACTCACAATAAAATAATCAGAAATAGAACAAAGATTAAAATTCCTCTTACATCTCCTTGTTGCTTGGCTGTCTCATAACGGTTACAAGCGTAGAAACCACCGGTTCGCTCACCGTGATCTGACCATGCATCAAGGCATAGCCTGCATTTTTCAGATAACTAATCATGAAGTAAATTTACAGATGCCCAATCACTCAAGCGGAAAAGAGAACAAATGTTATAATCAAAATCTTCCAGCATAGAAGACAATCAGTAAGAGCTAATTTTCTCATGGAATAACTTCCAAATGAGTATCAAAGTCAGGGATTAAAATTCATTCAAAAACAGAAAAGTTCAACCATGAATTGAATTTGGTTTAAGCAAAAACTTACCAGCAAAATTCAAATTTACAAGGTGGTGAGCATGTCATGTGCATGCACCCTTGATTTTTCTCAATTGGACGCTTGCACTTCGGACAAGGCTTAGAATTGGCTAGTATCCTGCAGGTTATTACATTCAAGATTAGCATAGTGCCATGAAAGTAAGACATCAACATATGATAGTTCCACTATCTCATTTAAGTTGCACAGCAAGCAGACAATTTGAAATGCCCCTTTCACAAACAACACAGTATTCTAAAAGCAGAAATATATGTGCACTACCAGTTCATGTTTTCAGACTCGGCACAGTTTTTCAAAATCCACTTTGCCACAGTGCCACAGTCCACTGGGCGGTGAGCTTCTTCAGTGCACTGGAATTCCAATCCACAGGAGCCTTATCAATCCAGTATAATGTATAGCTAAGAACTCTTACAAAGTTTAAAACAATAGTTTCAGAAAGTGATGCATACATTCCAGCAAAAACTATACAAGCATAAGCAGGTAACATCAAAATTTCCACTTCCAGCAGCAAAATCAACAGCAAACTCACACCCTGGAGCAGGACACCACTTGGTCTAGCAGCAAACAGAAAAACAGGGTAAGAACTAAATGGAAAAAATTGCAGAACACATAGAAGGAAGTAAATCATGTTATATCTTGAGAGATAAAAGGTACACAAGGTCCAATATTAAAAAGTACAATCTCATGAAGAAAATTTAAAAGAAAATTAAAAATAAAAAAAAAGAGGACAGAGGATATGATATAGTATAACAATATTGGATTCAAAACTTGCTTGAGGAAATCAGGGTTCACAGTTCTTGGGATATCTAAGATAATCATCCACAAATAGCGAAATGCATATGAGAATTCACTATACAGCAGGATCATAACTTTTTCAGCAAAGAATGGGGTGTGTACATCAATATGTAATTGAAAGGGGATAGAACAGCCCACTCCATGTTTGAACGCAACTCTTAGTTATATATAAAAACATAATCAAGAAATCAGTTTTCAATTGCTGCTAGACTGCACCATTTCCATAATCACCATCACCACAACAATAATCATACTACACTGTCTTATGTCCAAATTCATATTCCTCCATATCTAAATTTCAAATCAATTTCCTTGTACAGAGAAACAAAAAATAAAAAAGGAGTCCGTACTTGAGACTTCTTAGATTTATTAAAAGCCCGTGTAAAATCCTATGAGATTTCATTGCTTGCTTATTCAACTCATCCATATGGAGACCTCAGGTAGGCTTTCTAAGTTTGCTCAGAGAGAGTCGAATTGATCTGATTCAATTAAAGCTCTTTGAATGACTTTGTTCATCGCGACACAGTCAACAATGGATGAGATGAACTTTGCCCATTCCCTATTTCTTGTCCTTTGCCTCTTCTATAGGAATATTATGATTCCTCTTTTGCAACTGAACTTTATCTGAAACCATCTTCCCCTTTTTAGTTCTCTCCTAAAAGCTTCTACTTTAATTCTATCATTGGTGTTGAGCCTTGCACAACAGAACCAATAAGAACTTTGAACAGATCAAAGTTACTGACAATATTACCAGCATCCAATCCCAAAAAACCTCAGAGAGAGAGAGAGTGCCAGCCATAAGTGCTTACGTGATACAGTTCCCATTATTTTTGACAAAGAAAGGAGGGGAGGAGGGGGCAGGAAGGAATGCTACATACCTTTCTATTGCCTTCAACATATGATCTAAGAAGGTAACGAGAGTACTTCTCCTTATCTTCATCAGAAGCCAATGCATCAATCATGTCTTGACCAACAGCAGCTCGGCAAGATGGATCAGGACATCTCAGCATCAGACACCCAGGACCATCATTAACAGTCGCACTAATATAGCCTATCACAAACATAAAGTGTAGCAAGAAAAATTCATCAAAGGAATTGGTGGTAACAAGGAACACGGAAAAGCAAAAATAGTAATAGTAATAATAATAAAGAAAAACAAATTCAAGGATAAAATGTTATGAGAGGAGCACAACTGCCTCAAGCATTGAAATATGTATACGAGTAACAGACAGCATATGCAATGTATGCACAAAAGGTGCACTACAGTTCACCATCTAAACAAAAAAATCAAAAAGCCAAAGATACAGAACAATGCTACAATCCCAACTTGTAAGGAACCAAATGTTAGGGGCCAACTGGAAAAAGGGAAAAAAAAGTGCCATAAATACATAACATGTGAACTTTAATTTTTGTAAAAGTTTCTTTATGAAGGAACAAGGAAAAACTAAATGGTAGAAATAGAACTGCAACTCAAAACAGATGAAGATTTGAAACATTAAAAACCACTCAACAAAAAGGAGGGAAAAGAGAAAACGAGAGAGAGAGAGAGAGGAGAGATTAGAAACCAAATTTAAAAAAGGCATATAATACAAACCTCTCCAGCATGCACTGCAAAAGGGATGACCACAAGCAGCTGACATAACTTTGTCACGATAGTAAATTTCAAAACAAATCCCACAAGTTAGCTGGCCAGGAAAACAATAAAACAGTTCCATAAGTAGAGCACAAACAAGAAAGCAACAAAGCAAGAAACACATTCAACTCCAATACATCAAAATCATAGACCCAGAAGACCTACTTCTTTAGCATTGGAAAATTCAACAACTGGCGTGTCCAACAACCCAACTTTTTTCCGGACTGCATCTTCATCTGCAAACCATGCATCATGCACTTTACTAACACTCCTGCAGTGACAACTTTCTTCAGTAAAAGTGAAGAGAAAATACAGCCCACAGGCACCAAAAAGTGAATTACTTACCAGTTGAAATGACGGAGTAAAATGCTTGCATCTACGCTTGAAATTGAAAGGACAGTGGAAACTTTTGTAATATCATCCTCCTGATGTTGTTTTATATCTGCTTCCTTCAATACAGTGTAACTTTCCTGATACAGAAAAGAACACATTTAAAAATTAAAAAGATACAAATTGAACAAACCAAGGCCACTCAATCAGCACCCACAAAAACAAAAAGTGGGAGGGGGGGTGGGGTATGGCGTGCAGGGAAGAAACTAATGCATAACAAGTTAAGGCATTCTCTCTAGATCCCAGTTTTAAAGAGTGACATGGATGTCATCATTTTGTCCAACTTCAGATTCTTAAACTTTAATTTCATACCACACTCTCCATAATGCATCCTAAAATTCAAAAACTTAAATGGAAAGAATGTCTGTTGAACCGTGCCAAATTAGCATGTGCATAATCTCATTTGAATACCTGAAAGTGTGACTTAGAATCTAATTCTCTATTTCCACTGGTTGAAAACTGTACTCGCATAAAATATTGTACTTAAAATCATGTACCTTAAGAGGAAAAAATAAAAAGAATAGCAACGCAATTTTCCCATTTTGGCCATTCTCCTTATCCAGTTTCATGGAAATCAGACAAAGCAATTTAGATGGACCGGTGAGGGGGTTTGTAAGGTCAAAAAACATCAAAGGAGCCAAGGTGTACGACAGCCATCAAAGTTTGAGTCAAGATAAACAGACTGGAAGCAAACTAAAAGAGAATGGTTTGAATAAATTGAATCCAATGTCCTTATAAAACAAAAAGAAATAACAAATCAATACCTTCCAACTCCAAACCTAATTGTAAACCATCTACTCTAAGTATGAACTTCATTCAACCGATCAGCTCCAGAACTTGGCTCAGTTAAACTCTTCACACAACCCAAATCAAGTACAGAATTGCCAAAAAGACAAATTACAAACAAAACAGAATCATTGATCCAATCTTGCTGTACATTGCATCCAATTTTCTCATATAAACCTACACACATACATAGCATAGCACTCCCACAGCATTCTCTATTCATTGCAAAGCCTTTTCTGCTCTCACAACCTAACACCAAATTCGTAACCCAATTTCAATTTTCTTAGAAACCAAACAGATCTTCAGTGAGAAAACTAACCAATCACTTTATATCAATAATCTCCGCAGCCAACAGAACCAACACATTAGTCTTTTCTTTCATGAGAACAAGGATATTGCTGAAAGAAAGAAATCGATAAAAGGGAACTAAAGCTCGTAATAGACCAGCAACATAACAAGTAAAGTTACTGCTTGAGTGAAAAGTAAGCATATATATATATATATATATTATATATATATATATAGGCCAACAATAGTATTTGAGCTTTAACATATCCCTCACACGCATGAGGCAAAGATCAACCACAAACATAGCAAACACATACAATGCTTGTTATAATTTAATTAATAAGCTACTGGGATTAGAATACATGACCAAAAGATCAACCAAGTCCTATTACTATGTTAATTATAACCAAAAGCTCAAACTTATAGGTAATTTAAGCTATAGCATTATAAATAATAAAAGCACAACAATCCATATCACAAGCATAAGGAGAATCCTAAACCAAACAAATTAAAAACAAAGGAAAATACAAAAGTTCCCTGCAAGTAAAAAGCAGAAGAGAAGCCCAGAATTAACTTGTTCCATGTAAAATCCTGATGATCAACCATTCCATAAAGATTTATGGTTCCATTCCAGCAACATACAAAGAAAACCATAATTACAGAAATCCATATCCCCACAACCTTATTTCCTGGACCAAATCCCCAATGCTTCATAAGGAACTGAAAAAATACAAGATGAAAGAACCACGACCCATCTCAGCAACTCAATAAAGCTTTTACCACAAACCCAAAGCAATAGAATCATGCTCGCCGCCACCTCACCCCTTACACATGAGTATGGCACACTAGTGTGGCAGGCTTCTCCGTTGAATCAAATCAGTAGGTGCTACTCCTACTACTTGCAACCATCCACGGAAAAGTGCGAACCTTGTAAACCACTCTGGCTCTCCACGTCACCGAATACGAGTCAAACATAGTAAGGGAAGGATCATCAACAACCAAGGAAAACAATTAACGATAAAACAACACCAATGCATCATCAAGTAATCATGATCTTCCATCCTCACTGAAGAATTCCAGATAAACACTATCAAGCGCATCCACCAAAGATTAAAGTACAACCATTTCTTCACCACTCACATTACCAAAGAAATTAAACTAGAAATGACAAACATTACAAATAATTAAAAAAAAACCTGCCGTCGACGAAAGGAGACATTATAATAATCATCGTTATCAGGATCCTCCTCGATGATCCCGTAATCATCGTCGTCGTCGTCGTAGTAATCGTCAGCTGCGTCGTCGGTGTTGTAATAATCGTTGTCATCGTCCATTGCCTCGCCACTGTAGAAATCATCTTCTTCAGAATCCATGATGCTCTCTAATTCAATTACAACCCTAGAGCGAGTATTAAAAAGGGCGTTGTTTGGACGAAGAGAAAATATTATGGAAAAAGGGAAAGGAATTTATGGCGAAATAAGACTTTGTAATTCAGAACGTTTGCTTCGCTTTGCATTTTATCAATTAATTTGTTTTCATTTTTTAATTACATTCCGTCTTGTTGTACGGGCCGTTTAAAACCTTCCTGACTGTAGTGATACTTTGTACAAAAATAAATAAATTTTATACAATTATATATAAAAAAAAATCTCAATTTGAATAATTATAAATACGGATAAATTTTGTATTATAATAAATAATAATTTTTTAAAATAATTTATTTTTATATAATAATAATAATAATTACATATATATTACAAAAAATTCATACTATGTTATATTAAAAAATATATTTTTTATAAAAATTATAAAAAATAATAATTTATTTTAAAATTGTTACCACCTCTTTTATCTCGAGAATATTTAATAATTCATCAACATAGATATTATTTTGTTAAAACCAAAATATTTCTAATTTCTCAAGTAATTTTAAAATTTTTTAACACAATTACTTTTATATTTTTATACTTTCATTCTCGCAATTTTCTCTATTTTTTTCTTATCTAATTATAAAAATGATTTCATCTTCGATTAAAACAAATACGTCTTAACATTTATTTGAATGATTAAGAAAAATATTTATATCCATTCAATTAGTATTGTAAAATTGTCGAATTTCATCACTCAATTCTGCAATTCACCAACATCAATTATACTAATTTTATAGTATTTAAAATAATTAGCACTTCTGCGTAACTTCACATAAATTATTTGTGTAAAAACTACATTAAAATTTCTATTAAAGACACTTATATTTACTAGTTTTAAAATACGATTTTCTATTTATTTCAAAAGTAGGCACTCAAAATGCTTATGATGTTAATTTTTGAAATTTTTAATAATGCCTACATGACTAAATTTTAAAAGTGTTAATTCATAATAAAAATTTTTTAAAAAAAATTCACAAATGTTACAAACCATTTTAATTGTGAGTCGATTCATTTTTGGAAAATAATCAATAATTAGGAAGAGATATTTGAAGATTTACACAAGTTAACTAGATTTTGTAAATTTATCTACATATTTATTAATAAAACAATACTGCTAAAATGTTTATACAAAATTTTATTTATAAAAATTGATATAATAATATTATATTATTACTATATATTCGATATAATTTTTTCCTTTGTAAAAATATAAAATACGTATAAATAAAATTTGTATGAAGAAGTTGCGCACATGTTTAGAGTAATAAAAAAATAAATAAAATTCTTTTTAACTAGATCATTGCATGATTATAACATCATTTATGTGGTAATAAAATCCCATAAAACTTGTCAAGTATTTGAATATTATAAGAAAAAATAAAACAATAATACAAAGGCTACAGAGATATAACACTATTTTTACGTTAAAAAAATTGATTTTTTTCAATTAACTTTTTTTAATCTGTGGGTTTCGTTCTTCAAATTTTTCAATAAATTAAAAAGAAAAAAACATATATACGAGTAAAATTCTAACAAAAGCCTTGTAATTGTATCCTTACAATGTGTATTATTATGAGCAGGTGATTAATCATACACATTATAAATAATCTCAACTATTAAAAGTGTACGATCTAATAACTTAAAATTATCTTATAATTTATGTGATAATTACGACATTTACAAAAAAAAATAGTATTAAGGAATATATTTAATATTTGATACATGCTATCCAAAAGGCAAGTCGTTATTAAGTAATTTAAACTCCAGCATTTGCATGAATGAAAAATGATGGGGGGAGAAGGAATGGATACAAAAACGCACTTTGAGTGTTAGATAATGCATACGGGTAGGTATGCTCTAAAGCTGTCTTCTCGCATGTGGGGTAGTTGGGAGAAGAAGACCGAGTTATTCTTGTACACAATCTACCAAAACTTTCTTTCATTGTTTATATACATCAATCTAAGCAAAATCAAAATTTATAGTAAACAATAATTAACATTTCCATCTTAAATTTGTACCCAAAACTTGCTTGTAAATAGTATTTATCAACACGACCTATATTATAAATTGACACAGCAAAGTGATACAAATGATTACCTGAAAGTCAGGCTGATGTTCAAGAATATTTGTATAAATGAGTGCAAAGGATAACACTTAAATTAAAACTTATAAACTCCCCAAAGAAGTCTATGATAACCTCTTCATCTAGCCTTAGTCGTTCAATGGTTTCTTCCTTGACGTAGTTTCTCTAAAATTGTAGGCATCATATGAACCATTAAGTTGTATAAATAGAAGACACCATAGGACATACAAAAATATGTCCAGTAATATGCCATTGGAGATAATGTTTCATCAGAATCATTCTAAGTTGAAACCAATCATTGTTTTAATTTTTGAAAAGGGTTTTAACTTGTAGGCACACCTCAAAGACAAAAGAAGAAGAAAGAAGGAAAGCAAGATGAGATCGCCGTAGTGAAGAGAACAAATATTTTAGGGTAGACAACATATAATTATTAATGTGCACTGAAGAAGCAAGTTTAATCACAGTTTTAATATCGTCACCACTACATCATCATCACTATGATGAGCAATGAATGTCGGGGGAGAAGGAAAAGGGACACTTGAAAAATTGAGAACAAAAGGAGCAAAACATCTTTGACATACAATTATCTGTAAAAACCTCCAATCGAGCAGACCCACGTAACTCAACATCACGTTTTCGAGATATCTCGGTTAGTGACTTTGTATAATCAGTTATGAAGACATCTTCCTCTACCAAAGTAGAAGTTAATGAGAATCATGGTAAAAGGAAGGAAATCATAGTAAAACCAGAAGTTTCAAGCGGCTTTCATGTTAATAATGTATTTATAACATAATACATCTTTTATTACTTGTTAAGACGAACTCACTGGTTGATCATCATCATCATCATGACACATAGAGTGTGAATCAAAATCAAACTAAACTTCATTAAATAACATCTCATGCAAACTCTACACTAGTAATTAACATAAACCCCATAAACACAAACTTGATAGTTGGTGCATATGCCCTTGCTACTCAAATTGCATTTTTCTTGCTTTTGTAAGCTAGACAACTACTTTTAGAAGGCTTACAGAATCCAAATAGTTGAAGCCATGAAAAGAGAGCAGTGGGAACTCTAGTCATCCATTAACCAATTCCCAATGTATAATGCCCAAATTCTTCCCTATTTACAAATATCCCAATAGACAAGAATTTGTGCAAAATAAACAAAACACCCACGTAAAAAAAAGAATCTAAATAAATGAAACTAATCGCCATTATTCGGAACCAAGACGGGAATAAAACCATTTGCTCTAAACCAGTTGGTGAATGAACAGGCTTTTGGTTCTTTCAGATTGTGAAATAAAATCGTTAAGAATGGCCAATTTCAGAGAAACTAAAAGATCTGGTCCACCTTTATTTGATTATTCTTCTTTCATATTTCTGGCACAATCATTCCCGATCACTTTTATTGATTTTTCGTTCACGGCCACCAATGAATTTTGTAAAAAGGTATTCACGGATTCATCTGCTGTACAAGAAAACTTTAGATGGGTTCGTGTGTAGTTACTATTTTGTCCTCAAGTTAACAGTCGACAATAACATTTTTAACAGTCAAGGGGCATCCATGATTTTTAGATTTAACTACATCCATTTGTGATTTTGTTAAATCTCGGATAAGATATTCGTTAATTATCCGTACAAACAATAAGAATATATTTTAAATAATAAAAAATAAGGGTGATAATTTAAATTATTAAATTATTTTATAACCGAATTATGTTTAAATAGATTAATTCAAACTCAATTTATTTAATAATTATATAAAAAAATTAAAATTATTAAATAATTAAATAAATTATAATCATATCATTAATTTAATAATTTTTATTTATATTTAATATTTTTATAATATTCACGATAATATTTTCTCAAATACTAATTAAATTTATGCAAAATATAGTTATTTTTTTAAAAAAATTATAAAATAAATTTATTAAATCCATTAAATTATTAATTATATTATAAATAGATTCAAGTGTTAATAACTCAAAATTTAAATTTAACATAATTATTAATTGTATTATGCAGTGTTATCTATTTAACAATTGTGTCAACTTATATTAGTCTAAATTTATAAATTTAACGTTATATTTGTCTTATAAATAAATAAATAAAATAATCTAAACATGAAAGAAAATTATTTTCACATTTTTTTAGGGTATAAATTTTTTCTCTAACTAATTTTGAAGGTGATGGCAGAGTTTTTGATTAAAATCTTCGATTACTCAAATTTTAAATTTCTTATATTTAAAAAAATTAATATTTAAATAAAATTATCTTTGATTATTGAATTAATAAACAATACTTTTTTTTAACAAATTACATCGAAGAAGATTAATATTAAATTTCTCAACGAATTATTTATCAAGAGAAATTATTTTTATATTAATTTTTTTAATAAAATTTATTAGAAGATATAATTCATCAACTCATTAGCATCAATAATTTTATTCAAATAAAATAAAATTTTAAAGTCGGGTTAAACTTGTTAATCGATCTAGACATTTGGACCAACTTCGTCAAAAACCCCAAAACGGATCGTTTAGGTGGATACACTCCATCTGTGGGGGAAACTTCCCACAAACCAATGGTGTATGTTATGGATAATGGGTGGATAAACTCCATCTGTGGGGGAAACTTCCCACAAACCAATGGTGTATGTTATGGATAAAAATTTAATGTGAATAAAGATATTGAACTTAGAATTTATCACTACTGTAATATTATCATTGGACTTGGCAATGGACAGCTGATTCCTTGTTTGGACAAGCAAACAATGAGTTGTCTACTTCATACTTTTATGCATATAATTTGATGCATGTGGTAAATGAACTTAGCCATGTGGGATAACAGATGTTTCCTTGCAAATTATTAGCTATAGGGACAACTTATTATTATTTGAACATTGGGATTTTAATTTAAGTGTTGGATTGGTAGTTAAAACAGTAGCTTGCAAGACACAAATGGCAGAGCAACAGAGGGGCAGTGAATGAGTGGTGCTGCAATATCCCACGTCCCTGGAAAAAGGCAACATCGAGAACAAGTTTGTCGATTTCTTTATCATTACTTTCAATTTCTGTCAAACACGTGTTTAACCTTGGCATTGGAAAAAGGAGTGCACTTTCATTCTCTTTTTTATCGACAATGATTGTGACTTGGAAGACACTTTGTGCGTAGAAGAACACGAGGGCGTTGTTGGCCGATTGCAATCCAAAGTTGCAAACTTTAATAGCAACAAACTAATTTAATTATTACTTCTTGTTGAAATAAATGGTTTGGTGCAAAGTAACCAACAATGAATTACACAGCAATGGATCACTAACATGCATACTCACCAACGAACAAATAATTGGCAAAATCTCTGACCTGCTGTAAATGAATTACTAACTAGTAAATATAAATGAAGAGAAATTGAGAAGATAGAGATATTGACAGAAAGCATTCTTAAGCTTTTCATATTTTGTTTTCATATGAATATACTACTTTATTTATAAATAAAAAGTTCAATAGACTTTTACATGGAACCTAATTCATATTTGTCAATTTATTTGGTATCCTTTTATAACACTCTCCCTCCGACGTCGTCACTCTAAATTTATATTAAATATGTTTAATATCACCTTGTTAAAAACTTTATCAATAAAATTTAGTAAAATAAAATTTAATAAAAAAAAAGAGCAAAGTATGTATTTATATAAAAAAATTCATATAGTTCTTCTTTCGTGGTAAAATATATCCTTTGATAAAATTATTTTTTCGAATATAACAAATCGTAATATATCAATTTATGAAGTCAACACGTACTAATGTTAGATACCAATTTTTCAAAAATTGATGTACATAAAACTTTAATGAAAAGATTAGTAATGTTATTAGAGAAACGTATTTGTTTAATATCAATATGTTAGCTTTGCTAAAACTAGCCAGAACTCCTGAGTGTAAAATGACTTAGATAATACGTATTTATTTTTATTTTTCTTAATTTATTCTCCTTTAACTCGAGTAACCCAAATAGTATTATTAGAATATTTTTAATAGAAGACAAGTTATATATATTTTGGATACGATGGATAATGTATAGTAACCGTAACCATATATATTTCTTGCTTACCTCATATAATGCAAGAATCTCAAAGTGATTAGAAATATAGTAATAAAATATAAAAATATAATTTTATTACAACTACAATACTCATAAGAATAATTATAGAAAATAAATGGTATAATAATACAAAATTATTTAATTAAAAATATAAATATTTTATTTATCAGGATCGTATTGATAATATAAACTAATAACATAAAAGAAGAGCGATGGAGAAAGTAGAGAACATGGGGAATATTTTATATGGACTCAATTGATATTTGTCAAATAATTTGGACGGTGGCAGCCTTTCTTTAACAACATGGCCCCTGTTATTTACTATCCTAACAAAATTGTCCCAACATTAAGCACGTGCATGCCGCGCCCTTTATGACACGGCAACTTTTCCTGACTGCTGTTAAGTCCTAATCGTGCCACACGTGTCCTTTCTTGTCAGAAGAACTGAACACAAAGTACTTTGGCTCACTGCAAGCACGAAGCGAGTACAAGATTGTTTTCGTACCACAAGCGCGTGCCAAATAGATATGACCCCACTGGGGAATGGTTTGCTCTAAAGCTTATCTAAAATGTCACGTTCATGGACGTGACTCGATGATTTGCTGAAATTCGTAGACCAAAGCAAGTCAAATCACCCGGCCGGGAGCCATCGTCGATTAATTACCATCATTGCTTAAGAGGAAAATTACGTGTCAAAGTTGTCCTTCAAATTTTCTCGGCATCTTCTCTTGCTTTCTCAACTACCTCACGGCGGGTTTCTCGATTTTCCCCAAACTTTCTGGGGAAGAATTTACGATCCAGTGAAATATTTTCCTCTCTCTTGTTCTTGCTTGCTTTACAAAGATATAATCCCAAAATTTAGCTCCTCTGAAAGGGTAGCAAATTTCTAAAACATCTCTTCTCTCCAGAACACTGTCGTTTGAATCGTTCAAAATCAGCTACTGATATACACTGTCCCTGTATCACCTACTCCTCAGCACGCCAGTTTGGAATTTTGTTGATGAACCAAAGAAATCGTGTTCTGTCTGTTGTGTAATCAAACAGTGGAGCTTCATTTTTATTTTCACCTCCACCTTTACCATTTGTTTCTTCAGTTCATCCGGCTTCGTCGCGTTCGCACGATTTGTACCGAATTTCCATCACTGGTTTCGCTAATTCCTGTAGAAGAGCCATAAATTTAACCAACAGAATCTTGGTTAGGTAGTAGAAGTAAAGATGACGCTAGACTCAATACCAGGGAGTTCAGGGTACTTAGACTTGTTCCCGGAGAGGAGGATGTCGTATTTCAGCAATCCGTACGTTCTTGGATTAACTGTAATTGCAGGCATTGGCGGATTGCTCTTCGGATATGACACTGGTATTTTTTTTCCCGATCCTGTCATCAATTTTTATTTTTTCTTGTAAAATATCAATATTGAAACATCTACGTTTTATAATTTCGCTCATCATTGCATGGGTCCGAGAAACTGGTCTACTCGCGAGCAAGGATTTACCTTTCTCTATATTTTATAGTTATTTTGGATGGAATTTAATATGTTTCTTTGCTAGTTTTTGAAAAGTAATTTGCCCATCAATTTTTCGTACTGAATTCTTTTGATTTTTGGATAATATATTATTTTTATTATCTTTTGTTAGAAAAACGGTGAGATTTGATTTTTAAAATGAGATAACTTTTTCTTTAAATTTCCATCTTATGTCCAGTTTTGGGGATGTCAATGAATTATTTTCGGTTTATCTAATTGACAAATCTGGATTTTTTTTTCTAACACAATTTGTTGATGTAACCCATAAACTAGTTATAGTTCTAAAAAGTATTGAAATTTGTTTTTACGTAGTGAAATCTGTCCAAATTATTTTTGGTTACTTGAGATTGTATGCTCATTTCTAAAACTATCTTGGGATCCCTGAATTTTAGTTTATCAGCATTGTTGTTCATTTTTCATTTATTGCCGGTATAACTGGTGTTTGTTATGTGTTACTTATACTTGACGGGATAGATCGGAGGACTGCGATTCTGGAAATTCTTATTTCCTTTTATGAGTAAAGTTAGAGACAATTCATTAACCAAAAACGAAGGGAAGGTGAAACCAGGTCCATCAGGAGTAGAGTAGGTGGACTGAATAATTTCTAGTTAATTTTGATTGTCCTTAGTTTTTCTTACTTTTCATTTGTTGCTCTTTTATTTTGTTTGTAAATTGTCTTATGATGTGAAAATTTTTATTTCAGGTGTGATATCGGGAGCCCTTTTGTATATAAAGGATGAGTTTGAGGTGGTAAATCAGAGTAGTTTCCTACAGGTAACAAGCTAGTAAAGTTCTATTTTTGATCTCTTCAGGATGTATCTGTTATATTACTGGGTTCTCAAAAAAAGGGGGATGAAAATGAAAAGTGGAATAAGCAGGAAGAAAAAAAGAAAAGAAAGAAACAATCCATTGTCAGAGGCAGTGCTTATGATGGAGCAAGAGGCATTGGTTGATGGTTGTGATAGCACTCAATATTTGGTGCTCCTAGTGGTGGTCTAAGGGATAATTTGTTTGTTTGGATGGCTGGGCATGTATGGCTGTGGTGTGTGGTTTAGGTGGGTGACTGCATGGAGGGTGGCAGATTGGGGGATGGGGGTGAGGTTTGAAGAATTTTCCAATTAGTTTTTCCCTTGTAAATCTTATTTAATGTTGTGAACTTCTTTGAAATATCCTGATTCTTTAAAGTTATCAGGAAACAATTGTGAGCATGGCCCTGGTTGGTGCAATGATTGGAGCTGCATCAGGGGGTTGGATTAATGACGCTTATGGACGTAAGAAAGCTACTCTTCTTGCTGATGTCGTCTTTATTTCTGGAGCGATTATCATGGCTGCAGCTCCAGATCCATATGTTCTAATATTGGGACGGCTTTTAGTTGGCCTGGGTGTGGGTATAGCATCTGTTACTGCTCCAGTATATATAGCCGAAGCATCCCCATCCGAAGTAAGGGGTGGACTAGTTAGTACAAATGTACTTATGATAACTGGTGGACAGCTTCTTTCCTACCTCATAAATTTTGCTTTTACAGAGGTATGGTTTACCTTGCTTGACTATTTTCTTTGCTTTCATCAACTTGAATTTCTTCTGTACATATGGGTAGATTTCCTGCATAAAGTAGTAGCTTAACCGTTTCTTTTAAATTCAATACTTCCTCCTATAATCTTACTGTGGCCAACCCCTTACTTATTCGAGTCTCAATGAAAACGAAGAGAAGTTCTTTAAATTGATCAACGATGCTATATGAAACCGAAGTGAATATTAAGCATGCTAGTCTATCAACAAACACTTTTTTGGGAGTTGAGTTACTCATAAGCAATAGATCAGCAGATGAAAAGACAGCTTTGCTTCCTTTCTCGTAGATATAATTTTGAGTTTAAGAAATGTGTGTTAAAAACTGTAGTAAGTTGTTATGGAAAGAGAATGCTTTACTCAGATAATCTTACCGGTAATCTGTTGGCTATTGGAGTATATTTTTTAATTTAAATTGTCAAGGTAGTAATGTTGATGAGCCTTTTTTTCCATTTTTCTGAAATTGCCTTTTTATTATCATCATGTAATTTTTGATGGAGGTCTTATGCCATTTAATTGAACAGTAGAGTTGTGAATGGTCTTTAGAAATCAATTGTTGCCAAACTATCTCATATGTCGATTGTGAGTTTCAAATTTGTTTTCTGATTTTGGATTTTTTTTCCCCCCTTAAAAGTCAGTTAAAGGATTGAGTGCATCATGAATAGATTGCTTGGATTATTGTACTTCTCTTTCTATGAAAGTTCTTGCAGGAAAATTTGCATTGTAACCATGCTCCTTATAGTGATTATACATCTCAGATGATGTGAAAGGTTCCTTTCCTGCAGTTTTGAAGAGGCAGCACCAAGATAATAATTGGGGTTTTCATTTTAAAAATACCCACTGAGAAACATCACCACAGGAATTTCTTATGTTTTCTGGCATAATTTAGATGATAATATCTCTATGGTTAATAGCATTGATATGTTCCTTATTTTAATGTAGTTCTTATAGAAGTGGTTAATAGCATATGCAGGCTTCTGATTTGTGAGAGGAAAAAATGAAAATTACTTCCAAAATGAGTTTTCTTCAAGAATCAATTTTCACTAAGATGCTGTTTTGGTTGGCATTTGTTTTATTCCATCATGAAGTACAAAATGCAGCTCCATTTGCTCTCTTAGAAGCAAAAAACAAGAATTTATTGCTTTCAAAGCAAAAATGTTTTCTTTTTGAATCCAAGTAGCAATGTCAGCAAGTTTTAACTTTACTCTCTTGAGAGATATTATATTAACCTATAGCTTAGCTTTTAGCAATGTGTTTCAAAAAGTAACAAAAATATTCTTTTTCTTTACATATTTACTACTTTAATTAAAAGTATTTTTTAAAAAAGAATTTCATAACTAAATTGAACAAACAAAATTTTGCCTATGTTGGTTCCTTGGACCATTTTTTGGTCCTTCTACCTGTAACCTTACCTCTTCTGCGTGGAAGACTGCTTTTGCTCATTTCATTGATATGTTTTTTTCTCTAATTTGTTAAGTGTTTGATGAGGCCATATATCTGGCGCTGAATGCCCCTCGTATTTGGGTAATGGAATCCAAGGTTTTCATTTAAAGTTATTTGCTTATTTATTTGAATTATAACTTGCTTGATTCTCTCTCCTATCATTTATATATCTTACCATCCCCATATCTCAAGGTTTACTTTGCTGCAGTTGTCAAGTTCCAGCTTTGGCAGCTAGTCTGTTTCTTCGACACCATGGAAAATTTATTCCTTCATGAGTCCTGACAAAGGTCACACTTTGTTGGTCCTCTGTATAAGTGTCTCAATATTTAAAACTTGATTCTTAAAATTATTTGATGTAGAGGTTTATTCGGAAAACAATAAGCATGGAATTTATAATTTTCAAGCATAATTAAGAATGCATATTTAGTTTGGTTGCAAGGGAGTGAATTACCTTAAAATATTCTTGGTTTATTCCAATTTGCTCTCTTGACTTATTAGGAAATGGATTAAATTAATCTTCTTTTTTTGGCTTATTCTGGTGCTATATGTCCACATATGCTTCAGTGACATATAAGCTTTAGCTTAATGACTTTATCCACACCCTATGTCAGAAATACATTTTGCAAAATTAATGAACTATGTCTTAACTTAAAATGTAATTTTGATAATTTGGAGATCTTTCATTGTTAAAGCAAATTAAACAAATATATTTGTCCCTCATTCACCTCATCCAGTTCAGAAGTTTAGTCGGTTGGCTCAAATCTTGATGTGTGAATCCCGTAGGCTTTGATGCCTCTAGGCTGAGAGAAGGCCTAGTCAGATAGGAGTCAGGGTTTGCGAAGATTTTAGCCTTTTGAGTATCTTTTGGGTCATCCATTTCTTGCATTCCCTGTTTTGGAGTTTTCATGTATTGCTTTGCATGTCTTTGACAATGAATTGCTTGGACAGGTCCCAGGAACATGGAGGTGGATGCTTGGAGTGTCAGCTGTGCCAGCTATCATTCAATTTGTCCTGATGCTTTTTATGCCAGAGTCTCCCCGATGGCTTTTTATGAGGGTACAAAGCTCATCATGTGTGAAGAGGTTTCTTCTATGAACTCTCTTTTCTGGTACATTATCATATTAATTCTTTTAATGTGCAGAGTGATCAGGACAAAGCCATTTCTGTGCTTTCTAAAATATATGACATTTCTCGGTTAGAAGATGAAATCGATCACCTTTCTGCTGCTGCAGAAAAAGAATGCCAGAGAAAGAATACTGTCAGATACTTGGATGTTTTTAATACAAAAGAAGTTAGACTTGCATTTTTGGCTGGGGCAGGACTGCAGGTATGAATTGCCAATTAAGAATTTACTGCAACTGCCAAACCTATTTACACAATGATTTTATTTTTTCTGCAAGGAAATTGTTCTATCATCACTATTTTTGTTTTCTGCTGCTAATTTCAGCAGCTATTCATCATTGTCATTAAGATATATGTTGGTCCTTTTCTTTCTGCTTTGGTAGAATACTGTTGATATTAGTCACTTGTCTTCTTCTTCAATAAAGACCGATTATGCAGATTCTGAAGTTCAGGTTTGTGAGTGGATTATATGATGTAAAAACAATAATAGTGAAAAGCTGCACATGGGTTATAGCATAGGCCCATATATTAGGTGTTCGAAGAAAGTTAGTGGCAGAGGTTTTAATCCAACTTTTCTGACGCAAGTAAGGACTTGGGTCTAGAGAGATTACCTGCTGACTACCAGTGCTACATGCAGAGGTTTGCTTAAAGTGACCTAGCTTCTTTTTGATAGGAAGAACATTATATTAATTAATGTGTGAAATGTTAGTACAAATTGGACAAGATGTCCAATTGTAATAGTCCTTGAAGTAAGCTGGCTTTTGGGGATTGTTTCAAACTAATCAATCTCAAAAAAATGCTAAAACTGATTGTTTGCGTTGTGACCGAAGCTTAATGGGAAGACTCTAGTTTTAGGAGTTGAAAAATAAGAAGAAACAACATTATTATTAACAAAGAAAAAAGTTAATATAGGATATGTAACAGTAAAATATAATTGAAGAACATTATTGACCGGTATGAACTTAAGATCTTGTGACTGCAAATATAAAAGAGAACTTTTACAAGCCTTTGGGCTCAAAACCTTGAAAGAATTACTGATTTCATGGTTCATTTGCACATAAAATAGCATTAAGAAAAAAAGAAAAGAGAATATATAGATGCTGTAGTTAACCATTTACTTTGGATATTAAATAGAAAGTTGAAAAAATTAAAGAAGTTACCAATGGGAGAATGAGATGTATGCAGTCAAGACAGAGTTGTGCCACTGACCAACAGTTTTAAATGTTGTAGTAATGACTCTTTTGAGTTGGATAGTTGAGATTCATAATTTTTTTTCCTAAAAGATTATTTTTTCTAATATGTGCATGGTAGAGGTGCACTTTTGGGAATTATATTTACACAGAAGTGGATGGATTGTTTTCCATTGCGATTGTGATGCCCGCAAATTTCCTTTGCATTACCCCGACTAGCCACCTGTCTAATTCCTACTTTTAGTTGTCAAATTGCTATAAATAAGGTCGGATCCCCATTTATATTGGTGGATTAAATTTGAAAGGATGCCAAATAGAAATTTTAACCAGGGAGAACCAGGATTCTAGGCTGATTTGGCGCTATATGATAATGCAGGCATTTCAGCAGTTTACTGGCATCAACACAGTCATGTACTACAGCCCAACAATTGTACAAATGGCTGGCTTTGAATCCAACCAGCTAGCAATTCTCCTATCTATTGCTGTTGCAGCAACAAATGCAGCCGGAACCATTCTTGGAATTTACCTTATTGATCATGTTGGAAGGAAAAAGTTGGCCCTCTCCAGCTTATTTGGTGTAATTGTGTCCCTTATCTTACTCTCTTGGGCATTCTTTACCGAATCATCTAGTTCAAATGGAATCTATGGTTGGATTGCAATCATAGGATTAGCTCTGTATATTGCTTTCTTCTCACCAGGAATGGGACCTGTGCCATGGACCGTGAACTCGGAGGTGTATCCTGAGCAATACAGAGGGGTATGTGGGGGTATGTCAGCTACAGTGAATTGGATCTCAAACTTGATCGTGGCCCAGACCTTTCTTTCAGTTGCGGATGCAGTGGGTACCGGCGCCACTTTCTTGATCCTAGCTGGCATAGCTGTACTCGCAGTCGTGTTTGTGATTTTGTTCGTGCCAGAGACTAAGGGATTGACGTTTCTGGAAGTGGAGCAGCTGTGGAAAGAGAGGGCGAGGGGAAGCAGTTACGACACAGAAGGCCTTCTGGAGCATGGAAACAGGTCCTCCTAAGAGTCGGGATAGGTTCCCTAGTTTGCTAAAACTGGCTCGGAGTCCAATATAAAGGTTTCCGGAGTAGTGGCTTTCCAATTCCTATATCATCAAAGTAAATGTTTACGCATTGACAATGAATTTATGATTTAAATACCCAATCCACTGAAACCATGGGATCTCTCCTGGTTAAGAAATCAAGTGGCAGTGGGATGTAGTAGAGATAAAATGAATCAGTGTGTGGCTTAAAAGGGTCGTTTTGTTTGCCAAATGCAGCTTCTTGCTTCGTTGTAACTGTTTATATTATTTGGTTTTGTATCTATGAACTCCTTTTAACCATATATTGCAAAATCAAACACACTTGCAAGTGTGTTATGATTTGGGATCCATCCCCACCTTCACCTCGTAAACAAACCACGAACACTGTTGTATTGTTTTTGGTTCTGTTAACTAAAATTTACAAAAAGTAAAACCTTTTAAGAATATGCATACCTCTTCCTTTAATAAAGTAAGAATTTTGGCTTCTGGGTGGGTAAATCCCTAATCTTTTCCTTTACAGAATTATTCAAATCCTCTTAGCTAACAAATTAAAGCAGTGGTATAAACTATTGTCATATGTATTAAGAGAAAAAAATAATAATAATAAAAAATATAATTTATGTTTTAAAATAGCAAAATACTTTTGTGGTAATTAAAAAGTAAAAAATTATTAATTAATTTACATAAATTAGATGCATGATTGGCCTGAGAGATGGTGACAAGAGAATCATCAAGGTTCATCTGAACACAGCAGTGTTACTCCCTTCTGCCAGTTTGTCAAGTTCTTCCACAATCATATCATTAATGGTGGTTGAGTTTGTAATCTTCTTTCAAATTAGAATCAATACTCCCAAGTTTTCATTATATTTATTAACGCATTATGTAAAATAAAAATTAATCATTTAATCAAAAATTTAAAAAATTATTAAAAAAAAAGTTTAAGAAATGTTTTCTTTTATTATTTTATTTATTGTAATTTTTAACTTCAAACCAAAAAAAATTAGACGTAAAATCAGCATCAATCACCTCAGTGTGGTAGCCAAATTGTTGATCATGTGGGCCCATCTGCGCAAGAGATGCAGCGACAGCATTATGAGATGGCACTACATGTCAAGCAAATATCGGGCCCCACATTTGCTGGGGTCATTAATAAAGCTCACCGAAATTGCTGAATCTTGTTGGCCGCTGCATTATTGACGGATAAAGACAATGTCACATAGGTTGTTCGCCTGTTATTATCTTCTACGGAGCTTTCATCCAACCACAGACCTCCACGTGGTCAAACATGCACGGTATGGCACGCCATGGCATGGAACTACATATCCATGCTCGTAGACTCGACCATGGGACACGTGGATAAAAGAAATTGGACAACCAATCACGTAAAACTGAAAAGCGAAATTTGGCTGGCAAGTGGCTTAGATAAGCATAAGCCAAGCCATGGGATAACATAAGGAGAGTGCCCGGCATTGGAAAATTAAATAAATGCTTTATTTGCCATCTTACCCAATAAAAAATTTAAAAAATATCTAATTTATATTATATATATAATTTTTATTTTTTATAAATTTTTTAAAAATATTTTTTTATTTTTTAAAAATTAAATTTTTTGTAAATATAATTTATTATTTATTTATTAAATAAGAGGATTATGTTATATTTGTGACGTGGTATTTAGGAAATACTTTGTCATTTTCTCCTCTATTCAATGTATACGGAAAGAATTGTTATCAACAAAGTTTGTGGCATTGTTATGCAGGGGAAATCCCACCATGAATGAAGTAGTTTCATTCGGAAGGAATTGAAATTTGATAGACAAGGAATGCCTGGCGTGGTTACGGCAACGAATTACGGAATTCAATTTTGACGTGATGTCAACTTACCTTGTGCTTTCAACTGAGTATTGAACTTGGAACTTATCCAAACGATTGGATGGAATTGCTGTCGTTTTCTAATTAATTATTAGTCTATTTCCTCTTTCTTCTTGCTGATTCATATACTTATCCAAAGATGAAAACACATCCTTTTTTTTTCCCTTTAAAAAGCAATTAATTAATTTACTCTTATAAATTTACATAAAAAAATTATATTTAAATTATTATTATTTTTTATTATATATACAAATAATTTTATCACATAAATATAATTAATGCGATAAAATTATTATAAATAATAAATAAAAAAATTGATTATAATCTTACGATTTAATTAATATAATAATAATAATAATTTATAAAATTTATTTAAAATTTTTTATTTAATTTTATTAATTAAATAATTCTATTACGTAAGTTATTCTAACGTGATAAGATTTAAATAAGTATAATTTAGATAAAAAATAATAATTGATATATTTGTCATTTATCTTGGTTTTATTCAATTGGTTTAATCTAATTGGATTAAACCCATCTTGAGCAAGAAGGGGTTGAATTACAAAGTGAAGTAACAGATACATGTAAAATAATATGCAAATATGAGCTGTGAAAGATTTGGTCATGGTTAAAATATGAAACAATGATTGATGTGTTGAAAGGGTAAATAGTATTTTAATTTGTTGAGTTGCCATAATTGGAAATAATATAATATAAGAAAAAGAAGAACATGATTGAGATTAATTAATTAAAAATGATTTGGTCAAGCCATGACAAACAGATGATGGTGCTGTCTTTGAAAGCATGATTCCCCTAATCAAATCCTTACTTTATTTACAAGCAAACAAATAAGGGAGATTTTGGGATCTCAAATCAGATTTCATTCAACCCACCCTACAGCCATCCATCACATTATGTTACATTGCAAGAATAAGAGAATCCCATGCTAGTAAGGGAAAATTTATGAATTTGTCTGCTCATAAATCAGTTTTAATTTTCGATAATATTATTTATTTTATACGCATATATATTTACTTAAAAATAATTTAATATTATTTTTATAACTTTAACGGGATAATTTACTTAAAAAAGAAATTATAAATAGTTGTATTATTCGTACAAGTGTATTTAGGAATTGATGTTGAAGATATTGTTTGATTCAATTTCGTAGTATGTGAAGTGTGTCCAAAATAAAATCATATACTATGCACTTCACACCAATGTCTGTGTTTTGGTTTCTTGTTCTAAACATCACCTGTAATTTGTCCAAATTGGCACATAATTTGGTAGTTTCCAGACACATAATTTCTCTATTTGAGGCAGTAGTTGGATTGCCATTGCATTGCATGTGAGTCTGATTTCTCCTTCAATAATAGAGCTTGTGCTTTCAATAATAATATCATTGTCTTAGTAATAAAGATTAGTATCCTTTTAAAATCATATAAATTTTTATGTTCAATCTTAACTTTTTAATTAATAATTTATTATTAAGAGTTTCATATCGATAAAATAAATACTTAAAATATATCGATTAAGTTATTAATATTTTTTTATTTTTAATTTTTTATATATATCGTATGCAAACATGTATTATTTTCATTTCATACAATTTTTTTTGGCATTTGATTAGACAAATTGGCCATGGCAAAGATTGTATGCTTCCATGTCTCTCCTACATGAAGATATTTTGTTGTTGCTACTTTGGACATATAACTTGAGACATGCCCTTATCTTTTTTAGAAACCACACAATTTTAGATTCCTACATTACATAAAACAATAAATCTATGGTCTTAACAGGTTGGACCTTCTTTTTCATCAATCCATATAATTAAATTTGTCCACATGGTGTTGCATATACAACATTGAACCATTGTTTATAATCTTGAAGATTTATCATTTTTATCTACCAAGCAATTTAATAAGAAACAAGATTATTTTAACTAATAGAATTAATTATTGTTTAAATATATATATATATATTTTTATATATTTCATAGTTTTTATAAAAAAAATTATTTATTTTTTCATCATTGTAACAGCACATCAAAATCCAATAAAATTCTGTTGCAGCTGTATCCTGATTTCCCACCAAATCATAGAACAAAGTAGAAACAGCAGGGGGGTAGTTTATTAAGTTTGATGAGACAAAACAACCAAACAAATTGTTGGAAAGGGTACTGTTGTAATTGCACATTCCGGTTCAGTTGAGCTACTCCTTCATTCACACGACTCTCTCTCTCTCTCTCTCTCTCTCCCCTTTTTCCGTCTTCCCATTCTACAATGTGAAGGTTCAGACAAACCAATAACAGCGTCAAACTCTCACGTGGTGGGACCCGCCCACCCGATTTTCATATTGTCCACTTGCTCAGCCAAACCACCACCAACACGTGTCCTCTTCTAATTCTTGTCGTCATCGTCCCCACCACCACAATAAGTACAGCTGTCCCTGTCCACGTCGTCAGCCCCACGTGTACCCAACTTCTCACTTCTCCTCTGCTTTCGTCCCTCAACTTTATTACAATTACAATTAGCTCCCCCTCTTGTTAAAATAAAATCTTATATTCTTAATATTTTTATTTTTTAAATAATTATAATTTATAAAAAAATAAATAAAAATATATTTATTTAATAAATTTAAAGTTAGAAGAAGTGAGTATGATTTTTTATAAAATATATTATGACATAAAATTATCGTAAATATTAAGGAAGGTACGCGGTAAAATCCCTAACAAATAGTAAGGGATACAATGATATATCTAACAAATGAGGGATCTAACTGTTATAATAATAAATTGTAGAGTCAATTTGTCGTTTACTAGTCTATACATATCATGCATGCCATGTATATCATCATTATTTATCATCATCATGTCAACATGCAACGACATACATAAAATAATAATACTAATAAACCAAAAAAAAGGTGATGCTTTCGTCCACGGATGCAGCTTTATAAGCACATTCTCATCCTTCGCCATACGCGCATTGCAGAAAGGGAGGAAAAACTAGAGAGAGAGAGAAATGGGAAGCTTCTATTGTGAAACAGATTCTTGGGTTTCTTCTAATAACACAATCCAACAAAGCATTTCGTCAATTGGTTTCGAGGAGGAACCGAGGTTTTTAAACATAGCCAAAGCTAGGTCTAATGAAGAAACTGAGTTTAATCCAGAAACCGCAGAGCTTTTAAGAACCGGAAGCGAAAGCAGGACGAAGAAGAAGAAGAAGAAGAATCAGGTTTTGCTCGAGGGGTTTGTGGAGACTGATTCTGAGGATGATTTGAAGAGAACAAAGAGTTTGACAGATGAAGATCTTGATGAGCTAAAAGGGTGTTTGGATCTTGGATTTGGGTTCAGCTATGAAGAGATTCCTGAGCTCTGCAACACTTTACCTGCACTTGAGCTCTGTTACTCAATGAGCCAAAAGTTTATGGACGAGCACCAGAAGTCCCCTGAGAATTCTCCTGTGGCTGAGCCGGTTTCTAGCTCGATTGCTAATTGGAAGATCTCTAGTCCTGGTGAGTATTTTGGATTACAGCATTATTGTTTTATTTTGGTTGATTTGATGTTTGATCTGATTGTGATGTTGTTAGATGGAGATTATGAATTCGATAGTTGTGAAATGAGTAATTTTGTTTGTAATTACTGATTCAGTCTGTTCAGAGTCCTTGCCGTAACTGTAATCTTATTTGTTTATGACGATTGATGAAGAAGCAGTTTATTGAATTCATGAATAAATGATACAACTGTATATTCAAGTTAAGAGTATATGGGGAATCTCTTGAATGCTTAACATGTTCTTCGTGAATGATAAATGTGATACTGTCATGATTTTTCTTGTTTCTAAGATCTTTATCTTTTCAAAAGTAAACTAATACGTGCTACTTTCTCTGATTGGGTTGATCATGCTTTTAACGTTTTTCAACTGAATTGGTTTTAGTAACTTTGATCTAAAGGGATATAAAACATTGTTTTTAATCTTTTTGTTGCCATTTCTTACTCGTTCAGGTGATCATCCGGAAGATGTTAAAGCAAGACTTAAATATTGGGCACAGGCTGTGGCGTGCACTGTTAAATTGTGCAGCTGAGATAGAAATTTAGGAATTACTTGATTCATCATTTGGGAGGAAAATGAATGGAGATATTCTTCACGGTTTTGAAATCAGAAGAATGGCCTCAACCTTCTTGCTGTGCTTGTTCTCCACTGATCTACTCCAGGACAACCTGTGGGAATGAAATTTCCACCTATTATTTAGCTGGAGATGGACCTGCCACAACCTGTCAATGATGGGTCGGCTACAAAAGGAGTAGAAGACGGGAAGCAAGCAGAAGAGATGTCTCAGGTTCGAGATTAACCAAATACTCGTACGAGTCTTGACTGATTTCTCCTGAGACTAATATATACAACTATGATTTTTTGTATCCAGTACTCTGGAAATAAATTATGCTATTGAATAAAGTTCAATCTCTTATTTTTGTTCATGTTATTTCTGTACTGCTTTATTTTTTTTAATATGGCTATGAATCCCAACGTTGCTGTTGGTTTTTATGCAGTGGTGAGAGCTTCCATTAGAGCTTCACCAACTAGTTGCAGACCTCTGCATTTGCTGAGGTAACTAATCTAACTGCATTGATTAACGTTACTCGATTCCTCTTGTCTACTTTATTATGGTCGATAAGTGAAAGTTGCACCAACTTGGTGTTAACTATGCATAATGGTGCTAATTAGTAACTCTCTGTTTATCCAGTCCCTGAATATATATGTACGCATGGTAGCAGAGTAATTGCTAAAGGGAGAGAAAACAAGTGAAGGAGAAGTGGGAACATGTATATCTCTTGACAGATGATAAAATTTCTCTCCCAAAGTCTTCTTTTTATTGTTCAGTTTTTGGGTTAAAATCACTTGACAATTTGTTGCGAAGGGCTGGTTTTGAGGAATAAGAGTTTGCTATATGAGACTTGATATCCTGTTTCCTTGAACATGGGATGTCCGTCTATTACCTTAGTTTGGAACCAGGGATAGGAAATCTATAGGATATTGGATTTGAACATAAACCTGTATCGTATGAAATGTCAAAATGTGACATTGGCAATCAAAGAGCTACAGTGTTTGTTCTACTAGAATGGTGTTGCTCGTATTATGGTTAGGATCCATAATGAATAGAGTGTCAATATATAGATTTTACACTTCATTCACAACGTGTTCCAAGATTGCATTGCATATAAACATTTGTTCGATTCAAATACCATATTTCATAACCCAGTGGGAAATTACCTTTACGATCGAGTGGAGGGTTTGCTGATAAACTTAACACAACGGGAGTATGAACACAAATGCAGTCAGGCTTCAAACGCTGAGCTAGAACAATAGAATCTCAGTTTTGCTTGGGCTTCCTTGCTATTGGAAAGAAAATTGCTGGTTTTAGAGTGAATAAGAAAATATTGGGATTTTGCTACATAAGACTTCAGGGTCTGCAAAGAAAAATGAATTTTTAAAAAAAAATAATTTTATTTCAATATTATATCTATATAATTAATTTTAATTTATTTTTTATAAAATTTCTGCACTGGCACTCATTTAACAAGCGAATTGAACTGCGAATGACTGACGACGACAATTCAATCACTGCCAACCAAGTGTGAAAGAAATTTCTGCAAACGCGAAAATCTGTTGGTCGGGTTTAGTTGCGTGTCACGTTGATGATTTTGTGGACGTTTTTAAAATTGTACCGAGTGGGCTGGCGAGTTACGACTCTGCACAGCATTAGAAGACAATTTTGCCAGTGTGGAATACTATATGACTAATTAATTATATTGTAAGACCTTGGAAAAGGATGGAAGCTTCTTCTTTGAAAAGTCATAAAACAATCTTCAGTAATATTATTATTATTTTTTTTAAAAAAATTAATAAATTTGAATTGATCTCTGTGCCATCCAATTTTAGTTGATTAAGCCAGTGGTGCTATTAACACCCCTATAAAATTCTTACGAAACTCCGCTCTTCTAAAGCTTACCCCATTAAGACTCTGGGTTTCTTCCGGACTGTGTTATGCTTGTGCTGAAACATATGAAAACTGAAAATTAAACGGCCGGCAATCTTGATAAACAAACGTTATTAAGTTATAAATTTAAATTGATATAAAATAGTATCACGCGATTTAATAATTTGAGCGTGTTTGAATTTGAAAATTTTTAATACATAAATTTGTTTATAACACAGTTGATTATTAGAGTAAATATAAGATATTATCTCATTTACATTTTATTAAATTTATTCTATAATTTTTAAAAACAAATAAATATATTTATTAAATTTTAAAAAGTATTTAATTATATATAAAATAAAAATTATTAACAATTGAATAGATAGCATCATAAAAATATATTAAATGAGTGATATAATAATAACTCATTTAATTATTTAATAATTATGTCCCTTAAAATTTTTAATTTTTAACAAAATTATTAAACGGACTGGATTGGGATTAGCTTTTATTTAATACAAGAAAAATATTAGACAATAATCCGAATTGAAATCTCTAATTGTATGAATATATTATGCTTTGGTAGTAAAACCAAAGAAATACTTGTTAACAACCAATTTTTAGCAGGTTCCGATGATTTTTGGACAAGTATATTATCTCATTCAGTTCAGAATTTAATTGTATTACATTGTTTTCACTTTATTAACGTGTAATATTATTAATTTTGTATGCATATTCGCGAGTACTTAAACTTAATGGAGCAAGCTTGATATGACTTTTAAATATTTAGAATAATCTATTTTTTAAAAAATTATTTGGTAAAAATATAAATACAAATAAATATCTTCAATATTTTTTAGTATTTTATTTTATTAATTTTTTAAAAGTATTTTTTTTCTAATAAAACCAGCGAAACACGCTTAACATTTTTTTTGCATGTACGTAAGAGAAGACACTTGTTGATATTATTTTACGTTTGTTTTATTTTGAAATACCGGAACTTTATACTTAACATCTTTTTTTTGCATACGTGAGCGTGTGCAAATAGATTTACAATAGAAAAATAAATAAATAAGTACTCTTATTTTTATAAAAATATTTTTAAAATTTTTTTATTTGATATTATTTTTTTATATATTAAAAAAAAGAATTTTTTTTAAAATATTTTTTAACAAAATTAAAAAAAAATCCGTTGCCATCCATCCCTGTTGACGCCTAAATTAATGTGATTCATTGCCAACACCACTAACCTGTAAATTAGGGATGGCAAAAGAGGTGGCCAGCTGCTTTCCCCAACCTTACTAGCCACCCTGACCCAAAATCCAGAAGTCCATGGGATTGACACTGATCGCAAAAATCAAGAACGGAATCACGAACACAACTTAACAGGAGTTGAAAAACTGAGCAGGAGATAATTGTAATATAAACTGAATTTCTATAAATGAATGGGATTATATTCCAGAAAAGTCTCAATTTCTTACAAACAATATCATTGATAAACAAGAGATTATATATATATATATATATATATTTAGCAGTTGCATAGCAAACATAAAGCCCTTTATTATTCAGCAAAATGAAAGCTTCTACATAGAACATTTGATTATTGAGCAAAATGACGAGTACTGAAATCCATCAAGGCAAACAAAGACTTAATTAATGAATTAGTTACTGTAGGGATAAAGGCGAACTGGAAGTCCCTTGGCAGCCTTTAAGTTGGGAGCTCTCATCATTTGCTCATCAGGATTGATCTTTTCCCAGTTGAATTTTCTGATAATATGATGCATGAAAACTAAAATTTGTAATTTTGCAAAATCTTTTCCAGGACAAATGTGATGGCCTCCTCCGAACGGTAAATACGAGTATGGCACAGTCGGCTCATTTCTTTGAAATCTTGTCGGGTCAAACTTTTCTGGGTTCGAAAAGTATTCGGGATTTCTATGTGTCGCATGAACACTCCAGTGTACCTGGGAATTCCATGCAACAGATCAAATTAAACAAATAACTTCTTCTTCAACTTAAATTTTGTTAAAACCATGGAATATATATTTACCTTCCATCCCTTTGGGATTAAGAATCCATCGTAGTTGAAGTCAGTTAGGGCTTCTCTGAAAGTTCCGGAAGCTGGTGGTTCTAATCTTAAAGATTCACTTAAGACATTCATTGAGTACTTCATCTTTTTTAGATCCTCCATAGTCAAATTCTCTCCTGGTGATTTCGTCTTTGCAATCTCCAGTTGCTCTGTGCAAACGTTCATTTACGTATTAATAACTATTGTTTTAGTTGATTGGATCATTGAAAAAGAAATCATGTAATTACTGAGCTAGAGTGGGTACCTGCGCGGACTTTTTCATAAATTTCAGGATTTTCTGCGAGATTTTTGATAATGGAAACGATGGTTACACTAGGATTGTCAAAGGCAGCTGAGAGTAATGACACTAAGTTTTTAGCAAGAGCGACGTCGTCTACTTCTTGACCGTCCCGACGATTCTCCAGTAGAATGTTGGACAAAAAGTCATTTGCTTCTGTCCTATTCTTCTCAAACAGATCAATCCTCCTCTGCTTAATGATATCCACGAAAATCCGACGACTTTTCCTCGATCCTTTAATTGCCCGATTAAATATTGTACCCGGAAGGTTAATCGGCAATGCAAAGAACCCACACACAGCGTCACCCATTGCCGGCAAAAGGTCGTCTAGAACTTCCCGATCCCTGATGTCTGCAAGCAATCTACAAGAAATTGCAAACGTCAACTTTCTCGCTACGGGGTAAACAGTAACTTGTTCGTAACCATCCCAAAATGACTCGATATGATCTTTCACAACTTCGTCAGCAATGCCAATGTGTCTTGCAAGAGCATCGGGCTCATTGAAAAATGAGAGAAATTGTTTCCGTGCTCTGATAACTTGCTCCATGGTGATCTCACCTTCAGCATTTTCGAACACTTTGATAAAAGTAACCGGCCACCACGATCTAACAAGCTTGTAATCATTGGCAAACAAGAATTTGTTTCCCTCTGGGTTGCAAAGGAACACCATGTTTTGACCAAGATGAGATGTTTTGAAAAGCTTTGTCGAGTATTTCTTCTTCCTCTCGGCAAAGAATTTATGAACAGTGTTGCTTCTGGCCTTGAACATATAATCAAAAGTTTCAACAATCATTTGAGGCCAGCGTACGTGACCTGGTGGGAGAGGAAGATTTTCGGTATCATTGTTTTGTTTGGGTTTGAAGAGATAGTAGAAACAGTAGAGACTAACTACTAGAAGTATGGAAAGGAGGAAGAACTCCATTATTTTTTTTGCGAAAATGGCAATGGTTGAGAGCTGAACTAGGATGGAGTCTTTGAAGGGTGATTTATATTCGTTAAAGTTCGAACTTATTAAACATTAAGTCAACAGAGGTAAAACTTATTATAATTTAGTTCAACTTTGATACGATTTAGTATATTGATGTTCAAAGATGGTGTGCTGGGATTCGTGAATGAAAATAAAATAAATTACAGTATATAATTAAAATAGATAAATAGATGAATTGGCAGACAAGCTCCTTGTCTTAGGTCCAATTTCAAAATATTTTATGCATTTTATAATTAAAAAATTAAGTTAATTTTAAATTTTATTTTTAAAAATAAATAATTAAATTTTATGAATTCAATCGGTAATTTAGTAACAAATGTTTAAATTTATATTTTTTTTCTTTTAAATACATCACTTATATTTAAAATTTTATGAATTCAATTGCATATAAATATTACATTGTTTATTAAAAGTGTATTTAATTTTTAATTATTTTTTAAAAAATTATATTATAATAACAAATAATAATATTTTTTAATTTTATTTAATATCTACTTAAAATTATGGACCACAACCCACTACTGATTAATTAACATTAGTGATGCCAGATGAGTAGAATTTTGGTAGTTAAGCTTGATGTCTTTTATTTATTCAATTGTTGGGAGTTGAAAAATCATTGCAAGTACCCACCCCATAATTGTTTATAATCAGTTAACACATTTGGGTTTTTGAGTACTGGGAATAAAATTCCCATTGAAAAATGCATGTATCAATTCTTATTAGTTAAATTATCGTTGTAAATACTAGACTTGTCTATCAAGTACTTCTAGTGTTTACTTTGGTCTTTTACAGGAATAATATATTATTGCTTGCACTTGTATCTACAAAATACTCGCCCACTCTTTCACGTTCATTGCAGAAAACTCATTGTTTCGTCACCGTTTCCGTCCTTCCATGACTTGTGAATCCCAAATTGAAGAAAATCAAAGATTACAGTCTTTGCTCTAAGTTTTTACAGGTTACAAAAGAATGCATATGTACAGAAATTAAGAAAGCTACAAGACAAAGAGCATAAAAGTAAAAAAGGACATTAAGGACTTCATTTTGCAGCAGGCTGCAGCTTAGAAATGAACTCTGATGTGCTGTGCTCTGTTTTGCAGCCAAAAGTTTTTCCTTCTTATGTGAAGCTGTCACTTGCTTTGGCATGCATCATTTAAAGAAAGGTGGTGATGACGGACTGCTGAGGTGGGCTGGTGATGTGCTCAATCATGAAAATGAAGTTACTGCCATCCAAGAAAGATTAATCCTCATTAACAAAGGATATCCATGCCAAGAAAGAATTCCAGCAGCAGCAGAAAATATCACTAGGCAAGGAGTTTGAGATTAAGTAGGGTTTTACATAGAGATTAGGAACCCGATATATTAGGCTTATCTTCATAGAAATCTAGATGACTTAGTAGTCCTTATTTACTTAGGAATCCTTATCATAGATGAATTAGGCGTTTTAGTATAAGTTAGACATGGAAAGGCTGTCATTATTATAAATACGACATTAGTGCTTGTAATTAAACAGTTTTGAGAAATAAGCGGAATTTTGCTTCGTTGCATCCAAATTCTTATCTAAACAAATTCCTTGTTTAGTGGCGAATTATCTATCGATTCTTATCACTCTTCCTTCTTTCTATCTTAGAGTGTGGCGAATCAACCTAGTAATCTTGTTTGTGGCGATTTGATCTTATCAAACTTGATTAACTAGTTTTCTCCTATTAAACTTTCCATAGGCTATCACTATCACATTCCTACTTCAAAATTCGTACATAACCCTTCCGCTTTCTTAAAACACCCCTACATACCCAGTAACTTACTCCAATTACGAATTTTCATCCACCCAACAACTATACTACATACCAGCACCTTTTTCCATCCATAAAACCCTAAAAAAATATACCCATTAGATCTTGATTCATCATTGAAGATCCTTGAGGCATATCAGTTGGTATCAGAGCCTCTTTGAATCAAGAAATTCATTCACTTGAAAATTTCAGGACGAATTATGTCTGGAGAAGAAGTAACTCCTCATGTTCCAAAAGGATTGAGTTTGGATCAAGCTAAGATTCTAGCACTTGAACACCAGCAAGCAGAGATGAGGGAGCAAATTGACCGTTTAATTCAAGCCGTAGAAAGGAATACCATTCAGCCACAACCCAGAAGACATGAACGACAAGGGCAGCGAGCAACTAGAGGGCCTGAGTATTATGAAGAGGATGAGCTTGATGAGCCAGAAATAGATGATGAAGCTGGGGAGAGACGATGGCAGAGAAGAAATATAAGGGATAATGGAATTGATGTTAAGCTAAAGATTCCGGCATTTCGAGGAACAAGTTCACCCGAGGAGTACTTAGAATGGGTGCAAAAAGTAGAGAAAGTATTTGAGTACTATGATTATTCTGAACCAAGAAAGTGCAAGTTGGCAGCTCTTGAATTCAATGATTATGCCAATTTATGGTGGGAAAACGAGAAAACTAGGCGAAGAAGAGAAGGTTTAGGTGAGGTGACAAGTTGGAGAGTCATGAAGAGATTAATGGAGAGAAGATTTTTGCCAGAATATTACAAACAAGAACTGTACTTTAAGCTTCAAAGTTTAAGGCAAGGGGGCATGTGTGTGGAAGATTATGTCAAAGAGTATGAGATGCTTATGATGAGATGTAACTTGCAAGAACCAGAAGAACTAACGATTGCAAGGTTCCTTGGCGGGTTAAAGTATGAAATTGCAAGTAGGGCAGAATTGCAACCATATGTTTCTTTGCAAGATGTGATTAAACTTGCTATCAAGGTGGAGAGACAACTAATGAGGGGAGTGTATAGATCAGGTTCTACCAAAAATATAAATTCCTCATCTACTTATTCGACTTCCCTTTCAAAGGAGATAGCAAAAGTCAGTAGAAAAAAGTGATCCTAGCAAGTCAGTAGTAGCTATTGATAAAGGAAAAGAGAAGGTGGCAGAAACCATTCCTCTAAAAAGGAGCCGAGACATTAAATGCTTTAAATGCCTTGGACATGGGCATATCGCTTCTGAATGTCCAAATAGGAGAGTAATGGTGCTTACGGACTCCCAAGGAGAATTAGAGAGTGAAGACGAGGTTACAGAAGAAAAGGGAATAGAAGACGACGAGGAAGAAGAAGAACATGCTGAAATTGGAGAAATGCTTGTAGTTCGCCGCACCATGACTACACAAGCAAAAACGGAAGATGAGCAGCGTAAGAATATCTTTCATACAAGGTGTGCAATTCAGAATAAGGTGTGTGGTGTTATAATTGATGGAGGTAGTTGTACAAATGTGGCTTCCACTACCTTGGTAGAAAAACTAAATTTAGCTACTCTAAAACATCCCCAACCTTATAGATTACAGTGGCTAAATAATAATGGTGATGTGAAGGTTACTCAGCAAGTTTTGGTGCCTTTTTCAATTGGTAGATACAAAGATGAAGTGTTGTGTGATGTCGTCCCTATGGATGCAAGTCATCTTTTACTGGGAAGACCTTGGCAGTATGATAGGAGAGCTTTTCATGATGGTTATAAGAATACATATTCCTTTGTTAAGGATGGCAGAAAGATTGTGTTAGCGCCTCTTAATCCACAACAGATTCAAAAGGATAAAATTGAATTTGAAAAGAAAAATGAAGAATACGCACGGTTAGCAAATAAAAGGAGAACAAGAATTCAGTTTGCACCAGGAGATTTAGTTTGGATTCACCTACGCAAGGAAAGGTTTCCAACGCAAAGAAAATCAAAACTAATGCCAAGGGCTGATGGTCCTTTTAGAGTTGTTGACAAGGTGAATGATAATGCTTATAAGATTGAATTGCCAGGAGATTATAATATTTCTACTACATTCAATGTCAGGGACCTTTCTCCTTACTTAGAAGATGATTTCAAAGACACCGAGGAGAAGGATTTGAGGGCAAATCCAATTCAACAAGGGGAGGATGATGTGCTCAATCATGAAAATGAAGTTACTGCCATCCAAGAAAGATTAATCCTCATTAACAAAGGATATCCATGCCAAGAAGAATTCCAGCAGCAGCAGAAAATATCACTAGGCAAGGAGTTTGAGATTAAGTAGGGTTTTACATAGGATTAGGAACCCGATATATTAGGCTTATCTTCATAGAAATCTAGATGACTTAGTAGTCCTTATTTACTTAGGAATCCTTATCATAGATGAATTAGGCGTTTTAGTATAAGTTAGACATGGAAAGGCTGTCATTACTATAAATACGACATTAGTGCTTGTAATTAAACAGTTTTGAGAAATAAGCGGAATTTTGCTTCGTTGCATCCAAATTCTTATCTAAACAAATTCCTTGTTTAGTGGCGAATTATCTATCGATTCTTATCACTCTTCCTTCTTTCTATCTTAGAGTGTGGCGAATCAACCTAGTAATCTTGTTTGTGGCGATTTGATCTTATCAAACTTGATTAACTAGTTTTCTCCTATTAAACTTTCCATAGGCTATCACTATCACATTCCTACTTCAAAATTCGTACATAACCCTTCCGCTTTCTTAAAACACCCCTACATACCCAGTAACTTACTCCAATTACGAATTTTCATCCACCCAACAACTATACTACATACCAGCACCTTTTTCCATCCATAAAACCCTAAAAAAATATACCCATTAGATCTTGATTCATCATTGAAGATCCTTTGAGGCACATCAGCTGGGCACGGCAATGTTAGGGACCTATTTGTCTTCATTTCTAGCTGCCCTCTCAAGCTCAAGTTGGGTGCTTCAACTTTGAGTTTGTTCCTGAACTTCTCGAATTTCTCAAGGGCGGGAAGTTAGTGACTGTCTGCTGCATGATCATCTCTTGGAACATTTTGAGCAATCAGCTATTTACTTGCAATTTTATTATGCACAAAGTGAATGTCTATCTCAATGTGCTTTTTCCTTGCATGATAAAATGGTTTAGTTGCAAGTGCTGTTGCACTCGTTCTATTTGACCAGATTACGGAAGGAGATTCATTTCAACGTTCATTTCCAAAACAAATGATCTTATCTAGCACATTTCAGCCGTCAGCACCTGATCTAGCAACTACATGTTCGCTCTTTTGAACTCCAAGACACATGTTTCCACCCAACAACAACCGCTCACTGATTTCTTATCTTCATTTTCTCTTGCCAATCAGCATTCCACCAGGTTCAAGCTATCTGTTTAGTTGAAGACCAAGCCAAGTTGACAAGTTTCCTGGAGATACCCCATAACTCTTTTCCTGGCTTTTTAGTGGAGATCACTAGGGTCAATCATGTATTGGCTCAGTTTGTTCACTACAAAAGTGATTTCAGGTCTGGACAAGGTTGCATACTGAAGTGATCCTATGAATGATCTACAAAGGGATTTGTCTTCAAAAGGTTTTTCATTCGATCTGCTGAGTTTGACACCCGCTGTCATTGAAGTTTCTACTCACTTGCAATTCAAAATATTTGTTTTAATCAACAAATCAGTGATATATTTAACTTGAAGTATAAAGAGAGAGTTCTGAGTTACGGTTATCTCAGAACCAAGGAAATAACTCAATTTCCCAAGTCCTTCAAGGCAAAAGACTAATACAATAGCTTAACCAATTTTTAAAATTTCATCATCATTGCTTTCAGTTACTATAATATCATCAACATATATCAAAAGCAAAGTAATTTTTAAGTCATTTATCTTGCAGAACATGGAGGTATCTGAAATTAAAATTGGTGAAATTCCAGTTGAGCAGTGCAGACTTCAGTTTATCAAACCAGGCTCTTGAAGTTTACTTCAGACCATACAAGGCATTTCTTAGCTTGCATATTTTTACTGATCAAAATACACTGATAAACAGCATGGTTAATAGTGAGAAAGAGCTTTGTAGTGTGGAGAACCTTCGTCTATTTATGATCTGATGAGGAAGATGATGTTGATATGGGAAGGAAATCCTTATCTGATGATGACATTAGAGCTAGGATGTTCAAATATATGTCGGCGAATAAGTGGAAACCAAATTCTGATGGCAAAACCTCTTTTAGTTTCAGAAATAACTTCAGAAATGTTCAACATTCAAGGGAAGTAATTAGAGATTATGCACTTCAAGAGAGATTTGAACTAGAAAAGGTGAAGAATGACAAGGTTAGGCTAACAATGTAGTGTTTGTTTGAAGGTTGCAGTTGGTATTTTTATGCATCCGTTTTGCCTAATTTCAAAGTGCTCTAGGCATGTAGTGTGATAGAACGCCTATAAACAAAGAATCTAATGCACCATGGATATCCAATAAATTTGCGGGTACCAATTAAGATAACCTTAGTATTTTTGCTAGCACACTGCAAAAAGAGGTTTTGAGAAAATACGTAGAGCCAAAAAAGGGCTTTAGTGAACATAGGGGCTGACCATGAAGCACGCTTTAAACAGCTTTGAAAACATGGGAACATAATATAACTGACAAACCTAGGCCCACAACTAAGATCAAAGTTCACAGACCTTGCCTCCACAATTTCAGAGAATTTTCCTCTCTTATGATGCTCAGAGAGATGGTTTTTCGGCTGTTTGTAGACCATTTATAGGCCTTGATGTGTGTAACATGACGGAACCATATAGAGGGCTGTTGCTTACTGCTACTAACTGGATGCTAGAAATGGTTTATTTCCCATAGCATTTAGTGTGGTTAAGAAAGAAAGCCATGATAGTTGGTGTTGGCTTTTGAGCATGTTGGATGATCATTTTCAACAAATGCATATTATATGCCACTGTATTTCCCGTTGGACGAGTAAAAGGGAACATTATCGGCTCTTGAACAAGTGTTCCCACATTCTAGCAAATGCTACTGTGTTTTGGATTGCATGTAACTTGCCCAATTTGGCAAATTTTAATGGAATAATGGATACGATGCAACTTGCAGGACGGATGAAACCGAAGAATTATTCAATAGTTGGGTGACGACCAATACTTACAATCACTGAATATTTAGAAGGATGCTGATGATGAGAATTAAAAAAAAAGAAATAAAAAACAATGTCTATGGAAAATACATTACCTTTAAAGGAGAGAAAGAAATTGGACGTGGCAGCTGAACTTGGAAGAAGATTGAGGGTCATTTGGAGTGGAGGGGAATATCATAAAACAATCGAAAATGACTATAAGCTATGTATTGTGCATTTAGAGAACTGTAAGTGTAAATGTGGCCAATGGCATATTATCAGGTACCATGCAAACATAACTTCCATACAGCTCCAAAGATTATGTGCGGAATAGATTATGCGCTTCGTTGTTTGAAGACGGATGTGCATATTCAAACATAGGACCAAGTTATCAACCTTATTCCAGAAGCGAACAACTGGCCAGAGGTCAAGGCTGATACCATTTTACCACCTGCAAGAAAGTTATCAGCTGGCAGACCCAAAAGATAGAGAAAGAGAGGGACTAATGAGGGAATACCCAAGTCCGATATTCATAAACACACTCTGAAATGCAGAAAGCTTGGATTCAGCCAGAGGACATGCCCTAAGAATGGCCAACCTAGCAGAAACTCCACCTCACAAGAAAAAATCAAGTAGCATGCGCCGATATCATTATTATATGTCAACATTTAAAAATATATGATAAAAGCATTACATTAAATGAATTGATTTGCTATCTTTTTTTTTCTTGTGAAGAACAACAATCCTGCAAATGCCAGTTCATTCAAGCAGGCTGCTTTGTTTCTCAACAGCCACCAGTTCGAACTGCAATTCAGGTGGAATGCCATACATGACTTCTTCTCACTATCTCAGAGTTAGACATACGAGCATGATAATAGATACAGGTCTCAATTGTGCAATCACATAGCTGGCACTGCCCTACCTCAAGTATGAAGAATATTTATCTATTTTGCCTACTGTATCACCTAGTTATAGCTTTAATTGCATAAAAATTCATATTAAAAAAAGAACCAACTACAATAACAAACAATCATAGTAATTATAAGTATTTCAAAATGTTTTCTTATCATCAAAATGTTTGTCGAATAGCAAGAATTTATTTTTTTTCTTGCTCGCACAACCGCTATCGTACTTCTTTCGGCAAATTCTTTATGAGATAGACTTCTCAAATCATAAAGAATTTAATGCACATGTGATAAAAACAAATTGAGAAACTTTCAAAGCATGCTCAAAATTGATGAACTTTAGGCAAAGTGGGTTGGTTGATATGACTTTTAAATATTTAGAATAATATATTTTTTTAAAAAATTCTTTGATAAAAATATAAATACAAATAAATATCCTCAATACTTCTTAGTATTTTATTTTATTAATTTTTTAGAAATATTTTTTTCCTAATAAAATCAACGAAACATACTTGATATTTTTTTTGCATGTACGTAAGAAAAGACGCTTGCTAATATTGTTTTATGTTTATTTTATTTTAAAACACAGGGACGTTATACTTAACATCTTTTTTTTTGTATATGTGAGTGTATGTAAATAGATTTACAATAAAAAAATAAATAAAAAAGTATTTTTATTTTTATAAAAATATATTTTTTTAATTTTTATTTGATATTATTTTTTCATATAAAAAAAAGAATTTTTTTAAATATTTTTTAACAATATATGCCTTACATTGGATTTGATTTTATTTTCTAAATGGCACTTTTATTTTATTTTTTTAAAAAAATAAAATAATATTAGTTTTTAAATCTGAATGTTTTTATGTATGTAGTAAATATAATTATTATAATTTTTAAATAATTAATTTTTTTTATGCATAGATTATGTATTAAATTAAGTAATCTTAAAAGTAAAATAGTTTTTAAAAAAATAAAAAAAAATCGGTTGCCATCGCCTAAATTAATGTGATTCATTGCCAACACTACTAACTGTAAATTAGGGATGGCAAAAGAGGTGGCCAGCTGCTTTCCCCAACCTTACTAGCCACCCTGACCCAAAATCCAGAAGTCCATGGGATTGACACTGATCGTAAAAATCAAGGACGGAATCACGATCACAACTTAACAGGAGTTGAAAAACTGAGCAGGAGATAATTGTAATATAAACTGAATTTCTATAAATGAATGGGATTATATTCCGGAAAAGTCTCAATTTCTTACAAACAATATCATTGATAAACAAGAGATTATATATATATATATATACATATTTAGCAGTTGCATAGCAAGCATAAAGCCCTTTATTATTCAGCATAATGAAAGCTTCTACATAGAACTTTTGATTATTGAGCGAAATGACGAGTACTGAAATCCATCAAGGCAAACAAAGACTTAATTAATGAATTAGTTACTGTAGGGATAAAGGCGAACTGGAAGTCCCTTGGCAGCCCTTAAGTCGGGAGCTCTCATCATTTGCTCATCAGGATTGATCTTTTCCCAGCTGAATTTCCTAATAATATGATGCATGAAAACTAGAATTTGTAATTTTGCAAAATCTTTTCCAGGACAAATGTGATGGCCTCCTCCGAACGGTAAATACGAGTATGGCACAGTCGGCTCATTTCTTTGAAATCTTGTCGGGTCAAACTTTTCTGGGTTCGAAAAGTATTCGGGGTTTCTATGTGTCGCATGAACACTCCAGTGTACCTGGGAATTCCATGCAACAGATCAAATTAAACAAATAACTTCTTCTTCAACTAAAATTTTGTTAAAACCATGGAATATAAATTTACCTTCCATCCCTTTGGGATTAAGAATCCATCGTAGTTGAAGTCAGTTAGGGCTTCTCTGAAAGTTCCGGAAGCTGGTGGTTCTAATCTTAAAGATTCACTTAAGACATTCATTGAGTACTTCATCTTTTTTAGATCCTCCATAGTCAAATTCTCTCCTGGTGATTTCGTCTTTGCAATCTCCAGTTGCTCTGTGCAAACGTTCATTTACGTATGAATAACTATTGTTTTAGTTGATTGGATCATTGAAAAAGAAATCATGTAATTACTGAGCTAGAGTGGGTACCTGCGCGGACTTTTTCATAAATTTCAGGATTTTCTGCGAGATTTTTGATGATGGAAACGATGGTTACACTAGGATTGTCAAAGGCAGCTGAGAGTAATGACACTAAGTTTTTAGCAAGAGCGACGTCGTCTACTTCTTGACCGTACCGACGATTCTCCAGTAGAATGTTGGACAAAACGTCATTTGCTTCTGTCCTATTCTTCTCAAACAGATCAATCCTCCTCTGCTTAATGATATCCACGAAAATCCGACGACTTTTCCTCGATCCTTTAATTGCCCGATTAAATATTGTACCCGGAAGGTTAATCGGCAATGCAAAGAGCCCACGCACTGCATCATCCATTGCCGGCAAAAGGTCGTCTAGAACTTCCCGATCCCTGATGTCTGCAAGCAATCTACAAGAAATGGAAAACGTCAACTTTCTCGCCACAGGGTATACAGTAACTTGTTCGTAACCATCCCAAAATGACTCGATATGATCTTTCACAACTTCGTCAGCAATGCCAACGTGTCTTGCAAGAGCATCGGGCTCATTGAAAAATGAGAGAAATTGTTTCCGTCCTCTGGTAACTTGCTCCATGGTGATCTCACCTTCAGCATTTTCGAATACTTTGATAAAAGTAATCGGCCAATACGATCTAACAAGCTTGTAATCATTGGCAAACAAGAATTTGTTTCCCTCTGGGTTGCAAAGGAACACCATGTTTTGACCAAGATGAGATGTTTTGAAAAGCTTTGTCGAGTATTTCTTCTTCCTCTCGGCAAAGAATTTATGAACAGTGTTGCTTCTGGCCTTAAACATATAATCAAAAGTTTCAACAATCATTTGAGGCCAGCGTACGTGACCTGGTGGGAGAGGAAGATTTTCAGTAGCATTGTTTTGTTTGGGTTTGAAGAGATAGTAGAAACAGTAGAGACTAACTACTAGAAGTATGGAAAGGAGGAATAACTCCATTATTATTTTTTTGTGAAAATGGCAATGGTAGAGAGCTGAATTAGGATGGAGTGGTGATTTATACTCGTTAAAGTACGAACTTATTAAACATTAAGCCAACAGAGATAAAATTTATTATAATTTAGTTCAACTTTGATACGATTTAGTATATTGATGTTCAAAGATGGTGTGCTGGATGAAAATAAAATAAATTACAGTATAGAATTAAAATAGATAAATAGAGGAATTGGCAGACAAGCTCCTTGCTTTAGTTCCAATTTCTGTTGCTTAGGCAAGTGAAATCCAATGATTAGAGATCAGTCTAAGCTCTCTTTTTATTGGCAATCTTAGATTGTGTTTGTTTTCAAGACTAAAAGGCAATAAGAGAAAAAATAAGAAAAGAAAAAAAAGCCACGGAAAAAATAAATTTTTCTTTATTTATTTGTATTATAAAATCATTGTATCATTAATTTTTAGTTCGGTAAAAATATTTTTTTTTATTTTAAAATTTATTAATAAACTATTATTTTTATTTTAATTTAAAGTATTATATTTATTAAAAATAATTATTATGATAATAGTTAATAAATTTATTTTTTTAAAAATATTCATAAATATAAATACATGTTCTATTCATTGATTATTTTTATTTTGATAAAAATACTTACTTATTTCAAAATATTTTATGCATTTCATAATTAAAAAAATTAAGTTAACTTTAAATTTTATTTTTAAGAATAAATAATTAAATTTTATAAATTCAATCTGTAATTTAATAATAAATGTTTAAATTTATACTTTATAAATATATTTGTTGTTTTAAAAATATATATTTTTTAAATACATTACTTATTTTTTAAAATTTATAAATATATAAATATTACATTTATTTATTAAAAGTGTATTTAATTTTTAATTATTTTTTAAACAAATTGTATTATAATAACAAATAATAATATTTTTTAATTTTATTTAATATCTAATTAAAATTATGGACCACAACCCACCACTGTTTAATTAACATTAGCGATGCCACACGAGTAGAATTTTGGTAGTTAAGCTTGATGTCTCTTATTTATTCAATTGTTTGTTGGGAGTTGAAAAATCATTGCAAGTACCCACCCCATAATTGTTTATAATCAGTATACACATTTGGGTTTTGGAGTACTGGGAATAAAATTCCCATTGAAAAATGCATGTATCAATTCTTGTTAGTTAAATTATGGTTGTAAATACTAGAGTTGTCTATTAGTTAAAGAATTTAATGTACATGTGATAAAAACAAATTGAGAAACTTTCAAAGCATGCTCAAAATTGATGAACTTTAGGCAAAGTGGGTTGGTTGAAGTGATAATGCACCATGAAAATGAGTTTGTTTTTCAACCCACATACACATAAAGCTTGACTTAGAAAAATTAGGTCTTCCTCAATCCACTGCCAAATCCTTTTCTTTTCTTTTTTCTTTTTTTATAATTTTTTATTCATAAACACTTTTATTTTTAATATATAAAGGTTGAATGTGTTGGTTGCTTTATTTCAAATACACCCACTTTCAAATAAATTATTATTATTATTATTTTATTTTATTTTATTTGTGATTTAAACCCAAGATCTCCAAAACCATTTCACCACCTTTGATTGTATGAAAATCTTCTATAATCTATAATCTTTATGTCATCAAATAACAATATAAACGTTGATACTTAATCATTTTTAAATTAATATTAAATTTAAATAAATTAAATATAATTAATCTCCACTTTTTTTTAGTAATAACATTAAAAACATATTTTATAACATAATTTTATTTTTCATTAGTACTCTTAGATTGTAATTTTTAACAAGTCGTCATAAATTGTAATTTGATAAACAACATTAATAGAAAATATTTATTAATAGTAACTAAAATAGTAAAATGACTGAAATATTATTATATATAATTTTAAATATTAGTAATGTTTTCTCCAAAATTTTGAAAACTAATAAAAAGTATTTTTAATAATTATTTTTATATTTAATTTAATAAATATATACAAATTATGTGCTAATTTTGATAAAATGATATTATAAATTCGTTCATTGCTCATGTTAAATTATGAATATATAATTTAATAAATATATATAACTAAATGATATGAATATATATATATATATATATATATATATATATATAAAGTTTATGAATTAATTATTTTTAGAAAAGTATTTAAAATATTTTTATGATTATTAAGATTAATTAAATTAAAAATTTTATTTAAAATGATAAGAATTAAAAATTTTACATTTACAAGTGCTTAGGCTATTTAGTTATCCCTTTTTTTATTAAATAAAAATTTTTAATTTAATTAATTTTAATTATTATAAAAATATTTTAAATATATATATATAATTATATCATTTAATTATATATTTATTAAATTAAATATTTATAATTTTATACAAGTAAGTAATTTATAATATTGAGCTATGTATATTTATTTATTAAATAAAATTAAAAATTAAAATATAAAAATAATTGTTAAAAATAATTTATGTTAGTTTTCAAAATATTATTAATATTTAAGTCATTTTACTATGTTAAATAATTTTTTTTATTAATTTTGTGAAATCTTATATTTAAGTTTTATTTTGTTAAAATTCGGGGGAGGTAATTGAAAATACCCTTCTATTTAAATACATAATATTTATTTTTTAAAAATTGCTTGTACGAACTTTTCCGTTACCTTGTTCATTTAATTAATAGGCTTGACGCATTGACTGACTTAATTTTTTTTTCTCTTGGATGGTTCCTATAAATTTGAATTCACTACAATTTTTTTATTACTCAAGCTAAGCTCACCAGTATTAGTCAGTATTCTCTACAATCTTGTGTAATCAATGGGGTCGTCAGCAGTTTTCTCACTTGCAGTTTCTCGAATTCTGGTATTTCTTCTGTTAGGCTTTTCACTTACTGTTTGTTCTGCTTCTACTGAAGAAATGCATGCTCTTCTCGAATGGAAAACAACACTTGATCGATACCAGAACCGTTCTGTATTGCCTTCATGGGGTTCTATTTATCCTGCAGCTAATTCCTCGTACTGTTCTTGGTATGGAATTCATTGCAACCATGCCCAAAGAGTCCTCAGAATTAACTTGACAAGCATAGGTCTGAAAGGTAAACTTCATGATTTCTCATTCTCATCATTTCCTCTTCTTGCATATCTTGATCTCAGCTCCAATGAATTCTTTGGTATCGTCCCGCCTCAAATCGCTAATCTCACAAAACTCAAGTATCTTGATTTATCAGTCAATCAGCTGTTTGGGAAAATACCACCAGAGATTGGCCTGCTAACCAATCTCAAGGTCCTTTTCTTTCAATTGAATAAGTTGCATGGCTCAATTCCACCAGAATTAGGTCAATTAAGCTCTCTTACTGGGCTTGCCCTCTACTCTAATTATTTAAGCGGTTCAATCCCTCTTTCCTTTGGTAATTTGAGTAATTTGGCTTTATTACTCCTTCATAATAATTCACTGTCAAAATCTATTCCTTCATCTCTAGGAAACTCGAAGTTGTTGTCAAATTTAGAGTTAAGTACAAATTATCTTACCGGTGTTATTCCTCGTTCATTTGGTAATCTCACTAATTTGAAGATTTTGTGCCTCGATGACAATAAGTTTTCTGGTACCATTCCTGATGAAATAGGAAACTTGAAATCTCTTTTTGATCTGGATCTGACGAGAAATCAGTTGAGTGGTTCAATTCCTTTTTCTTTGGGTAACTTGAGTAACTTGGTTACATTGTATCTTTATAATAATTCCCTTTCTGGTTCTATTCCTCCAAATATAGGAAACTTGAAATTTCTGTCAGATCTACAGTTGAGTAGAAATAATCTCAGTGGTGTTATTCCTTGTTCATTTGGTAATCTCAGTAACCTAAAGGTTTTAATTCTCTATGAGAATAATCTTTTTGGTACCATTCCCGAAGAAATAGGAAACCTGAATTCCCTTTTTGACGTAGAATTAAGCAAAAATCAACTTAATGGTTCAATCCCTCTTTCTTTGGGTAACTTGAGCAATTTGGATACTTTGTATATTTCCAATAATTTCCTTTCTGGTTCTATTCCTCCAAATATAGGAAACTTAAAGTCTCTGACAGATTTAGAGTTGAGTGCAAATTATCTCAAGGGTGTTTTGCCTTATTCATTTGGGAATCTCAGCAAATTGGAGATTTTATATCTCGATCAAAATGAGCTTTCTGGCATTATTCCCGATGAAATCGGAAACTTGAGGCTTCTTATAGAACTAGCTTTGAGCCAAAACCAATTTAGAGGTGTTATTCCTCTGTCTGTTGGTAATTTGAGCCACCTGAGATCTTTATACCTCTATGATAATGGGCTTTCTGGTTACGTTCCCCAGGAAATTGGAAATCTTAAATTAAATTTCTTAGAATTGGGTCATAACCAGTTTACTGGTTTTTTACCTCACAATATTTGCCAAAGTGGATCAATAAAACGATTCGTTATCAGTGATAACCATTTTGTTGGTCCAATTTCCAAAAGCATAAGAAATTGCACAAGCCTGGTCAGATTACGTCTGGACCGAAACCATTTGACTGGAAATATATTTGAAGAATTTGGAATTTATCCGAAGTTGAATTTCTTAGATCTCAGCGACAACAATTTTTATGGTGGAATTCATTCTGTCTGGAAAAAATTACCACGATTATGCACTCTGAATGTTTCAGTTAATAATATGACTGGAAACATGCCGCCTGAGATTGGAAACTCATCTCGGCTACAGCTACTTGATCTTTCTTTAAATCATATAGCTGGGGAGATTCCAATGGATCTTGGAAAGTTATATGCCTTGACCAAGCTCATGGTTAGAGGGAATAAACTTTGTGGACGTCTACCTCAAGAACTCGGTTTCCTTACTGAACTGGAGTACCTCGACTTATCTGAGAATAGATTCAACGACTCAATCCCAGAAAGTGTAGGCCACTTGTTGAAACTGCACTACTTGAATTTGAGTAGCAATCAGTTTAGCGAAGAAATTCCGGCTGAATTGGAGCAGTTGGTTCAACTTACAGAGTTGGATTTGAGTCATAACTTCCTTCAAGGAGAGATGCCGTCTCAAATCTGCCATTTGATAAGTTTGGACAAGTTGAATCTCTCCCACAATAACATCTCCAATTTGATTCCTAGCTGTTTTGAAGGAATGCGTGGCTTGTCAAGCATTGACATAGCCTATAATGATTTACAGGGTCCGATTCCTAATAGCACAGCATTTCGGTACGCTCCTGAGGAAGCATTGCAAGGAAACAAAGGATTGTGTGGCGACAATAAAGTATTGCCATCTTGTAAAGTATCTTTCACATCACACGAACAAACCTTTCAAAGGAAATGGTTTGCCATTGTGTTTCCTGTTGTAGTAGCACTTGCTCTTTTGATTGTTCTAATTGGAATGTTCTTTATTTTCCAAAGACGGAAGAGGAATTCGCAAGAACCGCAAATCGATAGTGTAAACACTGCAGGACTTCTTTCGGTATTAGCTTTCGACGGAAAAATTGTATACGAAGAAATCATCGCCGCGACAAATGATTTTGACGTGAGTGTTGCATTGGAGAGGGTGGACAAGCAAGTGTTTATAGAGCCGAGCTACAATCCGGAGATATTATAGCAGTCAAGAAATTTCACTCGCCACTTCCAGGTGAGATTGCTAATCAACAAGAATTTTTGAACGAAATTAAGGCATTGGCAGAGATCCGACATCGAAAAATTGTCAAGTTTTATGGCTTCTGTTCCCATACCCGACACTCTTTTTTAGTTTATGAATATCTTGAAAGGGGAAGCTTGGCGGCAATCTTAAGCAATGAAGCAACAGCAAGAGAACTTGATTGGAGAATGAGAATGGTTGTTATAAAAGATGTAGCCGAAGCCTTATCTTACTTGCACCATGATTGCTTTCCACCAATTGTCCATCGGGATTTATCAAGCAAAAATGTGCTGTTGGATTCGGAATTTGTAGCTCATGTTTCAGATTTTGGAACTGCAAAGTTTCTCAAGCCAGACTCCTCCAACTGGACTCGAGTTGCAGGCACGTACGGATATGTTGCACCAGGTATGTAATGTATATTCAAACTTAATGTAGGCTTGCTGTAGATCATTGAAAGAACGTGATCATACTCGTTATTATCATGCAGAGCTTGCTTACACAATGAGGGTTACTGAGAAATGCGATGTGTACAGTTTTGGAGTGTTAGTATTGGAAGTAATCAAGGGGAATCATCCACAAGATTTTCTTTCTATATTTTCAACTTCATCTTGCGACTTGAACATATCACCCAATGAAATGATAGAACCTCGGCTTCCAGCTCCCTCGACCGATGCTCAGAGCAAACTGATATCAGTTATGGAGGTTGCTTTTTCCTGCTTGGATGAGAGTCCAGAAGCCAGACCAACCATGCAGAAAGTCTGTCAACTAGTAAAAATGTAACCAGGCTTAAACTATTTTTCCGTGTATTTTCCTTTGCTTTGTTCACATCCGTTGCAAGAATAACTGATCCTATTTGGACTGTTGTTTACTAGTATTTTACATGGGAAGCAACACATTTCCCATCCTCGTAATTCTCACTGGGTGCAATTTGTGACTGAGTTTGTAAGGTTAGCCCTACAACAGAATATTTCTATCAAGAATCATGTTTGGCTAGGTTAAATATGAACACTGACCAGTTTAGTCAAGAAATCTCAGTTGTCTCCTAAAATTGTTCTGCTTTAATGATATTAATAGACGAACGAACGACTTGCACCTCATGCAATGGAAATTAAATAAGACATGAGTTAGCGCATTTGACAATGACAAATGCAGAGAGATTTCAGAATTTGTTGATTCAATGCCATCGGCCGCCTCTGTGGACTCTTGATCATGCACTTTTATTGGAATCAAAATAGAACACGAATTATTGGAATGCTAGCACTCTGATCAAAAGGATTACCAATCAATCTTTGTTTTTTTTCTTTTTAAGTTTTCAAATTCCATTTTTATGTTACATGCCTAAGGTTCCTATATATAAAGTAACAAGGAAGTCCATCGGAACATTTAAATTTTTTAAATAAAGACAATCATTATCACTCTCCATTGAAATACATCAATAATTCTTTGGCAACTCAATAATTCGTTGATAAGCCAACTCCACTTTTGGCCCAATGCATTGGTTGAAGTCGAAATAAGCGGTGGAAGTGAATTTTATAACCCATATCAAATGTCTTCCTCAATAAACCTGAAACATATTTTGCAGGCTCAATGAAGAGTCGTGGATAAGAGAGAGGAATTGAAGTTTCAAAGAGTGAGTGACTTGACTTCCAGCAGAAAGAGAAGCACCTTTCGCGAGACTAGGCAAACTTTTGGCTACTCCAGGTGTATCAGCCCAAGTGGGATGCATCGAATAAAAACCCGATCCCTTTCTCCTTGTACATTTCTGAACCCTTTTTCCGTGGGTGATACCTAATATAGGAGGAGAACACAGGAGAGACTATAATTGATTAAGGGATCTAGCCATTTTTTTTTAAATTATAAGTGATGCTGTATGCAACAAAAAATTAACTCTGAATACCCATTTTTAAATTAAAAATATGCATCAATATATTGTTTGTCAAATGATTGTACAGGATAAAAAGTTTATCTTAGCTGTTTTTCAAAAGTTTTGTTCGTTGAAGATTAAAGCCCAACAGCAGCAGGCTCAGCAAGATGCAAATGCCCAGGTCAAAAGCTAAATCAGCAGCTTAACACTGAAGCCAGTGAATGTCACCTTAGTGTCTCAATTTTGCCTTGTCTTTGTAATATTTACAGCTGGTATAACAAATCCTTAAAGAGCCATTTTTGTATTCATTTTATGGCTATAAGCTGTAACTGTTCTAGGACCTTCCTGCTAGCTAGCATGTATAGAGATATAACAAGTATCTGTAACTTTCTTTTCACGAAAGTATTTTGTTTGTCTTTCTATAAAAGCTAATGGAACAAGAAATAATAAGACACAGTTTATGGTCCTCTTGAGAATCAAGCAGGAAAGATTGTTCCAACATTGATCCTCAGAGGCGATTTGGTAGGAGCGTATCTCTCCATAGCTTTCCCTTCTTCATTTACCAAAAATACTGTACAATTCCACTTAAAAGTAACTCCCAATAATCCTTTTTTCTTTCATTTTAGAAACTTGTGAAGAGGTGCTGCATTCTTTCCATTCACATAAATCTATAACAACGAAGTAGAATAGTTAAAAAATTTGTTTGCATCGCTTAGTTTGAAGTAGCGCCTTTTTTTCCTCTATTTCCAGATAGAAATTTAAATAAAATTATAATTTCTGGTCTGCAACATGATTGCCATTAAAGAAACTCAAAGTTTTGAGGCATTCCAAACAAAAAAGATCTCTAAGATGGAATCTTATGTTACAGGAAGAGTGGGAAAAAGCTATGACAATTGAAGCAACATTTCTTATCTCTAAGATTTTGCTAGATAATCAAGTCAATGCATGATGTAGACAAGAAGAAAGGTATCTTTGCTTTTCAACAAAGCAGAACTACTTTTAAAAGAGCAATCAAACATTTTTTATAAACTTATCTTAATAAACACTAGAAATCATATATGAGAGTTGATTTAAAATTGTGAATTGCTTTATTAGCAACATTGAGAGAAATTAAGCTCACTGAGGAATTGCACCATAAAAATTGTAGAGAAGAATGTTTACTTTACACCAGCCTCCACTGTTTAGTGATTACTTTGTCAAATATTAGGAATGTTTAGCTTTGAACTTTGTGTGCATGCAACTTCCTAAATCTCCTCATTGTTTCCTGGCTCTTGTGTTGCAAACTGGTTGCAAGGAAATGTTAAAGATCCCAAGCCCTAAATTAGCAATACTAGTTAAGGAGTTAAACATCTAGCCCATTGAAACATTATGAAACTCAGAAAATCATTAACATGGTTTGGCAAGAAAGAAATACAGACCTTTCCATACAAACTAATAACATTCAATTCCTTATAGTTTGATTGCTTTAAACCAATACAAAATGATAATACGATATCAAAAACACAAAACAAGCAAACTTGTAGCCTGTTGGTTAATTAAAGTGTAGGAAGCAATATAATCTTTAAAATTACAAAAGGTATCAGATTCAAAAAACTGTTGTTTTTAGCTTAACATTACTGTGACCAAAGTTTTATTTTAAATTGAATAAAAGCATATCAAGCACCCAAGTTATGTAAAACCAACTTTCCATGGTTCAGAAGCAAAAACCTTTAAGACGTTCATTACTGTTAAATAAAATTAAGTGAAACTTTATATCTTCTATAATTACTGGGATTCAGATTCTCTCAGATAACAAATGAAACTTTAAGAAGATAAACAATTATCAATACTATCAATCTTCAGTTACAAGTGAAGAAAATTACTATAGTGAACAAGTGATCAAAGGTTGAAATGGTAGCCGCAAGAATCAGGTTTGTTTGTCCATATTCTCCGAGTTCTCAGCAAGCAAATCAAACATATTTTTTCAAGGAAGAGAGGAGAAAGAGAGAGAAATTATATCCATTATAGAATTTTATATCCATTAATGGAAGATTTTTACTAGATGGTTGGCTAAGTTTTTAAGATTTTGTGATGAATTAATGCATTTTTTGTTTGATTTTTAACTAAAGCAAGATTTTAAAATGATTTGGAGATAATAAATGTCAAATGGATAAAATTTGTGACTCAAAAATGAGAAACTAATGAATAATCGCCAGAAGCTCTAGAGCTGCACCCTCAACCATAATGAACAATAGACAGAGACTCTAAAAGCACTAATAATTAAGGCTTAGCATTGAGATACTCGATGAGAATTTTTTTGATAAGTTTTTTTTGTTTCTTCATAATTTTAAAAGGACCACACCACAACAACATAAAGTAAAACGGAAAAGCTCAAACGCGTTGGAGGTGTCAATTCACTTGCTACAAAAAGCCCAAATTAGCAACAAAAAATTCAATCGACTAAACTTGCAGTGATGTATGAACAATAATGGTAGCTCTGATGACAATGTTCTTTGCATAGTTGTGATCATGGTGTTTAGAGGAATCCAATGGTGTTGGTGGTGTCGAAATCCGACAATAAGAGAAAAATGACACTGTTCACCCAAAAGAGAGACATAATGAGTAGAGGGAAAAGAGAGAAAGTGTTCTTGAGATCATCCTATCCTTATATGGACTCGTGCACGCTTTATGAGCAATCAGTATTTTATAACTTATATTTGTCAAATGACTATTATAAATATTCTCTTAAACTCTACAACTGATATCAAAACCCAAAAAATAAGAATCAAGATGTCAACAAAATTCTCTATCGAGAAATTTACAAGGGATAATGATTTTAATCTTTGAAAGTTGAAAATGAGAGCTTTCTCGGTACATGAAGGATTAGAAAAGGCATTGATGGATGAAGACAAGATGTTAACAGACTTAAAAAGACTCCGAGAAGAAAAATATAATAAAAAAGGCTCACAATGCTCCCATGCTTTCATTAAGGGAGGGAGATTTTGAAAGAAAATACAGCCCTTGGGATTTAGAATAAGTCTAGATATATGACAAAATCACCAACACACAGACTCTATTTAAAGAAACTACTGCATACATTCATATTAGGAAAAAAATGGATCAATAATCGAGCAGTTGAATGAATTTAACAATATTGTTCTTAACCTAAAATGTATAGACATCAAGATCAAGATCAAACATTGATTATTCTTACTTCATTTTCAAAATCACATGAACACTTTGTTGATACATTGCTCTATAGGAGAGATTTAGTTTCCATGGATGATGTTAGATCTTCTTTGAATAAAAGAGCAAAAGTCAGAGACTCTAAGGGCACTGAAGGCATTTATGCTCGAGGAAGATTAAATAAAAAGGATTCAAAGGGGAAGAAAATGCTACAAGATCAGTTTTGAAGAACAAAAAAAATGAAATATTTCTACTATCATAAAAAAATGATATTTCAAGAAGGATTTTCCAAGAAGAAAAAACTAGGGATTGGGAAAACAATCAAATAGTCAAGGTAATTCTGCCATAACTACTGATGATGATTCCAATCAACTTTCATGCTCACTGTCACAGCTAACTCATATGAACAAGAATGGATCCTTGATTCAAGTTGTTCATTTCATGTGACTTTGAATAAACTTTTGTCTTTTAAAATTGAATGAAAGTGAGAAAGTTTTATTAAGAAATGATCTAGCATGTAATGAAGGAGATGTGGCACCATTAGAATGAAATTGAATTATGGAAACCATATAGCTTTAAAGCTAAATCAGGCGTTTTAAAGGTGACAAAAAGCTCCTTGGTGGTGTTGAAAGGTGTAAGAAAAAATGGTTTATATGTATTAGAAGATACAAGCATTGAAACAGATGTAAATATTACAACAGAAAAGAAAAGAAATGCAATAATGCTTTGGCATCTTAGGATGGGCCATTTAGATGAAAATGGGCTAAATGAATAAAATAAAAAAGAACTTTGTGAGATGTTATAAGTAATCCCCCGGAAGTTGATGAATATTATGTTTGGAAACATTACAAAACCAAGTTTGGTGTTAGCATGCATACTACCCAAAACATACTTTAATACATTCACTCATACTTTAATACATTCACTCAAGCTTGTAGGGGCTAGCAAAGTTGCATCTTAAGGAGGATCAAAATATTTCCTTTCAATTGTAAATGACTTTTCAAAGAAACTTGGGTCTATGTTTTAAAAAGTTAAGGAAAAGGTGTTTAATTACTTTGAGAACCGAAAGTGTCGGTTGAAAATCAAAACGAAAAAGGGTGAAAACTCTTAGGACTGACAATGGAATGGGGTTTTGTAGTAAAGTATTTGATGAATTTCGCAAATTTAATGAAATCAACAGACAGAGGATTATAAGATTCACACCACAGCAGAATGGCTTAATGGAGAGATCTAATAAAGCATTATTAGAAAGAGTAGGATGCATGATCTTGAACGCTGGATTATCTAAACATTTCTAGGTAGAGGTTATGTTAACAGCCACATATGTTTTTAACAAAAGTCCCACTTCAGCTCTGAACTTTAAGACACCTAAGAAGATTTGTTCAGGAAAACCCTCAAGTTTAGATCATCTGAAGGTGTTTGGTTGTACTACTTTTGCTCATATAAGGCAGAAAACTAGATCTAAAATCCATAACATGGTAGGCTACCCTGAAGGGTTATAAAATGTGGTGTCACAATGGTAAGGCTAGAAGATGCCTTGTTAACAGAGATGTGTTATTTAATGAAGATGAAATACATGGGAAGATTGTAAGAGGGATGGAAAGTCAAGGATAAGACTCACAAAGCTTAAAATATACTCAGTTTGAGGTGGAGCTAGAGGAAGATGTGAGAACTGTAACCTAAAGAAATCCAATCTGATAATGTTAAAGATGCAAGTTTGAGTAGTCAACAGGACAATAATTTGGTAAGGGATAGAAAGAGAAGGCATATAAAACCACTAACAAGATATGGTTATACAGACTTGATAACTTATGCTTTATACAGCTAAGGAAGTTAAATTTAGGGAACCAAACTCTTTCACTGAAACTATAAGTGGACCTAATTCACAGAAGTGGCATACAACTATGAATGAAGAAATGTTATCAAGTATAAAGCAAGACTGGTTGCAGAGAGATTCACACAGAGGGAAGGTGTGGATTTTGATGAAGTGTTCTCCTCTGTAGTTAGGAATACATCTATTGGAATCGTGCTTACCTGGGTTTCTAATTTTGACATGGAGTTAGACCAATTAGATGTCAAAACAACTTTTCTACATGGAAATTTAAGGGAAGAAATCTACAAGGATCAACTTTGGAGGATTCAACATAGATGGAAAAGAAGAGTAGGTTTATTTATTTACTCAAGAAGTCATTATATAAGCCAATTTTTATTGAAATAGGAAAAAAACAAAAAAGTATTGATATTTAATCCCTCCCCAACAAGCTCCAAAATATTTTCAAAATTATTTAACTTCAAATTTATAAATTATTTTTAAATATTTGAATTGCCAATTCTTATTTTTTAGCATTTGGCCCCTGCTTTAAGACTTGAGCACTTATTAACCCATTTATCAACCCTACTCGTACTCTTCGGCCGCTTAACATTGTAAGCTCCTAATATTCGCCGTCGTTTGGACAACGAGAATCGTCGCCTGATTTTCTCTTCCTGTCTCTTGAAATGGAGGAAGTCTGCGAGGGAAAGGATTTTTCCTTTCCTAAGCGGGAGGAAGCGATCCTTGAATATTGGAAGTCGATCAATGCCTTCGAGACCCAGCTGACCCGCACTGAGAATCAGCCCGAGTACATCTTCTACGACGGGCCGCCGTTTGCAACTGGACTTCCGCACTATGGACACATACTGGCGGGAACCATCAAGGACATCGTCACGCGATATCAGTCGATGATGGGATTTCACGTCACTCGTAGGTTTGGCTGGGATTGTCATGGGTTGCCGGTTGAGAACGAGATTGATAAGTCGTTGGGGATTAAGAAAAGAGATGATGTGTTAAAAATGGGGATTGATAAGTACAATGAAGCGTGCAGGAGTATTGTTACTAGGTAATATATACATGCGTATACATATACATATACATACATGCATACATGTATATATGGTTTTTCAATTTTTATGAATGAAATTTTTGGTTTAAATGTTAACTCAGTTTTGTTTTGAATTTATTTGGTTTATCGGATGGGTGCATTTGTGTTAGTGATAGGACGACTTCATGATGTTTTAAGCCTTTATTTTTGTTTGGGTTTTTATAAATTTACCTGGGTACGCGGATACCTTGAATGATTTTCAATTTATGAAGCTTTGAGAGCCTCTGAGCCAAATTAACTATATATTTTACTGGATGAATCAAGCACTTTTTTTTTGTTATTTTGGTGGGTGAATAAATTGTATCATGAAGTACTATGATACCAGTGAGTTGTATGTATAGCTTCTTGGTGCTCAATGTTAATGGAATATAGTTTGGAGATGTGCTGTGTTGGCTCTCTCTCTTTGGTGATTTGGGGAAGAATTTTTGAAGAAATTAGTAATGAAGAGGTCATTCTCTTGTGGTGTAGAGTTTGATTCCTTGCATCTCTTTCAACTTTGTTACAAAATATTTTTAAGACACTTATTTTTCTTCATTCACTTGAAGCAGTTCAACTAAATTGAGAAGGGGGTCTTGGTTAGATATTATAAACCCTGGATTATTGGAATTGTATTAAAAAAGAGATTGGATAGAGTAAGTTTTGTTTTCTATGATCATTTTTTTGAGCTGTTCAGTGCATACTCTATATCCCCAGTTTGAACCTGTTCCTTTCTAACTTCTTCATTCATAACTATACGGGTATTTTCTTTCTGTCTCCCCCTGCTAAGTGAAGGGCTATATGGTGATTTATTTGCCACTAGGTACGTGGAGGAGTGGGAACAAGTTATAACCCGGACGGGTAGGTGGATTGACTTTAATAACGATTACAAGACCATGGACTTGAAATTTATGGAGACTGTTTGGTGGGTGTTTTCCAAGCTTTATGAGAAAGGACTTGTTTATAAAGGTTTCAAGGTTAGAAGTTTGTACTTTCCCACTTTATGGTTTTGATTCTGTAAAGTAATGTAGATTTTAATTGAACCATTATGGTTTTCAACAGCTTTTTCCTTTTTTTTTATTAATTGGGTTTGGAATGTTTTGTTAATTAGTTATGGTTACTTTATTTGGCAGTGAAGGTTTTATCAAACGTTTGTAGCTGAACTAATGATCTCAAGATAGTTGCTTAAGTAATTTTTTTTATTTTGATGTCAAAAGGTATGCTATTGGCATGCTTTTTGATTTTTGTGGTTTAAGTAACCCCTGAATTGTTTATCAGCTACTTTAACTGATATGATCACTGGAAAATCAAATTGTAGATATCTCTCTATCTCTCATGTTCCATGTATCTACTTATCTATCTATAGATTTACACACACAATCAGATGCATCATAAACATACATAGGTACATACACAAATAAAACATTAGCTATTAATGTAGATGTATTGAGTGATTTGATCATTTAAAATTAGTGTTTGGTGGGTGATGCTGCATTGAGCATCAAGAGAAAGTATGTGTGGAAGGTGGGTTCTATTATATAAAGTGATTGAGTGCCTGTATGATATTGAGCCTTGTTAGGTTTAAGCTACAATTTACACCCCATATAGACTGTTATTTCCATTGTAGAAACTAGGTGTTGATTGTAAGTCTCAATATTCTGGACTCTGAGAGCACAGCTATATGTTTATATCTTTATGCATTTTATGATGATAAGCAATTTTGTGTGATAAACTCTGATTGTGTTGTTTGTTTGCTCATAGAAAATTTGTAGAAAGTTTAAAGGTATCAAGCTTGCAAGTATGTGAATGTTTTGTAGTAATGTATGAATTGCATCCTCAAAATGTCACATGTAGTTTGGGCAAATAAAAGTGCAATCCAGTATAATTGTTTGTGCAAGTGGTAGATAGCGATGGGCATGAGTGTTGCTGACAATAGATTTCAAATGGTGGTGTGTCCTACAAATTATATGGTTTCACTGATTGGATTTGTCATCTGTGTTTCTAAGGTTTGAACAATTAAGATTTCAAACATGTTTTTCTTTTTAATTTATTCTCACATTTACTGTAGAATGAAAGAGAGCCTTTAAACTGAAATTATATTTTTTCTGTAAGTCCTGGTGACGGTTTCCTCTAAGTTAGGCTCAAATTTATTTGCTGATAATGTTGTTTTAACAGGTCATGCCATACAGCACTGGATGCAAGACACCACTGTCTAATTTTGAAGCAGGTCAAAACTATAAGGTTTGTGTTATAACCTTCTTTTTGCATGTATTTTTTATGTGTTATAATGTATTTGAGATGCTGAATTCTCATTGTTGGTGTTATTTTTGTTGTTAGTTTCTTTTTTCTTCTTGTTTGGAATAATCATAACCATATTCTTTTGTTCTGATTGTCTGTTTGAGCATATCAGCTCAATAGAATGGTGATCATGAATATGTTCGTTTTGTCATTTGTTGTCTAACTTGGTTATGATCCAAATTATTAATCATAATGGTCTTTTCCTCTTTGATATAGGTCAAATATCTTATCTTCTTATACCACTTATTTATATCTCGTTGTGTGATGTAGGATGTACCTGACCCTGAAATAATGGCTTCTTTTCCAATAGTTGGAGATCCAGACAAGGCTGCTTTTGTGGCTTGGACAACAACTCCTTGGACCCTTCCTAGTAACCTAGCCCTGTGTGTAAATGCCAATTTTGCATATGTGAAGGTCAGATACTTTTGTTTATCTTTCATTTCTTATTGAGTTGTGATTGGAGGAGAATGTTTTAGGCTTAGACATTGAAGCATGAATCCTTCTAAGCTTGTGTAATGCATGAGGTGTTCATTAACTGCATTTTCTTGTGCCCCTGTTATACATCTTAAGGGATACATTCAATGATTGAAAAAGTTAGTGTGTGGGTGTTACTGTTTATATGTGCATATGTGTTTGTGACTGTGCATCATGCACATTGATTTTATTGACTCTGTTACTTAAATGTATTCAATTATTAGCATTCTGGTTATAAATTAGTTATTAGGCATTCCTTGTTAATTGATTTGTTTCCTGATCAGGTTTCAGGCCAATCTTTGTCTAGATAGAGTTGGGTATACCCGTCCTAGAAAACAAAAATAAAAAATCTTGGCCATGCATTTTAAAAATTTTTGTTCTCTTTTGGTCTCTTGGAGAATTTGTTCTGGTTCTTGTGGACAACCTTCCAACAATCTACCCCCACCCCAAAGAAAAAAAAATAATGATGAATTTGATAAATGTGCTGTTATTTTAAAATTTGTGTATCTAGTCTGAAACACAGGGAATATGCAGGTTCGTAATAAGTACACTGGCAAAGTCTATGTGGTTGCCGAGTGTAGGTTGTCAACACTTCCCAGTGAGAAACCAAAATCAAGTGCTGGAAATGGACCAGGTGGTGATTCCAAGAAATCAGGTTCCAAGAACAAGGGATTTTCAGGTAAAAAAGGTCAAGAAGGAGAGTTGGCTGGATCCACAGAGAGTAATGAATCTTATGAGAAACTGGGTGAAGTCTTCTTGGGGGCTTCTTTGGTGGGAATGAAGTGAGTCCTATTCTCAATGAAGTTCTTTGGTTTGTTGTGATCAGTATCTTCTGAATTGGCAATTTTCTCCTAAATGACCAGTGAAATTGCCGTTTTGTTTTCTTACAAGTTACTTATTCCCTGAATTATATTATTCAATCTTTTTTTGCTCGACATAGATTTATTTCTTTATCAGCATAACTATCATTTCTAATCCTAATGGTTATTTTTAAATAAAGTTGTTAATTTAATGCCTAATGTTTATTTACTATTTTTATTTTTTATTCAGAAAAATAGAAAATGTATGTTCAATCACTAAGCTCTTGGTGTTAACTGATTATTGAAAACAGCTTCACACACTACGTACACTTTTTTTTTCCCTCTTCATAATAAACAATGATTTGAACCAAACACACACACATACACATCTTTGAAAGTTAAGCTGATACAAGATGTGTTCTTTATCATGATGCTATGTGCCAATATACATAATAAGAAAGGATGTGCACGATATCTAATGAGAATAAATTGGCAAAACATTGCATTATGTTTATTGTCATTTTATAATTACTGTGTCTCTTGAGGCAAACCTGGAATTTATGTCTGTACTTTCACTTGATTCTGTAAAATTTCTGTTGTTGATTTTACTAAACATGGTTTAAAAGAGATATAATTTCAGACACTTTAACAAATACCCTCTAGGTTTTGCCAAAGTGTATAGTATCTGGAAGCTAATAGAAGCTGGTCCCCATTTAAAGGATTTGAAGAATTACACTTGTTAAATCTTGGATTCCAAAAAGTCCTTTTTCTTACAGTTTGAATTGTCTTTAAGACTATAGATCTGGTGATATATTTTTATTGGAGGCAAGTTTTGGTGAGTTCTTAATTTCTAAAAGTCAATGTGTTCTGCAGGTATGAACCATTGTTCGATTATTTCAAAGAGTTCTCTGATGTAGCATTTAGAGTTATTGCAGACAACTATGTAACTAGTGATAGTGGTACTGGAATTGTCCATTGTGCTCCAGCATTTGGTGAAGATGACTACCGTGTTTGCATTGAAAATCAAATAATCAATAAGGTTTGCACTGAAATGCTTTAGATGAAATGTTTGTCATTTTCTGATTTCAAACAATCCATGATTATTTTAACAGTGTTATGAGTTACTGTTTTGACATGGCATGTGGTGGTGGACATGTATCTACCAATGATCTAGATTTGGGAACATGGATCCTTACCTGTATGATTGAGATTCTTGAAGTATTGATGTATAATTAACCATGGTTGAATGTTTGCTGTGTTTGTAAAACCATAGACTATGAAGCAAGTTTGAACAATTCAATTTGTGCAAATTTCTGATATTAACGCATGGTGCCCTTATAACTCTGCAAATTTTTACTTAATAAATGACAAGTCTGCAAGTTTTTTACATTGTTAACAGTTAACTGAGTTTTTATAATTATACATTCAGGCGTTGGACATGGGTGGACACACAAGTGTGATGTCCTCAATTTATTGGCAATTATTTTTAAATGGAAGAAGCAACTCACAGTTAGTATTTGAAAACTAAATGGACTTGTTTACAAAATGTTTGTTGGCTTTAACTATGAAAATGAAGAAAACTTTAATTGCTCTAAGATTACCACATTTTTTGGGCTCAACTTCATTCTGGTCCTCTCTGATATTGTTTTTTGAATTCTTTTTTGCAATGTGTTAGTTTCTTTGCTCATTTGTTGCTGGCGGCAATTTCATTGCAGTACCTTTAGAGGGTTTTTTTGTTGCCTTACTGGATCGCTGGTTCACTCTTGTAGCTTCATTCCTTTTTCTTTGAGAGAGAGAGAGAGGGAGAATGCACTATTACTGTATTCATCCTCTTAAGCCATGTTGGGTTTATTTGTTCTGTTATTTACTTCACAGACTTGGTTTCATTTTTTCTTTTCAGCTTTTAACTATCAGTTCATCCATTCCTGGCTTGTAGGGAGAGAATCTTATTGTTGCAGTAGATGATGATGGCTGCTTTACTGCGAAAATTACTGACTTTTGTGGGCGCTACGTCAAGGATGCAGATAAGGATATTATTGAAGCTCTGAAGGTCAGGATGATATAAGATTGTGTTATCTGACTATGATATTTGCTATGCAGAGGAAATGCAAATTTGTGTGAAAAGTATCTTCAACTATTTTTGTATTGATGCTTTCTTGTTATTCCTTTAAGCAAATATATATGTAAGCTGTTCTAGTTGGTGTTATTGGCATCTCATAACCTTTGTTTTAAATTTTTATTGCAATTTGAAGCAGAAAGAAATGGATCTGGGTGGTTAACCTGCTAATAGTTTCTGTATTTTGATTTTTTATGGTGCTTTTAGTGGACTGTTACTTGTCAAAGGAAAAATAAATTTCAGGAAGGGAATCCTAAATGTTCTTGGCAGGATTTAAATTTTTTACCCAATGTAATAATATATGGCTTTGTTATTTTTTTAAATTTGACAAAATTTATTTGTATGTTTTCAGGCCAAAGGCAGGCTTGTTAAGTCTGGAAGCTTTACCCATTCTTATCCCTTTTGTTGGAGATCTGAAACTCCTCTTATTTATAGAGCTGTTCCAAGTTGGTACTGCTTCTTTGCCATAATCTCATTTGATGTATTTAAGTTATATTAGTGTGCAAAATTACCAGGTCTTAACCACCCTCTTAAACCATCAGTTGTTCTTTATTATTCAAAATAACAAAAAATGGAGAATAAAAGTTTGGTCAATCAAAATGTTTGATGTGGTGGTACCTCTTTTATGGACCGCTATTTTCTTAATTCAATGTTAAAACCAAGTTGTAGAAAAGGAACTAAATTTTTTTGGTATTATCTTTTTTGCTTTTGCTGTTATTCTGATTCTGAGATTTTATGTTTGTTTGATTTGTTTTAATTAATCATTCACAAGAGATTTTAAGGACACTATATTTGATATTGTTCTTTATACTTTTTTTCTGTTTGTACCGATTACAAGTTATGTCATTTAACAGTCAGTTATTAAACGAAGTCAATATTGTAATTTTCTTGAATCACTTTTCTTCTCTATACAGGTTTGTTCGGGTGGAAACATTGAAAGAGCAATTGTTAGATAACAACAAACAGACATACTGGGTTCCTGACTATGTTAAGGTTTGATATATTTCTGCAAAAGTTGATTAATGGTCCTATCTCTCTCTTTTCTCTGGTCCTTTCTCTCTCTTTTCTCTCTCAGGAAGTGTAGGTTCTTCATATGATAATAGTTGTGCTAATTGTATGGGTTCATGCTTGTCAAATGGTTGGTTATCACCTTTTACCATTCTCCTAACTATCTATCACAGGAGAATTATTTATGTGCTATTTTCCTGTGTTTCTTTTCTGAATTGAAATGGGTGAGTGCTCTTTGTTGAACAAATGAGCTCACTCTTATGAACATTGGCTAGCCTGTTGGATGGTGAAAAAGTATTCTCTGCTGAGGTGGTGGTTTTTCTTCTTGACTTTGAATCTACCTTTTGGTGCTTGCTTATCCTTTTAATGTGGAGAGACCAACAGCCTACAACAAAATAGAGCTTACACTATGTCCAGGCTGTATAACATTGACACAGCATGATGACATACTAAGCCATGACGATTGCTCCTGAAAACCATTGAAGGCTTTAATATGCTTGAGAGATTAAATATAAGACTCGTTTTTTTGTTGAAGCCCACAAAACGAGAAGTCTTTCCAATTAGCAAATTTTAGTGAAATTTTATTTACTGAAAACTACTAGTTTAACATCTTAAAACCCGAGCGTCTGCTGGCAGTAGTTGTGAGAGATGCAGCTGTAAGTCTTTTACATTATTGTGGAAAAGCAAGTTAAAGTTTTATTTTACTTGTTTCAGGAAAAACGCTTCCACAATTGGCTGGAAAATGCTCGAGACTGGGCTGTTAGCCGAAGCAGATTTTGGGGCACTCCTCTTCCTGTATGGACCAGTGAAGATGGCAAGGAAGTAGTAGTCATGGATTCTGTTAATAAACTTGAAAAGCTTTGTGGTGAAAAGGTTTGATGCCCTGCACTTTCTTCCATCAATGTTTCTCTGTATTGGAACATTATGATTTATTTAGTTGCCATGGTTGCAATGCTCTAAGATCAATTTAGCATGTGGACTGTCTGGGCCAGTGAAAAGTTGTGTACTCAACTCAACATTGAATTTTAAAAAATAGACTTTGGGTTGGATCTCTTGGATGTTAGTGACATCTACTTTGGGGAAAAAGGGTAGCAAAAGAATTGACTTGTTGGACTGTGTTTTTCGGAGGATTAGGTTGTGTGTATCTACAACGTCTTTATAATAGAAGAGGAACTTATCCTTTGGTCAGAGGAAAGATATGAAAGATTTATATATTATCCTTCTTTGGACAAGTTGTGAACACATTATTTCTTTTCAGTGATGATTTGCTTTTAATTTATTGGCGTAGATAATCTGCCCTCACAGATGTGATCCCTTGGCATTCTTCATTTAATGATATTCTTGTTGATAAGTAAGTCATGCCTCCTGTTATTGGCTCTAGTAGTATGGAGTGCCCCCGGTGGGAATATGTCTTTAGTTTGAATTTCATGAAGCCAAGAAAAAATATTTATATTTGAGTTATTCACGTGAATATAAAAATCCATGCTTAATTGCCTCTGCTTTATAGAAGACCTTTGAGCAGGGCATTTAGCCATTGTATCTGGCACTATATTTGTACCAGACCAAGTAGGAGATGAGTTGTTTGGTGGTGTTTCTGTACAAATCCATAAAAACTGATGAAGCTAAGATTTGTCCTATAGAACGGAAGCTGAATTTTCATTTCTCATAATCCCACTTTCTGAGAAGAAACAAAGTATTGCTCATAGTGGTTGTATTGGAACACCCTAAGGGTTTACTCTGCTTTAAAAAGAATGTGAACAACTCAGAAACACTTGAAACAAAATTCTAACCGATTAGGACATTGTGAGTCCTTAAAATTATAAAAATGCAACTCTTCCTCTGTTGAAGCACTCCCAGTCATAATTAGAGAGAAAACCTGGCTTTGTCTCACAAAGACTGAAGTTCATCTCTTTTGTTTTAAAAATTTCTTCTTTTTCTTTCTACGAAAGAATGGCCAAAATTGCAAAATCCCCATAACACTCTTGATTTACTGATTCCCCAAAAGCATGAGTTTTTAAATGAGAGCAGAACAGCTAGAGTTGTAAGCTGCCTGGCAAAAGATTAGAGGCTGAACATAGATTAGTCTGCAGTTGCCTTGCAGCTGGTGCTGCATGCTTAAAACTATACGAAGCAATTGCTGATTCTGTGTCCCTTTTACGTTTCCAAGGATGGTGCTTCAGTGGTTGATTGCAGTAAACTTCTTTTAGATTTATTTTGTTGTGGAAAAGAGATTTATATTTTTTGTTTTTTGCTAATATGTAGATTATTCAGGGTTTGTGGGTCTGCCCTTTTAATATGTCACTTTGACTGCTTTGATTCATTATTGTACAGGTGTTTGATTTGCATCGTCACAATATTGATCACATCACAATCCCATCGAATCGAGGTCCAGAATTTGGTGTGCTTCGACGTGTTGAGGATGTACGACCGCTGATCCGAATTATTATAATACGATTTCATTTGACGTTGTGTATTCTTTAAAATTTCTAGCAGATCATAATTTGATTGATGGTTCTCACTTGGCAGGTATTTGATTGCTGGTTTGAAAGTGGGTCTATGCCTTATGCTTATATTCATTATCCATTTGAGAATGTTGAACTTTTTGAAAAGAACTTTCCTGGGCATTTTGTTGCTGAAGGGTTGGACCAAACTCGTGGATGGTTGGTCTTCTGTCCTTTTAGATATATGAGCTCACAATACTTGTCAGATTGGATAGTTGATGTTCATCATGGCTGATTATATGAGTATTAAATGTTCGTAATCCATAAATTATTGTGTTGCAAATTATATTCTTATATCAATGGCGTTTTTGTGTGGTATTATGTGATTTTGGCAATGCATGGAAAACTTTTTAATCTTCTGGGAAGAAGGTGCTTGGGTGAAGTGAAACAATTTCAAAACATGCTTCCAGTTAGAACTGTATCATTAGAACTGAATCTGTCATTAGAACTGTGTCAATTATCATGTCTTTCACCTTGCCCTGGTGATTGCTTTTTTTTTGTTTATTAATTTCTATATTAGTGATTAGTTAACTACCTGGAGATCCAAATTACTTCTTTTCCCTCTTAAGATAATGAATACAGAGTTTTCAAAATACATTTTGACTGCACAGGTTCTATACTCTCATGGTGTTGTCTACTGCATTGTTTGGGAAACCGGCGTTTAGGAATCTCATTTGCAATGGGCTTGTCCTTGCTGAAGATGGAAAAAAGATGAGTAAAAAATTGAAGAACTATCCGTCACCTGTAGAAGTGATAAATGATTACGGTGCTGTAAGTTTTTGATTCTGAACTTTTATCTTAGTTTTCCATTTTTGTTTTCTTGATTATTGCATTCAACTTCATTGTTAGTGTTTATTTTTGTTGAGTTTAAACTGCTTATTAGAATTAGCTTGTCCCCAAATGGACAGGATGCTTTACGATTATACCTCATAAATTCTCCAGTTGTGCGCGCTGAGACCTTGCGTTTCAAAAAGGAAGGAGTTTTCGGAGTTGTGAGTATTGTTTCTCTGTTACTGTATCTTCACTTATGCATCTGATTTTTTATTTTTAAACAATCTTTTCTTCTCTATTGTAGGTGCCAATAGTGTTATTCTTCAATTACTAATGTCTATTTTAATTTTCACCCAGGTCAAAGATGTTTTTCTTCCATGGTATAATGCATATAGGTTCCTTGTTCAAAATGCAAAGAGACTTGAGATTGAAGGAGGTGAACCCTTTGTTCCTATTGATCTAGCAGCTCTTCAAAAGTCATCAAATGTACTTGACCAATGGATCCACTCATCTACTCAGAGTCTTGTTCATTTTGTCCACCAAGAGATGGACGGATATCGACTTTACACGGTCAGCTGTCCTGAGCCTTATTATACAGTTCATGCTATGGTTTTCTTTCTTTAAAATCTAGATGGATTGATGTTTTAGAACTGGAGGAATTCTACGTGGTTGATTGATAGATTTCAACAAATTTTCTTGATTTTTTTTTCATCAGTCTCAGTTAGGGATGGTTCTTACGTGAATTTGGGCAGCGTTCTTTTTTTGTGAATGGTTTGGGTTGGTGTACTTTTTGGGTTATAGGTAATATGGCTGGTTTTTATTGTCTATAGATGGTAGTCAGGTTTTAAAGGGCTGTTGTTGTTGTTGTCCTTCTGTACATCTAATTGTTTCTACTTTCCATTGTTTGGATAAAATTATTTTGTGTCCTATCAAAAAGATGCCATGGTGAAGATTCTTATTAGATCTCTTTTCTCTGAATATTCTCAAAGTTCTTGGTTATTTTGTTCAAATGGCATTTATGGTTCTTATCATGGGCAATGGCACTTATAAATTTATATGCATGTTTTGCAGGTGGTTCCATATCTCTTAAAGTTTCTGGACAACCTTACAAATATATATGTCCGATTTAACCGCAAGAGACTAAAAGGCCGGACTGGAGAAGATGACTGCCATATAGCTCTCTCAACTCTCTATAATGTACAATTTCCCTAATCTAACATTTTTTAAAAACTTTTTTAGATGCATATTCTCCAGTGTTTCAAAATGCGGTCTGATCATTAGTTATATTATAAAGTGTTTTAATGATTCAATTTTTATAATAAACAACCTTCGTAATTATTGTCCTGCATCTTGCATGTCTGCTCCATTTGGTGCATAATTTATTAGAGGTTTAGTATGTTGGCAGCCATTCAGATATTGTGCTAAAACTTAGAGGTTTAGTCGGTTTAAGTATCTCAATGTCATATATCTGTGTGGTTTTTTTCCTGTTGATATCTTGGTTGCATTGTTGGTAAGCATTAGCATTATGATTATGATCACTGTTATTGTTAACTTCGGTTGTTGATTAGAAGCAATTATGATAGTTCAACTTCTCTTACTTTTCTCTACTTGTGTGGTTCTCAGGTGCTTTTAACTTCATGTAAAGTGATGGCTCCATTTACACCATTCTTCACGGAAGCCCTTTATCAAAATTTGAGGAAGGTCTGCAGTGGATCAGAGGAAAGCATTCACTTTTGCAGTTTTCCTCAGGAAGAAGGAAAGGTTCTATTCGTATCTTGTTCATCTAATTGATTTCGTCTGATTAACATGATTCATCATTATTACCTGTAGTTTTTCATTTCCCTAAGCTTCAAACATGGTCTAGTCTGATGGCTTGCTGCCTTGCTTTAAGTCTGTCCAAAGGATGAGGCTATTTGAACCCTATACACACGCACACACACACACACACACAATACACTTTATAAACTTATTTTTCTAAATGCACCATTTGTTAAATTTTTAAAAATTGAATTTGATAAATGTTTATCATGACAACACTCCTAAGTAATATTGTTTTAAAATTGGTTCATCCATGTGACTCTTAAATTGTTTCAATTGTTATGGATTAATGAGATCTTTCAAATTATTAGCACCCAGTTGTTAAAGATGATGCAAATCTTATGAAATATCTTGATTTCAACATTAGATGATAAGCTTTACATTGAACTTCATAATTAATTAAGCTTTTTATATTGATTTCATGTTGGTTGCACATGACACTTTTGGAACTATAAAAATTTTTGTATAATTTTAATTTTAAAACATTTAATAATTACTTAAGATTATGGATGTGTATAGCATTTTCTCGGGTTCAAATATCCTCATCCCTCATCAACTTACTGAATTTAGACAATCCAAGTAGTTTTCACATTTCCTTTGTGTTTTAGTTTTTATACGCTTCTGATCATTTTATTTATTTCTTATGAATCACAGAGGGATGAACGTATTGAACAAAGTGTTGCGAGGATGATGACAATTATTGATCTTGCACGCAATATTCGTGAGCGCCACAACAAGCCTCTTAAATCACCCCTTAGGTTTGCTTTTAACTTTTCCCATTCCCTGCTCACGTCTTTTGGTCTTTCTTTTCATCATAGAGGTTATCTATTTATTATCTTTTCTAATGCTTAGTTTTAACTGCAGGGAAATGATAGTAGTTCATCCAGATGCAGATTTTCTTGATGACATAGCTGGAAAACTAAAAGAGGTCTGTGAATATTATTTCAACCCTGTACCATTGTTTCTACCTACTTAGAAGAGTAACATAAGTGCCATTCTGCTTGTGATTTGGTCCCAATAATGAGTATTTTTTTTCTTTTCTAATCATTTTGATTATATGTGTATTTATTTGCATCTTCAATTAGCATTTTCTTATTGCCTTGTCTTCCTTGCTTGTGCTTCTTTTGTTTCCTTGCCATTCTTGTCCTTTTTGTGTAATTTACAAAACTGACACCTCCGTTGGCTATTATATTTTGAAATCTAGCTAATAATTGCTTAAGAATCTTTTCACCCATTGGTTGTGATTTTTCTAAATATTTGGTTGGACCTGTTCTCAAAATGTCAGAGGCTTTGAGGTGTACGTGTGTTCCCATTCAGTTGAATGGATGATTTGCAATTATATGCTTTGGATTTTGTTTTCATATAGCTTGCAAAATTGTTTTGTTTTATGATCCTTGGGATTTTAGATTCAGAAATTATGGCCATTGATCATGGACCGAATATAGTCTATACAGTGGTTTATTATTTTTTTCTTTTGGCTTTTCATAAATGTACATTATTCATATTACAGCATGAGCTGTAGGAACTCAATGTAATATCACTTGCTTTGGATTTGGTTTTCATATAGTTTGCCAAATTCGTTTTGTTTTATGATCCTTGGGATTTTAGATTCAGAGATTATGACCATTGATCTTGGTCTAAATATACTCTATACAGTGGTCCCTTATGGCTCTTGATACATTATTCATATTACAGTATGTGCTGGAGGAACTCAATGTGAGATCACTTGTCCCGTGCAACGACACTTTGAAGTATGCTTCTTTACGGGCAGAGCCTGATTTTAGGTATGTAAATTGTTACTTCCTTTGAAATGTTGTGGATTGCTGTTTTGTGCTTACAAGTAGTGTTTTGTTATTGATTGTTCTCTTGTAGTGTGCTGGGTAAGCGGCTTGGGAAATCTATGGGAGTTGTTGCCAAGGAAGTCAAAGCAATGTCTCAGACAGACATCTTAGCTTTTGAGAAATCTGGAGAAGTAACTATTGCCTCGCATTGTTTAAAGCTGACTGATATTAAGGTGCGTTATTTTTTGGAGCTTTATTTGCATGGACAGCCTGTACTTATAAATTTTTGCATGTATCCACATACATGTGTACACTTACATACACTTCATACACCTTAGATGCAACATATGGCAACTGTGTTTTTACTTATGCTTACATTTACACACGAGAAATTAAAGCTAAATTTTGTGTGTGTGTGTGTCTATATATATATATATATATATATATATATATATGTCAAGGACCACAAAAAAATCACCTATCAGAACATCCATGCTTCTCTGATGTGCTACTTTCAATTCTCTCTCTCTCTCTCTCTTAACATTAGGTTGCTAGGGATTTCAAACGCCCTGATGGTATGACAGAGAAAGAGATTGATGCCACTGGAGATGGTAAGAGTAATTAATGAAAATCTAATGAAGATAATTATTTATATGTGAAAAAGAACCTAAAATTCACTGGTATATCCAACTTATATTTTCTGCCTGCTGCTTGTGTTTTTTGTTCTATGTTTCAGGTGATGTTTTGGTGATTTTAGATTTGCGTCCGGATGAGTCATTACTTGAAGCTGGTGTCGCCCGCGAGGTACATCATGGTTATGATGCAGAACAAATAAAGATAAAAAGGGAAAAAAAATTATAGAAGAAAATAATGACAATTTGTGGATAATTAGGAAATCAATCAGTCTGACTCAACTGAAATAAGGCCCTGTTTTTAGTGGTGTTATTCCCAAACAAAAGAAGGGGGGTGAATCTACCTCCAATAAGCAAATGGAAATCATACTCCAATACAAATAAAGAAAACCAAATATGGCTAAACAAGTAAACCAACCATGTCTCAAATATGTGTACATACATATAAAGCCTAGTCCAACTATAAAAAGTAAAACACAACAACTAGCTTATTTTCATATATCAAGTTGATTTTCTACCGAAGAGATTTAAATTTATTACAATTGTTGGCAGCATTATTGGCTCTGATTTATAAATGAAGTTTATATAGTGAATTTTCTTTTAAAATCAATAACATGCTTGGGAAAACAATGGCACAACTGTTGGTTATGATTTTAAGGAGGAGACCTTTGTTAGTACTTCTCTTTGTTATTTTGAATCATTGGTGCTGGTCATTCATTGAACAAATAAAGAGATGATACTTATAAATGGATTTTCTTATATTTACCTACTGTAGGTTGTTAACCGAATTCAGAAGTTACGGAAAAAAGTTGCCCTTGAGCCTACAGATGTGGTGGAAGTTTACTTTGAATCGTTGGATGAAGACAAATCATTGTCACACCGAGTTTTAAATTCACAGGTAAATCATCTTTGAAATTTTGGTTGTCTTCTCTGTTCTCTTTTTTTTGTTGAACTTTTCTTTAAAGGTGAAATGGCTGTGTGGTTTTGCCTGTTGATATTCTTCATAAATATGAATTTTTGCTTAATTATTTGTTATGACATTTTACTACTTAGTGCTTGAAAATTCCTTTTTAGATTGGAATGACTTATAGGAACCCTTTGAGATGGTAGGATTTTTATTTTTTTTTGATAGGCTTCATGAGTTAGAATTTGTGGAAACAGACAGGAGTGCAGCTTTCGTAGTTTAATTGTGTGTTGAGTGGCTGTGCTAAATTTTTTTTATTTTTTTTTGGCTTCTTGATTCTTTATTTGGAGATTCAGTGGGGTATACGTCTTTGACTTTTTTGGATGTGTATATTATTGAAGTATTCATCTCTCAATCTGTCCGATTCTTTTGAATAGTCTGCGACTCTGGCCATCTGTCTGTCTATGACTATTTTAGAATAGTCTGTGACTCTCTTTTGTGCACTCTTTTCTCTATGTTACTGCAATATTGTGTATAATTGATTTATTTGATTGTCCCTTAATGTATTTGTTATTTTGTATATGTTTACTTGAATTTCTTTTTGTATGTTTGTAGTCTTTTGGCTTTCGATGTTTTCTCTGAATTTGTGGTACCCTGTATTTTATGGCTAAATAGTGAATTGGTAAATACAGGAAAACTACATCAGAGATGCAATTGGTTCACCATTGCTTCATTCTACTATGATGCCGCCACATGCAGTAAGTTGTTTTAGTAGTCGCTAATTTGGTTAAAACACTCTTGGTGTGTTTTAGAGAACAGTACGGTGTTGCTTGTTTGATGTTTCTGTTGTGCTCGAGAATGTTATAAATTGTCAAACATATGTACGTGCACAAAATATATAAAGAATGAGGAGGGAAATGAGGGTATTTTTGAAAAATATGTAAATACATTTGTAAGTTGCATAACGCAAGCTAGCTTTTGTGTTCTCCTGTTACAAGGATCCAGTGAGTGAGTTTTAAATGAACTGTATTTTCTTTCTGTCTGCATTGCCCTATCATTTTCTTTATAACTATTGTTGTATGAAACACAGATCATCATTGGTGAGGAGAGTTTCCATGGCATATCAAAATTGTCATTTAAAATTATATTGACTACACCAGCACTGCTGTTCAACTCAGATGCGATTCTTGCATCATATTCAGGTTGGATCTCTCTCTTGCTCTCGCTCTTCCCTTCTGTGTGCACCTGTTTGTGTGTGTTTCTTCATGCCTGCGTGGGTTGGTGCACTTGTTTTAGATTCTCGGTCAATGGTTGCAGGAAACTCAAAATTCATGCAAGGGCTGCAGATTTACATACTATCAAGAGAACGTTCTAACTTGAAGTCTGAATTTCAACTCGGAAATGGGACGGTGTGTTCTGCTTTCTGGCTTAATATGCTTGATTGAAGATGATACTTGTAATCTACATATAATATATATATATATAGTTATCTCATCAAATTTACTACACAAGTTATCTTTCTGCAGATAATGGTTGATTGCATTGAGAACCAACCTCCTGTAAATTTGGCATTGGGAGAACACGTATTCTTGTCAGCTGGCGACTACTATTTGCAGACTACAAAAACAGGTTGAGGACACGATCTGTATGCGTCTCCTATACTTCATTTTTGTACTCGTTAGTATTTGAATTCTCATTAGTGATAACAGAACAAAATGGTAAAAGACTAAATTACCTTCACCGAAGTGTTTGTTTCATGTTGGCGTGGTGGGCAGGTCTCACTGTTATTTTTTCGATTGGATTGAATAGTTTAGGCTACACCAAATGATTGGTTATTTAACGGGCACTTCATCCGATGTATCCATGGATAGCATGCCTTAATGAAACAAGAGCACTTATATTATATAATGTACACTTTCAAAATGATTATGATATTAGTTCTTGAATCAAAATAATATGATAAATAATTTTTAAGTGAAAAATTTATAGATTTCTCATCTGAAAATGGCCAAATGCCGGGACAACAATCATTAAGTATTGAATTGATCCTTGATGCACATTGGCCGTTGTTGAGCAAAAATTCCTTACCACAAATAAATAAAAATACATTGATATTAGCGTTGGAGTGCCAATGTAACAGGGCAATGGCACAAATAAAAGGAGAGAGGTAGACACTGTCCTTGAAATGGCAATCTCTCAACCGGAACTAGAAACAGCTTCCCGACAACTGTCAGCTTTGCAAGCATTTACCTCGTCTCCTATGAAACTTGGAGCTTTGGGAGTAAGTCCAAGAATCTTGAACATGAGTTGATCAGCATCAAAATCATTGTTAGGAGTTGTTAAGAGCTTGTCACCAGTGAAGATGGAATTTGCACCAGCAAGAAAGCATAATATGCCTGCTCGGGCATGGAGAAACGAACTCTGCCGGCAGATAATCTGACCGTTGCTTTTGGCATGACTATACGTGCTGTGGCAATCATCCGAATCATCTCCCATATTTCAACTGGCTGAAAAGGGTATTAGGAAATTGAAATAAGTCAAGCTTCCAGATTCATATTGCACAAAAAATGTAGTCCAAGACAACATTACCTCTATTTATCAATGGTGCATCCATTAGTAACTTAAAAGTCAGTGACGTCAGTTATTTCCAACAACATAACATCGTTGTATCACAATGCTCGGTTGTAACCATAATAACAAAGAAACTTTTATAACTCTAGTAATGAAGCAACCTCTTACAATATATAGAGAGAGCCACATGCTAAGTATATCTTAGTACTACTCTAACAATACACTGTCTCTTTCAATAAAGCCACATGCTAAAATATATCATCTTTTCAAACACTTGCCAACTTTAGACATAATTTTATCATCACTAATTCAGAGAAAACTATTGTTTTCCGTATCATTTTTATTTTATACTATATGACCTGCATTTTAAAAACAATATAAAAATATTACACCATCTATGCATTTTGAAATAGACATTAGCTGTTATATAATCTATGTTACAAGAAGTTATCATCTAATATCTCACAGAGGCAGCAATATTTCATATAAGCCTCTTCCACTTTAGCAGTTATACATAGGTTACTAAAAGCCTCTTCCACACAACAGCTATACATAGGTTACCAAACACATATAGCCACATAATAATTAGGATAACTTTCTCTGAATAGAGGATATTCAGTATTTCTCAATGAGCAGAGCTGTACTTAAGTTTTTTTGTTTTACATTTTGGGAAACTCCCTCCCCAGTTTGTGTGGCACCAACAAGATATAAAATATGAGAAGATAATAGATGAGAGACTCAACACTTCAAATGATAGTGAATTAACATACAAGTCTCACTATCCTACAAAATCTGAGCAATGAAATTTCTAGATAAATTCAGAAACAGAAAAGTTAGAAGGCTAAAGATCTATCTGCAGTTCGCTAAAGATTTTTCCCTTTTTTTCCCCATACCATTGTAACCACAGATACACTGTAACAGTCACATTACTTTTTGAAAAACAAATCAGAAGGTTAGAATAGTCTACAAAAAGCTAGCCAAACAAGCAAACAAAGAACTTATGAAGCTAAGAGGTCATCCATAAAGAGTTATTTGCTAAATAATATTGGTTTCAAAACACCTCACCAAGCAAGTAAATCATGGGAAATATGATAAACAATGTAACATTTTCACTATCATACACCAAAAGTGTATATTAAAAGCAGTAAATGAGTGAAAGAGAGATAACTTGAATGATAAACTATGCTTGCAGTAAAAATTTATATATTCAACAAAGGCCATCAAAAGGTATGGTGTTAAACAGAAATAAAAAAAAATCACCTTCTGTTCTTGAAGAGGTGTGCCTTTCACTGCAACCAGTGCATTGATGGGAACACTCTCTGGATGAGTAGGGAATGTCGCCAATGTATGCAACAAACCAACTCTGTCCTCCTCTGCTTCTCCAAGCCCTATTATACCACCTATGAGCAGAAAAATAAACAGTCACCAAAGTATTGATTTATCTTTACATTTAAAATTAAAAGATAAACAGAAAAGAAGATAACAAAAGATTGATTTGATATTGAGGATGAAAAACATAATGGCTTCTAGAGTGTCATCCTGAGGTTAAAACAGAATGCATAACCCACCAAATTAAAATGAAGAAACACTTCTGCAAGTATCTCAAGTTTCAGTTATTGTGATGATTTGGAGTCTCAAAAAGACAGTAATTTGGAGGCTAGAATTCCCACATGAGATGCATATATTCAATTTGTAGTGACATAAGGGAATCTAGTTCACATACATTACCCCACCAGACTATAGGGGAATCAAAGAACCATCACCAAGTTGTCATGTCTGATAAATACATATTTGTCCTTTCCTTTCTAGATTTCTAATGCCACTGGGAGATTATTCTAGGAATCGTACATTAACCCAGCAAACTGTATTATCAAATTGTTTTACTTTGCAAGGTTTTTGTCTTTGTTTGCTATACACACACAATTCATGACAATACAAGAAAAAACAGCATTTTAGTGAAAGCTTGAACTCTTCACTCAGCATTTTGCTATACACAAACAATTCATGACAATGCAAACTCAACTCAACCAAGGTACTCAAAACTAAATGAGGTTCTAACCTATTTGCCGTCTAGGATGGTGAGAGTATAGTAAGAGATGCTTTGAGCTTACTAAGAGACTACTGAGCAAAGTTTGTAATTCATTACATCCATATTGGCTACATTTGAAGATATTGTAACACCCTGTCCCTGTACATATCTAGTCATTGGGGTTTACAACCCAAAATGTGGCAACAGTGTAGGGAGTTCACATGGTATTCAAACTATCCAGAGCTATTGGATTAAGGTGGCTCACACTTGTCTAACAGGGTTCCCACAGATTTTGCCATAAATGATGTAAACCCCCAGAGCATGGAGAACTGTACCATTTAGTGGTTTTGGCACTAATATGGACCCCTAGGAAAGTTTTTACCAACTTTCAGCAGAAGGTATCTTCACACATTACAAAAGAGCATATCATGTTTTACTGCCTAGTCAAGGAAATTTAAACAAAACATTTATCCATCCTTATATTTTTTCATCTTCCTCAGTCATTTTCTTAGTCTGCCCGTTTAACCAGAAGGAGATGGCAAGATAAAACTCCATGCATAAAAAATGTTTATTAAGAATATATTCGAAACTGTAGTACCAAATCACCTGAACAGATATTAATACCAGCTTCGCAGACATACTTAAGGGTTTCCAAGCATTCATCATAAGTCCTTGTCGTAATAATGTTTGGATAATATTCTCTTGAGGTATCAAGGTTATGGTTATATGCTGTAAGGCCTGCTTTCTTGAGTTCTAAAGCTTGCTGCTTCTCCAGCATGCCCAAGGTGCAGCACACCTCCATCCCCATATCCCTAGCACACGACTAGCTTATAACACAAGCTAAAACATTTGATAGATAAGCAAGAAAACCGTAAACAAATTAATCGATTTTTCAAAGATATGCCAAACAATAAATAGGATAAGTAGTTTTTGAAGCATAAACAGTAGTTCTATTAGATAAAAACTAGAAATAAACAAATGTGTAAAAAAACTTGACATAAAAATGTATTACTTGGAAGGCATCAAAATGTAAATCAGAATTTGGGTTCCATGAAATTTTTATGTCAAAGAAAGATGACCAATTCCCTTAGACCATTGAATATAATTTATAGAAAAAGCTAAAACAATATTATTTATGCTTTTTTCTTTTTAACAAAGTTACATTCACAGCCCCCCATCCTTGTTAATTTCACATTATGATCAGTGATCAATATGATCAAAAGTCCACTGATATGAGCATTATTACCGTGATATGAAGAAATGGATGCAGGGGAAAAAAAAATCAGAAATCATATGTTATTAAACACCACCACATTAAGTTATAAACAAGTTCCCTTAAATGAGTTTGTGGAGATTCCACATTACAACATCACAACCTCATTATCCCCAGTAACAAAAAAAATGATCCAACCACAACAAGAATCAATTGATCACCTTCTTTTACACAAGGACTTTCTCAAGAATTGCTTTATTACCTTATTTCTTTAACATATTCAAGTATCCGGTTGAAATTGGTTTTCCTTCCTATCGTATCTCTCCATGCAGCACCCATGCAAAACCGTGTACTACCAGCCTCCTTTGCCTGAAAAAGCATACAAATAGGCCGGGGTAGTCCAAAATTTTAGTTTAGGGGGAACCAACAAAAAATAAATAAATAATCTATGGAGAGTGTTAGATAGGCAATTTGGTTCTCAATCAAAACCAAGGATACTTCAATTAGAAAAACAACTGCAGACTACTAGTAAAAATGAGTTCTCGCAACATCAAGAGTATTTTCAGAATTTGAAGAATGCTGTAGATTATCTAGCAGATGCAAGCAGTCCTGTTGATCTGAACTGAATATGACTCTGTTGTTGTTAATAGCAATGGAAGAGCTTGATATATGGACATGGAGGGCTATGGTGCTACTCATGAGTGTGGATTGGAGAAGTTACATGAAGCTGAAGCTCAACTTACTAACCATGTGGCATTTTATAAATCTACAGCAATTTTCGGGCTTCACAAGAAAGTTTGTTCCATTTAAACAAATCTGATAATTCAACCGAAGTTTTGTCTATATATCAAAGTCCCCCATCATGCAATATACATGTTTGGTTGAAATATGGGAAAAAATCACCACCACAGAAAACATACATTTCAGAATGGACACTACAATGTAAAAACTCCTAGTAAAGCAGTTACAATACAAATTCTGTCTGACATACAAAGAGCAATTAATCATAATATATAACGGTACTGTTAGTAATTGTTGACAGTATCATGCCAAAATTCACAAAAACAAAATTAAAAAAAGAAGTAAAATTGCCAACCTTTTGTGCTGCCTGCATCACAGTTTCTTTGGTCATTAGCGTTTGGGCCTTTAATCCAGTGTCATATCTAGAGGATTGAGGACAATATGAACAATCCTCACTACATCCGCCAGTCTTGATGGAGAGGAGAGTGCACTGCTGCACTTCCCTGAAGGTATGAGCATGGCGGTGAACTTGGGCCTAAAATTATAAAGAACCTCACAGTAAGTTACCCAACTGATAACTGCAGTTCCAGTAAGTTTGTGTATAGTTGCCTTTTTCAACAGGACACGGAACTGAATTGAGTATGGGAAACAGATAAATCAAAGAAAACTGAAGTTACAGACATAAGTAAAAGTTCACAATAAACTAATATTTTCATTTTAAAAATCTAGAAACAAATTAAAAGTAAGTTTTGTCTCATACTTGAAAAGTAATGAATTGCTAAACACAAATTTGTTTTACAAGAACCAGTGTTAAACTCGAAAACATCTCTATGATGTTTTCAATGTTTTTGGAAAACAAGATTCAGAGACCACACAAAACTCTTTTCCTTCTCCTCCGAACTGCTAACACCGAGCACATTTTCGAGAACTGTTGTCGAGATACTTTAAAAAACAAATTTTCAAATATTCAAAGTACATTATTCTTTTTCTTGTTCTCATTTTTATAAGACAATCTAAAAAATAACAACCGTCCGCGAAAAATATACTGAAAACCCAGATACCGGCACAGTAAAACTACACATACCATACACGCAATGAAGTTCAAAATAAAAAACTCAACATTGGAGTACAAAAATTCTATTGAGAACCCACCAACGCATTCACCAACCAAAACAAAAACATGAAAGAATAAAGAGAGAATGAGAGGGCAGTAAAACTGACTCACTCCATGGAATAGTAGATCGAGAGCAGGAGAGTCGTAGATGGACTTAATCTCATCTTTAGACCAATCATTTCGTGGACCTTCACGTATTGTTCTCTCAGCTTCAACAGCGACAGCTGAGTAACGTACGCAAGATGAATGCAATGCCCATAATTTTGAGGGTCTTAAACTACGCTGTGAACTAAGTATGGATAGAATAGACGGCATTTTTATCTCTATTCGGTTCTAGAGAGAGCACTGGATTTCCGTCGATGAAAGCAAGGAGAATGCAAATTCGCGGGAGAAGCGAACAGTTCGATGACGAAAGCGTGTCAACGCGAAGTGCATCTGCTTGCTTCCTAACTCAATAGGTGGCTCTCTCATTCTGCATTTTTGTGTAATTATATTTACGTCCTTAATTTATTACATATTTTTGAAGAAGGATCTCATTTATCTATTTATATCCAATACGTCTGCCTCACTACCTTAGACTTTCTCAAAATGACCCAATTATTGGGTTATAATGTTAAATTTAATTTAATACTAAATGAAATTTTGAATCATTTAAATTAGAGTGACTGTGAAGTTACTTAGTTTTATAAATAAAAAAATTATAACTTCATTTTTTTAAAAATATACTAAATAATAAGAATCAAAATATAATTATTTATTTTTTAATAATATATATATAAAATAATATTATAAATAAAATTTATATATATACATACAAACACGAAAATATTATACAAAATAATATAATTTACGGTCAATAAAATTAAAAATAATTATTATTTAACTTAAATTTAAATTATTATATATTTTTATAAATTTTAAAATAAATAATTTTAAATTAATTTATATAATTATTATTGTAATAAAAATAAATTTAGTCATTTTTTTTATATATATATCAAATACTAAATTTAATTTATTATTATACTGTTTATTGATTTTAAGTTTATTTATTATTACGGTCATAAAACATTTGTGTCAGAATAGAACGGTAAAATTTATATGCATGAAAAAAAATATACTTAAATAATTTTATAATTTTGTTTCTAAAAAATATTTTTAATATATTTATTTATTTTTATATAAAATAAAATTTATTAATTATCTATTAAATACGTCAAAATACTAATTTTTAGATATTTTAGATTTGTAAAAACAAACAACCTAATACTCGTAGTGTAACAGATACATACATACGTACACATATTTTTATTCTTGATTTAAAAATATATAAAATTTGATAAAAAATAAATGTTGATAAGGTAAATTAAAAGTGGTAGGAATGAGAACTGCTCTAGTTGAAGAAGCTTAAATACAAACTTGTTCGCCAATTCTTTTTCGTGTGATATGTTATTTGGGCAAAGGGTAGACGTATTAAACTCCCTCTCTCAAAATCCATAACTCATTTGTAAATTATACTTTTTCTTTCTTTTCCGTAATATTTTTTATTATTTGAACTCAAAACTAACTTTAAAGTAGCATTTATAACTAAAGCTTTAATATATATATATATATATACATACATACATATATATATATATATATATATATATAATTTATATTATAAAATATAATTTTATTTATTTATTAAAATAAAAATAAAATATTTATTATTTATTATTTATTATATTGTATATTAATATTTTATTAAAATAAAAAATAATAAAAAAAGAATCTTGATCTCTTATGCTTACATACATAAAACCGTGAATCGTGTTTTGTTCTTTCACGCAGAAGATTTAAAGCTGCGTTTGAAGATAAAAGTTGTCCCTCCATTTGCTTGAACAACAATAATATGGAGACCCTTTACAAAACACGGCAAATATTTGTTCATAATTCAAGTCGACAATAGCACGTACATTCTCTTATCAGTAACATTTTTGAATTCCTTATTAAACTTTTAATTTTAAGCTTTTACGATGCATAAATACGTAAAAATAATTAATATACGTAAAAAATAATTTAAAATAAAAAATTTAAAGTATTTATTAAAAAAATATATAATATAAAATTTATTTGTTTTATACTCGCATAATATATTAAATTAAAATAAAATAACTATTTTAATCATTAGATGCTGAAATTACATCCAAATGGTCATTTTAATTCTTATATTTTATCCATTTAATGAACATTATATTGCAAAAATACCCTTTGTACAAAAATCCTTACAATAATTTATGCAATAATTATCAACTTACAATAATTTTTATACTTTTTAATAGATAAATCTAACAACTTCGCACAAGGGTAAAAATGTCCCTTTTTCAAAGTTTGGAGAAAAAATTGTCATTTACCTCAAACTTAAAAGTTAAAAAAATAATTAAATTAAAGCTAATTAAATGCTTAAAATTTGCAATTAGGCCAACATCTAAGCAACTAATAGTTGTCTTGTTGACTAAGAAGAGAAAGATCAAAACCATTTTAATGACAAAAATATGTGACATCATCATTTCAATGTTTACTTAAAAACTACACCAAATTTAAGCGATAGGTACCGCCCACCCGCAACAATCCTAAAAATAATCGGCCGCTTACTTCCCTCACAGCAACCGACATCTCATTCTTTTTCCTTTTTTGTTATTGTCCGAAAACCTGAAAATTTCTTACAAAATTTGCTTTGACTTCACTTTTCACACGCAAATCTGACATTTGATTGCCCTGTGACTTTGCTTACTGTTCTCGTTGCCTTCTTCTGACAATTTAAGCAATAATAACATTCGGATCCCTAAACTTTTATACTATGTAACGATAATCATAGTTTCTCCCTTTAAATCAAATAAATTCTGAAATCTGTTATAATAATTAAATACTTTTTATGATTACGATATAAATAGGAATGATAATTTAGATTATAAAATTAATTATATTAAAAATATAAAATTATTAAATGAATGACAGGAACGAGACACAACTAATAATTAAATTAAATTTATCTTAAGTTATGATATAATCAATTATTTTAATAATTATATTATATTAACTTTATTTATATTTTTAAAAATATTTAATTAACAATTTTAGTGGTTATTAATATTATCAAAATAAATTAAAAAAATTATTTAGCGAATGATATAATTATAATTCATTTAATATATTTAATAATTATTTTAGATAATATTTATAATTATTTATATGATTATTAAATATTAGCGTTAAGGTCCGTTTAAACTCTATTATATATTTATTCGATATAGCAAGAAATACGAGATGCCCACCCAAATTGTTGCTGTAATCAAAGCTCAATCTTAAACGGGTAATTATGTTATGCCAAATATGATTAGGGACCTATTTGATACCATTAGAAATATATGTCCTTATGTGATAAAATATAAACAATGAGGTCACCGAAAGTTATTATGATAATATTAGAAAAAAAAATTTTAAAAACAGATGGCGCTCTCAAATTAAAAAAGAACAAGAACCGTGTTGTAAATTGAAAGCAAACGTAAGAGAGTCATTCGTCTCTGCAAATTCTTTGCATTTTTTCTTCGTCAACTGAAGCTCGAAAACAGAGAGTTTAAATTCTCTCGATAACTCAAACTTGGGAGAAGAGTACGATTTGAATTCTGAGGAATAAAGATCTGAGAAATGCTCAGATAGGCGGAGTAATTAGCTCAGGTTAATGTGATTATTTGACTAGCTTGGTGTTTGGTTTTTGATAGCCGAAGCTCAGTTTGATTTGTAGCGGAGAGATCCGATCTCTGTGTTGCGGTAGTTGTGTTGTTCGGATCCAATTACGGGTTTCTAGATCATTGTTTTAGATTATGATTTCTGAATTTATGTTGTTTATGTAAAGTTTGGAGTTTTTGGTTGTGTGATGGCAAGATTTGATTGGTTAGCTGTTTCGTTTGTTCAATTAGAACGCATGCGGATAGCTCTTTTAAAGAAGGAAAAACAAAAAGATTTTTGATCAGGAATCCAGAAACTTGAAAGCTTATGCTCTGTTTGGTTGTTCAGAAAATGTTGGAATGAATATAATACGTTTTTGTCAATCTGGAACTTCATTTGGGTAGTTTGATTATTTCTTTTTGAGATTTTACCTTTCTGTCACTAAAACGATCTAAAAAGTTGCCTTTTTTTTTCCGTTTTACCTTTTGTTTTGATTTCATTCTTTCTTACTTTCATTAGCACGTTGTTGAAGAGCTCCCGTGCGTTTTTCTTTTCTGATGTGTATCTGTAGCTAGTTTGTGAATATTATTATTTTGGTTGTTTTGACATCTTTAGTTATAGATGAATTTTTGGTTTCTAATGTCTAATTTGTGTTGGCAACGTTGTTAAAAATCCAAGTTTGTTGGTCTTATAAGTTATTTTGTTTTTGGATTGATTGTGAATAAGGATTTTGATGCTAATGTACTTTGATTCTTATTGGTTGTTTGGGCAGATTCAATTTTGTGTAGAGCGTAAAATCTGCTTTTGGGGCAAATTAATGAAAAGCGGAATGATAGAATGCAGTGTTTGCCATTCAAAATTGGTTTCCCCAACTACCAAATCAATATCAAGGGCTTATGATCGACACAAGATTGGGTTATCATCAAAGCAACGTGCTCTCAATGTCTTCTTGGTAGTTGGTGACTGTATGCTAGTTGGTTTACAGGTAATTGAATATAACTTCTAGTGTTACTAAATTGTTACATCAAATACTTAATTTAAGAGTGTTAAATGAAAGGATGGCCGGACATGATTGCTCCTTTTGTTCTATTTGAATATGGTAAAATATAGTAAAATCCTCTCCTAATGTGGTTTTAAGCTCTACTGTCCTGCACATTTCAGATTTCGGCATATGATTGAAATAGAATTGGTTGTCTTCTTCTTAAAATTTGGGGGCATAAATCAGCTTTAGCTGCTTTCTTAGTCTTACTTTGTTACATTGAGGTCTGAATATGGATTGAGTACTAGTTTTTTCCAACTTCTCATGGAACAATTTTCTAATTGAGGTGTAGGAAGTAAATAATTTGACATACGAATTCTCAATCATTTTCCTATGTTCTAGATAATTTATAACCAGACATAAAATACCACGCGTTATCCGAGCGCCAACTTCCAGTTTTGACTTTTGAGTATCGCTTGAGACTCTTCTTGCACATATGCTTGATATTAGAACTGTAATAAGATTTTTTTTTGAGTCTTTTGGTGGACCATCTCTTAGGTGAGGAATTGTTTTCTTTCTTTCTTTAGGAACAAATCTAAGTAATGAATTGTTTTCTTTCTTTTTATTTGAATTAACCTGGACAACTTCTGCCAACAGTGCTTGCTATTTAATCTGTGAAAGATGGTTTAAAATGAAATTATGTACACTTGTGTGGAGTGGATCATGACTGTGCTATGATTTTTGTGGACATTGTCATTTTTTCTTGATTGGAAACACTTTTTAACTTCAACTTCTTGTTTTGCAGCCTATCTTGGTTTATATGTCCAAGGTGGATGGCCGTTTCAAGTTTAGTCCCATTAGTGTGAACTTTTTGACAGAATTAACAAAGGTTCTATTTGCAATTGTTATGCTTTTGTTCCAGGTATATATATATTTTTTTCCTTTACTGTCATAACTCATAATATGCTTGTTTCCCTTTATTTTCATCAATTTTCTTTGGACATCAGTGAATTGAGTTCTAATAGTGAATTCAAGGTGTTCTGTTAAGGTGATGCATTGACTAAATTGATCTGACCATTATTTATCCTAATTTGGTTCTAACATGTTGTTGTAATTATACTTCACGTTGGTAAATCTGGATTTCAATTACTGGAGAAATTTATTATGAATTTACTGTGTGGGGAAGAACCAAAGAGGGGGGAGAAGGGGTTGGTGTTGGATTGTCAGATTTGACGGACTTGGTCTTTGATAGATTGTTTATATTCCAAAACAAGTTGTTTTAATGGTGGTTCTGTTTTTTGTTGTGTGGAAGCCTTGAATTAACAATGATGGTTTTGATTACTTTTGCAGTCTAGGCACCAGAAAGTTGGGGAGAAGCCTCTTCTCTCTATATCAACATTTATTCAGGTATCAGATTCTCATTGTCATTACAAATTCATTTTCAAATTTTGGATTAGTAGGATGTAGTAAGGCAATAGCAGTAAATTTTTTAATTTGAAGTGATATTTTCCTGTCTTAGCATACTATAAGTAATAATGTACAAAATCTCTTTTAAATTTTCTTTTTGCGTCTTTTATCTTTTTTTACGTGTGGTCTTCAGATATAGATTATTTGGGCCATGCTTGGATGTTACAATGATGTTGCCTAGTTTCCCATAGTAAGGTTTTCAACTATGTTGACTGAATAGTGTTTCTGCTACCCACACAGATCTAACTCGTAGCATTTTCTCTGGCAGTGCAGATTGCTGAAAACAAGTTCTAAATTGTATGCTTTTTAATGTGATGTGTAGCCTTCTAAGTTATTAAAAGTTTACATTTATCAGCAACATTCTTGTGCTCAATCACAACAGCAAATTAGCTAGATGGAGAGTTGGCATGATTCTAGAAAGAAGCCCTTTGAATTTAATCTTCCCATTCTATTCCTTTACCTGCGTCCTGTCCGTTGTTGCAAAGCAATGGAGAAGATTATGGGTGTTTGTTGTGTATATCAAGTGATAGATTTAGTGAAATCCAAATATTCTGCTATCAAAATCTTTAAGACTTTTACACCTGTTCTTTCAATCATTGAAGCTATGGCTTATACTAGTTTTGGCATGTAAATTTTTGTGTTGGCAGTTTCCCTGGACCCTAATAAAATGGTCTTCTAACTTTAAACAAAAATGGCACTATAATTTAGGTGCAATCTAAAGTAATGTGGTCTTGTTTTCTAATGCTTAATTTAATTTTTTAAAGCTGGTTGTGATATTATCCACGTACAATTTCTCTTTTAGTTTTTTCGTTAAATTTTGAGAGCTTGTATGCTATTTTATATTCTCTATTAATTCTTTGAAAGAGGTAGTTTAAATTCCATTATATTCTTGTTACCATTATTCTCGCCACATGCAGATTGTAAGATTTTGATTTCTTGAGTTAGAATCCTGATTCTGAGCAAGTACATGATAGCCTATAAATGTAGCAATTTTCTACCTCTTTCTTTGCAGGCAGCTCGCAACAATGTTCTTCTTGCTGTTCCAGCATTTCTATATGCTATCAATAATTACTTAAAATTCATCATGCAGGTATAATTTTTTTTTAATAGATTATCATGGTATAACTTAATGGTTTTGGATAGCTTGTGTGATACAGTACTTGTTATCTGTGCCTTTCATGTGAATTTAATTTTATTGTAATGTAAAATTTCTTGTCAATGTGTTTCATGGGCTAAATAAAGGTAGATGTAAATGCCTAGACAGTAGTACGAGGCTCAGAATTCTTGTACCAAATCATATTTTATCAGAAATTTGTGTTGTGAGATGCATGAAGGAAGGGTTAGAAAGAGTGTTGATCTTTTAGGGTCTTACTTTTATTCATGGGGATGGATAACTTCACTAAACCTCATCACTTAGACCAAGAAGACTAGAAAGAAGAATGCAGGAATACAGATGTGTGCATATCACTAGAAATAGTGTGTTTGTGCATGCCTTCCTTTACTTTTGATTTGGTGTCAAATGAAAGGAATTCATCAACTAAGAATGGACATATGATTTGCCTTAAATGATGGTAAATTCTTTTAGTTCATATCAATTTTTTTCAATAGAATAGATACTGACAGAGGTAATGCAGATCTGTGAATTTCCTTCATTAGGTTTTATATTGCTTATAGTGTTATACTTAATGAATTTATGTATGTGTTTTTTATACTTTTAATGCATGGCATCTTATGTCTGTATAACAGTTGCTTAGTTACCTAGGCTAGCATCTGAGATGGCAGGTGAGATATTGCCTAGGCGTTTTAGGCATTTTGGAATGTATGGTTGCTTGTTATCCTGCGGGAATTTAATTCAATACTCTTCACGGGGAGCGACTTTTACTGCGTTTGCATGATATAATTGCCTTATCAAAATCCATAATTAATGAAAAGGCTGTTTTTGCAGTTATATTTCAATCCTGCGACTGTGAAGATGCTGAGCAATTTGAAGGTATTTTGTTATTCACAATTCTATTGTTTTCGGTATGTTAGGTAGGGAAATACCTGCCATGTGCTGTTTTCTTGGCTCATGGGTTTCAAATTTTCCTTATAAGCATTAATGTGCACTTAATAATGCTAAATACAACTTTGGGAGATTTTATTTAGATATATGGCTGGCATTGTACAATCATGATGAAAGTTGTTGGATTTAGTAGTTTTGTTGCTAACTTCATAAAGTATGTCATGATGCAAGTGGTAGTTTTTATGGTTTTTTGCAGAACATTACCATTTATTGTTTAGGCGCGGAATCCTGTATAGAAATTTGCAAATTACTCTTTCAGCGGAATATGTTATTGTATTTTTAGAACTCTTAATCTTAAATAATAACAGAGAACTTCATAAACGACCCGTATTTTCATTTTGAAGAAGCGTTTAGACAACTGTAATTAGCTTTAAGGTTGTATGTTATTGAATGATGTCTGCTGATTTTTCTTGCTCTCCAATGCTATTTAAGTTCTCCCCTCTCTCTCTCTCTCTCTCTAGTTCTGACACTTAACCAGGCTTTCATCATGGATGTAATGAATGTGCCATGGAAACTTTTGTGCCAAAAGTTTCAACTTGGGTGTTAAGTACCTTTCGAAGTTGTTTGCGGGTATATTTGCTTGTCAAACATGGAAAAATATGCTGAAATAGGACACGTGCATGGCATCATCGCTAATGTAAATGCTGGTCACTTTCTCCTATATAATCTTGTTTTGTTTGCTTGAAAATTGTTGGTTACTAGTGTTAAATTTGTAGTCACTGTGAAATTGCAGGTGTTGGTAATTGCCGTTCTGCTAAAGATCATAATGAGACGTCGGTTTTCTATAATTCAGGTTATTTACTTATTGTTATTGGCTTCTTCTGACCTTGCCTTTTTGTTTTAGCATTGATGGGAGAATATGTGGTTATAACTCTTTTTGGTTCACAATTGTCAATGCATTGCTTTGGATAAGGTGAGTGCAAGATTGAATAATGTTTTTTGCGACAGTGGGAAGCTCTTGCCTTGCTGCTGATTGGAATTAGTGTGAATCAACTGCGTTCTCTGCCTGAAGGCACCACTGCTCTGGGCCTTCCTGTTGCAATGGGAGCATACATCTACACTTTTATCTTTGTAGGTGACTTGTGCTAAGCAAGCAATTTGTTGGAGTAGTTGTGATTTACACATCTTTGACTTGATCTCAAAGTAGGAGGCTTACTTGGCAATTCATTTTACAGGTAACTGTCCCATCTTTGGCATCTGTGTACAATGAATATGCTCTGAAGAGCCAGTATGACACAAGCATCTACCTTCAGGTGATACATTATGATCGATTATTTTCCATGCCAAGTGAGGGAAATGGTTGAGAGTTCTGTTCCGTTATAATGTATTATCCTTACAATTAATATCATAATTACCTTAGCCTCTGCACTTGTAAGGCCCACAAGTCAAAGGACTGTGATGTAGGTTCTTATTCCAGGAAGAGTTACCTTCTAGACCATTTTAGGCTTATGTACTGATACTCATGAATGCTGCACCCTGTGCTTATGTGTTCATTGGTGATATACTGTTTATTGGAGCTCCAGCTTTTTCCATATGAATCGTTTGGTGACAGTACATGGCCCGGCGTATAACCAGGCCATTGTATTGGGGCCAATCTGTCATAAATAGGAATACCAGCATCCTAAATATATTTTATGAACTTGGGACTGTCTACTTTCTATCTACGGTCTGTGTCAAATTTTTGTATTTAAATAGAGATTTTTTTTATTTTTTTTACTCTCTTTTGACTTTTGATAGGAAACAAATTATATTTTATTAAAAAAGGAGAGAAAACAATTGCAAAACAAATGTAGTATTAAATAGTTTCCATCGGTTTTCCTCTAATTCTTTCTTTGGCTGCAGAACTTATTTTTATATGGGTATGGTGCAATATTCAACTTTCTAGGAATATTGGGAACTGCCATTATCAAAGGTGTGAACCTGGATCTCCATCATTTGATTCTGGAAGGAATTCATATTAAGAATGGTTTTTAGTTTTGCCCTATGAAACTTTGATTGGGATTGCTACTTATCTTGTTTGTTTTGTTAAATTTCCTGAGTCATTATAGACTGGAAGCAGCTTTCTACTTAATTGTCTCATTTGGTTCCCAAAGTTGGGGTTGAAGGGTTATAGAATATTTGGGTAGACTGCAGACAGCTTTCTCTTTCCCATGTAAATCACACATAAAGACCTTATAATTTCTTATTTAAAAAATTATTTAAAAGTTTCTGCTGTAATGGCAGGCACTTGAAGGCTTGAAATTTTTGTCATGTCTGGGTAGACGGGTGTTCTTATTCAGAAAACTAGGAAGATTTTGGTGGTTTGGGCTTGTCATGCACAACTCTATTTACAGGCTTAATTTCAAACTTGTTAGACTGGAGAGGAGTGGGGTGGAGGGGTGGTGAGAGGGGAAGCAGTGAGAATTTTTTAAATAAAAAAAGAGTCACACTTGAAGGAGGAGAAGTGACAAAAAATAACTTTATTATATTCTAGTTTGTAGAATTGGTAGTTGCATTTTTATTGGTAAAACTATGAACTAATTTGCTCAGTTGTTAATTTTATCTTCAGTAAATGAAGAAGAATCAGTAAGGCTGAAATGAGACAGTTAAGTAGAAAGCATTGTAGACTAGAAAGTTGATATAAATTTGTACGATTACAGCTAATTGGTTCTTCTAGGTGTCCTGTTGATATGGATTGCTCTAATGTCTTGTGTTTTTATTTTTTCTGAAAATTTGTGTGCATAAACTAGGCGTTTTCTGAAAATGGTAGTCACTATGAAAAAAGACAATAGAAATTCAAACAGTAATTTTTTTGGTCTCATCACTTGTTTGATGGCTTCCAATATGCTGCAATGTAAAACACAATGGACAGAGTTAATGCATAAATAGCCAGCAATTTTGCATCATTTATGTTATACAACCTTTTAATTGAACTTTGAGTTGTTGCCCTTAAAATTTGGGTTTAAATGTTTCAGGTACTGATAGCTTTGATATCCTACGTGGTCATTCAACAGCTACAATGCTTTTAATAATTAATAATGCAGCACAAGGAATTTTGTCCTGTTTTTTCTTCAAATATGCAGGTGAAATTTTGATCAATTGTTTTGTCTGCTGTTTTTCTTCTAGCATTTTAGTTCTAACACAAAGCCATACCGTGCGTGGAAAAATTAACAGTTGCTAGAGGCAACTTATTATTCTATGTTCTATATTTTTAGCTCTTGTTCTATATTTTTAGCTCTTGTAAACTATGGCATAATATCTCCCTTCTGAATTTATTTTTGCTGTCATTGATGGATTCAGATACAATCTTGAAGAAGTACTCTTCATCAGTTGCCACAATCTTTACAGGAATAGCATCTGCTTGCTTGTTTGGTCATAAGTTGACTGTGAACTTTATGTTAGGAATTTCTATAGTCTTCATTTCGATGCACCAGGTAATTTAATTAGTAAATTTCATTGTTGCTGATTTAGAATTCAACCAAGAAAAAAATTCTTTTGCTGAAGTACCCTGTGCCTAATCTTTTCTCTAGTTCTTTTCACCCCTTTCAAAAGTTAAAGATGAACAAAAAAATGGAATGCTGGAATTGAGAGATGCTAAGGACAACCACGGGTATTTGTTTCTTTCTACTGCTGTGATCTGATGTACGCATTTGTTGTAATAAAAGCTTCAATTTGTGTGGTAACACCCGAGCAGCCCAAAAGCTACCTGATCCTTTGATTTAGTAGCAGAATATGTGGACTTATTTATTTTTTTAAAAGAAACATTTATGACAGAATAGTGGCAAAATTGGAAAAAGGAAATAGCATTTAATTTATTTTGCCATTTTAATTACAAATTTATTAATTCCTTTTCAGGTCAAAAGATTCCTTCATAAGCATGGCAGCTGGAGCTAATGAAGAGGTGCCAATTTTGTCCATTTTCCTTTTTTATCTTTTTAGTAATGACTTTTTCATTGTTGTATGACTGACAACATGTTTCTTTTTGATTTGCCTTGTCCAGGCTAGTCACCATGTAGGATCTGATGAGCGAAAGCCACTTCTTCCCACCTAATGTTCTGGGAGTATATGATGCTGTTATTATTTTGTTGATGGTATATATTTTGAGTTTTATGTTTCACCTCTATAAATTTTTTTCTTTTTTAAACAAAAAAAAGATGAGGCTATTATTGCCTTATAGTTGCGGCCATATTTGGGGTCAGTAGCTTATAATTGAGGTTGTTCTTGTTTTCTTCATAGCTGTTTTCACAATGAAAATACGGTTCATGAACGGTTCAATATTTTACTGTCTGCTTGAGCCTCTTGAAAATGTTTATTGGTGAATTCTTCATAGAAATTTTGTTGTTTGTATAAAATGTTAAAAGAACATTATTGTATCATAGACTTGCCATATTTTTTTAAAACGTAAAAGTTCTTCTAGTGGCTAGAATTTCTTTGGTCAATTTTGTTTATGATCCACTTTTTGTCCCGTTTGTATTAGTTTCTTTCTAAATAAGACCATGACAGTTGCTTCTTCATCTTTGATGTTGAGAGATTGACTTCAAGAATATGATTATACCAACTTTTCATTTGTCAGGCGATTGATCCAGGACTAAATGCAAAATTGAATGTAACATAATAGTGCTCTGTGTTGTTGAATGAGACCAGCAACTCATTCTTATGTTTCTTAGCTTAGCTCTGTTGTTGCCCACGATGCATTCATCTCATGTAAAGTATTAATTGGCATTATTCAAATTCTTTTGCAGGAAATTTGTTGGAAGGAATTCTTTTGGCTGGAAATAGGGGATGGTACAGGAGACAATTCAATTGTGAGAATCACTATGTGCAATAATAATTTTGAGAAAATATATATATTACAATTGAATCACTCTGTGGAATGATAATTTTTAGAACATATATATATATATATATTCTTTTAATGGTTAATATATATATATATACATACATACATATACTTTTAATGGTTTTTCAAGATTCCTCCCTTGCTTCTGGTGAAAAATGTCTTAAGATTATTACATTCTCTGAAGGCTTAGATAGAGAGCAGAAAATGGAAGGACTTGGTGCCCCTGTCATCCGCATTTTCTGCATCCCCTACCACACAATACAAGTATGGTGTTACCATTTGCATTTCTATTCTTTTCTCATAGGCCTGGAGTAGACACATAATTTTTTTTTGGCCATTTTTTCCCAATATTTCCTTTTTATATGTTGTTGTTGCTGGAAGCAGAATTTTGCTTGTCTTTCACGAACATGACTATTACCTGAAAAATGGAAGATGTTTCTTTGCTCTCATTCAATTTTAACTTGTTACTTAAGTGTACATAATAATTGTTTGGGTTAATTAACATTAAGGTAAGTGTTTTTTCTTTTTCATGTTCTATCAAAATTTTTTTCTACCAATCATTTTATTTTCGTAAAATAAAGTTAATATAAATATAAAGGGAGGTGGATAATGAACTCCCTTAATAATATAGTGTTATAAATATAAATAAAATTTTTTTAAAAAAATAATTTTATTTTATAATAAAAATTTTATCAACATAATTTAAAATAAATATTTGTAAAATAAAATTATTTTAATTTTTTTTTATAAAATTATTTTATTATGCATTAAATATTTATTTTTTAATAAAAAATTGTCAATTAATGGTGGGTCCCCTGCGACCAACGCAAGAGCAAATGGATAGTCAGTCCCCACGAACAAGTAACGAATGACGGATCTTCCCTGCCTCGCTCCATCCAATCTTCCGTCGCCGTCCGTTCTGGTTACGTAACATTACAACCGTAAACAAATGAATTCTCTCAATACAACTTCTTACTTCTCTTCTCTCTTCCTCGCCAAACCCAAATTCACTTCCCCACAACTCTCCTTCTCCACACGACGTCGTTCTCGCCGCCGCCCCAGAAAAATCCGCCGTCTCAACGACGACAACAACAACAGCTACTACCATAACAATCATCTCACAAAACTATCCCCAGATTACGAAAATATCAACTTAGTCCTCGACTTTAACCAAATTTCGATTTTGTCCTCTTCTAAATCTAAGTATCATCAATTTATTTCCGCCGCCGAGGAAGCTTATACTGAACTCAGAAGCGCTGTCACAGTCGACGTCAATGGAAGGCTTGTAGTCTCGTGTCGCAAGTCTACGCTTCAGTTCGTCGGCAGTGTTTTGCTTTCTGCGTTTGTTTTGGTTTTCGTTTTTAGGGTTCTGGTTAAATTAGGGTTAGGATTCAGGCATCGCTTTGGGGCTAGGAAACAAAAGTTTGTTGTTAGGAGAGATAGAAGTCTTGGTGGAAGAGAAGTGGTGGTGGGGACGGGTGATGATTTTGTGAAGAGCAATTTTAACAAGGTCTTGGAAAACCCGTTATCCGAGGGTCTGGTATCCAGACCAATAGTTTCGGGTCGGGTCAGGCGGAGTTATCGGGTTCCTCGTGAAGCAAAGTTGCCGAAATGGTGGCCGGTTCAAGCGCCTGCCAACCAAATTTTAGTGGTAGACAAGAAGGAGTATCAGAGAGAAGCCAACAGATTGATTAGAGGTTTGTGCTTATTTATTTAATCATTTTAGGGCTAATTTATTTCTGTGTTATTGTGCTGATGTAATAGTTATTGAACGTGAAATTTGCAAACACAGCTTGTGCAGCCATATTTACGGAATTTCTTTTATTCAATGAAATGGAATTCTTTATTAACTATAATAACTACGCACTAAATATTTACTTTTTCCAGAGATACCCTAGCATCTTATTACTAGTTTATTGATATTATTTTAGAAAAAGAGATTCTCAATTAGCCACACTTGACAAGGTTTATATCATGAATTATGACTGTTTTCTAAATCTTGGCTGATGTTTAGGAAGTTTTATGTTATTTTGTTTGAGACGATGCACATGTAATATAAAAAAGTGGTGTATTAAATACTACATTTGTGTGTAAAGTAGAGGTGACAATTTAGAATATTATTTTATATGAAAAATGCGTATTTTATTTGACCCCAAGATGATAATTACGAATTCAAGGCATTGAATGCGTTACTTTAGCAACAAGTTAACTAAAAAGTGCACATATGGCATGTGTTAAAGTAAAAACTTGGTCTTAGGATGGTTCTCATTCCCAAAATCTTTATAAAAAAAAAGAAGTCATGTGCTGACTAAAAATGTTTGGGAAGAAAAACCTTTCTATCAATCTCTTCTTCCTTATGAAAAGAGTGGATAAAATAACAGAAAAGCTAGTATTCATGAATGAGAAAAGAAACATTGAAAATATGACACTAGAATTTACAGAATGGCCGCAAACTTGGAAACAATCACTAAATGAGGGCTTAGGAGAATGCACAACATATGGAAATGGCTTTGTGCAAATCTTCAATGAATAAACTTCACTATGAGTACATTGCTTTCGGCGCAAAGTCAAATTTGTTGTGGATATGACTGTTTTTCACTTTTACAAAATCACCAAGAAAGAGTAAAAGACATACTTGGTCAAGGCAAACCTTAAAGAGCATGACTTCATTCAAATTAACACTGCTAGTTGGAAATTAAAGAGAAAAGAGAAGTTTCTTAGGTAGTTAGTGTGCTGAGTTAAATAATGGGTTGTGACAGAATGTTTACGTTAGTGCTCTGAGTTAAATAACAGGATAGGACAGAATGTTTGTACTGTTGAAGTTGGGTAGGATGTGTTAAGGAGACAGACTGAACAGAATGGTATGAATAGATTGTTTAAGAAATGGCTAGAGGAATGAGACAAAAATACTTATGTAGATTTCCATAGTCATGAATTTACTTTTCTTATCATAACTCATTGCTCTTGTTCGATGATCCTCATTTTTAAAACCTTAAATGTCTCTTCTCTCTCTAACTCTCTTTTTTGAATCTTTATGATAAATACTTCTTTACAAACTGCAGGTGGGTTCTTTCTCTCTCTCTCTCTCTCTCTCTCTGTGTTTTTTTATGAAGTATAGATAAGTACCTAATTCCATTTAAACAAGATAACAAAGTAAAACCTAAAAATAGTGTGTTGTGCCTTAATGCTGATGAGTTGAAGATGAAAATGAAGTTGGATGATCCATACAAGAAATAAGAAATGTGTCACTATCAATTGGCTATTTCTCAATTAAATCTGTTGGTTGAATACACATTTTAGTGAGCTTTAATAATGGATCCTAGTTTCAAAAAGAACAAAAAGAAAAAGATTAGGCTATCCTGGATTTGGAGGTCAACTTGAGGCTTTCCTGCTTCTGCTTTTTCTTTCTCTATTTAAATTTATCCACAACTGTTATAACCTGTATGCCTTTTTCTTTTGCAGTTTTATTCTCAATTTCAATATCCTTTTTAGTTCGTTTCTCAAGGTTTTTTATGAGTACTTATTTATTTTAATTTTCTTGCAGGTAAAATGTAGCCTCTTTTTTTTTCATATTTCCATACTTGTTCAGTTCATGCTTTCTTCTTCAACTGCAACTCATTAATTTGGTTTCCAGCGATCATCAACCATAGAACCAGTGGACAGGACATTATGGAGGATGATATAATACAAGTCAGTACATTTGTTACCTTTCTGATGTTATATTATTTCATCTTTGTATGCAACAAGTTATCCAATGTTTGTTTCCCTATATCTATTTTCAGCAACAAAGTTTTAAAAATTGGGTACTACTTTATGCAACAAGTTATCCAATGTTTGTTTCCCTATATCTATTTTCAGCTACAAAGTTTTAAAAATTGGGTACTACTGTTATGCATTTTAGACCTATGCATTTAGATACATTACCAATTTCATTACTAATAAAATTGGCTTCATTTTTCTTATTAAAAGGGTAAATTCCACTTAAGACTGCATGCATTTTTTATCAAATATTTTTTGCTAGAACTGAGCTAATTCTGAAAAAAAAATCTCCTTTTTGGTTTATATTATATTAATAATTGTGATGTGCGGTAAAAATTCTCCATTGCATCAGCTGATCCTTCAATATGCACTGGACTTTTTCTGCCTGTATGGGTGAGCAGTTACGTCGAATATGCAGGACATCTGGAGTACGGGTATCCATTGACACAACTAACACACGGGATTCTCTATACCGCACATCTGTTGACTTTGTTCTGAATGTTTGCAGCAGGTTTGTGTTTTAGGTCAGTTCATAGTTTTTACTCATGTTTTTCCTCTGTAATTAACTTGTTATGGAACTTTACAGGGCTCCAAGTCTCTCTACCTCTGCGGAGATTGATGGTGAAGATGCTCAGGAATTTGTTGCAGGGCTTGCTGATAACATTGGGCTGGAAAACATTCGTGCTGCAAGAATGGTTTCCGCAGCTGTTGCTGCACGCACAAGGTCTCTTTTTTTGCAGGCTTGGGTAATTTCTCAGACTCTTGACAGTCAAAAATTTATTTTATTTTTGTGTGAGGTGGGATATTTCACTATTAAAACTAGGAGATTCAATTGGGGTTTAAACTTTGTCATGTGTAGAAAACACATTGTAACATCAACACTGTAAATCTCTAAGTCTTTATATGTCTATGAAACAACTTCTATTGCACATCCAATCTGTGGAAACCATCAGAAAAGATTGTTTTGCAATAGACCGATGATGGTGTGAACTGATGTGCCATGAGAATATATCTCTGAATGAAATAGTGGTGATTGATGTATTGTCTTGCTCTGGTCATGAAATAAATAAAACAGTCAAGTTTTATTCTTCAGAACTATATAAGACCTAGTTATTATTGTTAAAGATTATTTTTCTTTGCAAAAGTCTGAATTTACTAAAACTCATCTCTCCACAGAAGGTACAACTTGCTAAATGGTCTACTTGTTGATCATATGTTTCTCTTTTTTAATATATTTTATTTTTTTCCCTCACAGAAACTAATTTCATTGCTGTTGAGGTCATTAGTTTTTTGTTGCATCTGCTCTGCATTTTGCAGGCTTTGGAAATGCAAGGTAACCGTTCCGAAGCTCTGCTGGAGCTGTCAAAGATATGTCATGTCTTCCATATATTTCCTCCTGAAGAGTCCTCCGTATGTGCTTTTTTTTTCTCCCATGCAAAATTCAGAAGTTATATAACTAATTTTGTTCTTATGCTGTTTTGAAATGTCTGTTTATTACAAATAATTAATAGTATTTTCCTTGAATTTTCTTGAACTGATGCCATTATTGTCTCTTACTTGTATGCAAGGAATGTGTGCATTCTTGCTCAGTTTTTAGTTCAGTGCTGCCCTTTAAGAAATAGAACCGATAAGTAATTTGTGCCTCCAATATCTTAAGATCCATTTTAACAGTCTGTTTCGTTCGGTTCTATGGTCTATACATTGTCATGGTTTTTGCATTTGGACTTATAATCTTTATTCAGTTTGACAGAGTAAGCAGTTCTAGATTAATACCTATTGTAGGTTCTTCTTGCTCTTTCTTTACAGTTCATTCATGAAGCAATTGTTTTGTAATAAAGAAATTCATCTTCTTTTCTATATGTGGTTTGATTTATGGCATATGTGATTCCGCAGCCGGAGATGGAGATGGTGGCACGAGGCCTGGAGAAACTCTTGAAATTCGAGCAAAGGGAATTTTTAATGAATATGCTTGTTGGGGTCTGCAGTGAAGAGAGTCACAGGAGTGCAGCAGAAGCCTTAGGTTTGGATCATGTATGTGTTATTTCTCTTTCTGAGTTTTGGTCTTCTGGCCGATGGTTAAATGCAATAAATCTTTTATGTTATATTATATCTGTTAAAAGTTAGACAAAGTGATCATCAATCATATTCTTTTTTTCTTCTTTGGAAAACTCTTCATCTCTGCCATCTCTCTCCTTTTTTATTTTTTTGATGCAAAACATGATCTTAGCTTTTGTTCTTCTTTATTGCTCCCTTATGCTTTTAGCAATTTTCATGTATTTTGGACAAAGATGAATTTTCGTGGAAGGGTAGGATTATGGGTTGGGAACATACTTGTTCTGTTGCAAGCATGCATCCGTCCAGTGATCAATCAAGCAAGCATCAAACTGGCGCAGGACAAAATCATGTGTTTAGTTGGTTGTGATTTGAATCTTTCTTTTTTTATTTTTCTATTCTACTACATTTTGTAGGTACTCTTCCACGAGGGAAGTGGCGATCAGCATGGAGAAAGCAGCATACTTGAAAAATAAATGCGTCAGAATACATCATATTCACTTGCACTCTTGTATTTGTTTATATTGACATCTGATGATCAATCTCAATTATTCTTACCAAATATTGAACTGATCTAAATTCAATAATAAATCACATCCAAAATGCTGTTTGCATTTGTTATGTGAACCTTTGTAAACTCAAATACTAGTGCCATTCTATTTGATTTCTATGGTGCTGTATTGAATTCAGGACAAATACTATCTTAAAAAGAAAAATTACTTTCCAACATAGTACAAGTATGACTATTGGTGATCTACTTGTTTTTAACTATTTATTTCACTGGTTTATGAGAATGCAAGAAGAAAATGCATAAATCAAAAGTATATTTGTAAATATCATCTCATTTAAAGGTGTAATCACAAATGTTAGTGCAAATGACATAAAAATTATTTAATTAAATAATATTGTAAAATTATTTAATTAAATAAAAAGATATTAGTTAATAATAAATTAATTTTTTAAAAAAATTTATTTAATTATTTTATTTTTAAATATTTTTTATTCATTATTAATTTATTTTTTTTATTTATTCTCTCTAATTAAATGGAATCAAACTTAGTGTTATTTACCCAAAATTTATCTTATTTATTTATTTAGGCGAAGAAAATGAGACCGGTGTTAGCTCCAATGCTGATGCTGGCGTGGCAGTAATATAAGTTTGACACGCGGAGCACGTTTTCTTCTAATGCCGTCTACCTTGTTTCGTTTGTGCAGTCAGTCTTGTGTTTCGATATCGAATTTCAGTCAATTCAATTCTCTTCCAAAGCCCTAAATTTCTTAGTTTCTGGTATTCTATTTTATTTTCTCCTGGGTGTTTACATTCAAAAGCTTCAATCTATAACAAATAAGTAAAAAAAATTGTATGATGCGGCTTTCGTCGGAAATTCTATTGATTAGGGTTTCTTAGTGCTGAATTATAGTGTTTGTACTGATTAGTTGTTTCGTTCATTGGTGGTAAACAGATGGAGCGGTCTCTTTCTTCTCTCACATACAAAGGTTCGATTCCTGAGGCTATTAATGAAGCTAAGAAGCAAAAGAAGCTTTTTGTGGTATACATTTCAGGTAATTGTAATCTCTTCTATATTGCAACTGCTGCGTCTTTTGATTTTATTGGACTCGGAGTATATTTTGTAGAAGACAGGATTAAGCTAAGCTCATGGTGTCATTAAAATTTTTATTTCTTTGTTTTTTTGGAGCATTATGAATTCTCAGAAATTGGCACCAAATATGCATGATATTTCTGTTTTCCATTTTCTATTTTCAGGTGGTGACACTGACTCAATTAACTTGGAAAACACCACATGGACTGCTTTGAAAGTAGGTTCTCTTGCTATAATTATTATTTTAAAAAAATCTGATTTGAATTTTAGAATATCCTTATATTTTTATGAATATTCACACGTGTCTCATGCTGTGTTCAGGTAGCAGAGTCGGTATCGAAGTGCTGTATATTATTGCATGTCCCAGAAGGAAGCACCGATGCTACAAATTTTTGTGCAATATGTATCCTTATTTTGAATCAAAATTTTCCTTGGATTCTTTGGATGGCTACATTATTTGACTACTGACACTCCCATGTGGATAGAGAGTACTTTTGTTGTAGATCCCCAGCTATTGAGAATTATAGACACAACTTGCCAAATTTTCAGAGTTCTTTTTTTCCAATCTTTAATGAATGTTCAGCTTTGGTAACTGGGGATTTGAGTAATGTGACTTGTTAAGAGTGATATGACTTGTAGGAAAAGGCAACCTGGTTAGAGCAACACAAGGGGTGTGTGTGTATGTAAAATGTATTTGGTGAAGCAGAGGTATGATATCCAGTCTTAGAATTTGTTACTAATGACACGTGTTCTTCAAAATCTTGTTGTAACCCAAGCCCAAAGTTGGGTTATCTGACACTTTTAATGATTGAAAATTATAGTTCTTACCTGGAAACAATGAAAATTTGTCAGTTTTCACCTATTATAAAGCTCTAAAATTTGTTGGCCAGTATGAGTGAAAAGCTGCTTTCAATTGTGTGTTGTGAAGCAGGAAATAATGTTGTTTTAATCTCGCATTATTTATCCTTCCAATTAGGAAAAAATTAAAGAAAAGGAAAAGAAAATGAAATAGGCCACAAATCATAGTCTAAAAATTTGAAAGATGCCCTGTGGGTTGATGGATAATTCTAACATATCATTGTTAATTTTTACAATGATACTTGCTCTTTTTGAATTTCAAATTATCATTGCAGTTTTTTGTTGGAAAAATTTGATCGTTGAAGTTGTGATCCCTCTCAATGGCTTCTTTATTTTCATTTTCATTTTTATTTTATTAAGTATTATATCAAAGAAAAGTGTTGTATTTCTCAATTATGTCAACTTGCTTCTGCTTTAATTACTTTTGCAATTTTTGTTTGCTTGGTACATAGCTTTATTTAAAGCTCTATCTACCAGCTTTGAAACCAGAGCACATCCTTACAGGAGTTTTACAGATCCACAAAATTCGACCCCCTGTATTACAGCTATTGGATTCAATGGTTTGCAAGTTTGGAAAAGTGGTCAGTTTCATATATTAATTGAACCTAGATTAGAGGCAGGCACAATGTAAAATTTATGAATGTGCCCTAATCAATTGGCTATTTTTCTTTTGTAATTGTCCAGAAGGTTTTGTCAGTGCTGAAGTTTTGGCATCTAGTTTGGAGAAAGCATGGTTGAGTCTTCATATCCAGGTATGCTAGTTTTGGTTTTTCTCATTTGGTTGCTCTTGCTTCCTGTTCTAATGTCTACTCTGTGCTCACTGACATTTGAGTAGCTATTTATTGCTTAGATCTTACGATGTAGTTGTGGAAATTTGATGGAAGAAGAGAAGATCTGTGTGTGCACTAGTTGGTGTTACTGATATTTGAAATGATGTATATATTTGATCATATATAAGTGGAATATGTAATTTACATGGTGTATACTCGGTTACAAGGAGTCACAAGGACCACTTGACCTTTCTATAGAATGTCTTAACTTTTGTTCAAGTATTTTGCAATACTTGACTTAATTGCTGAATAGAACTTACTGGTCAATGATCAGATCTTTTGGCTAAATTGTAAGGTAGGCCAACAAAATATCTAGTGATTTTCAAGATAATCCCTTGTGCTTGTAGATGGGGATGGGCATGGCACACTTTGGCCAACACTGAACTGAACTAAAATGAATCATATATAAGAACTGAACTACATCATTTTTTATTTTATTTGGTTTTTTGGTTTGCAGCATCCATTTGCCATTAAATCACAAGATTCATAACTCTGAAGAATACAAATGAAATTCTTAAAGAAAAAATATTGAATAGTCATCTTGTTTAAAAATCTAACTTGTCTTCTCAATCTTCAAGCCAAGCAAACTAAATGGAAGTATTGTACTGTAAAAGCTGAACTTCTCTTCTAAAATGCTTGCTGGCAGTGAATGTTATCACTCTGGTAGAGAGAATTATTTTTCTTCAAGCAATAAAATATAAAAATATCAACAATAATCTTAAAGGAAACAAGAAAGAAATATTTAATTTGATGAGCCATGGAAGCCACTGGCTAAGATGATGTGAATCATGGTAGCTAGTGACGAAGCTGGTTTGCGGCTAAAGCATGAAAGGGAGGTGGTGTTTTAAGAGGAGAGAAAAAGAGAGGTGACTGGAGGCAATTAAAGATAGATTTAGGATTTCTTTTGAATTATAGGTTAGTTTATAATCACGTGTAGGTGAGTGCTGTTAATGATAGTAGATACCAAATAAATGAATAGCATGTGCTAAAACTGATAAAAACAAATAAAAACCAAAACTGAACCACAACGATGGGGTGTCTCACTTATGTGCCAATTGTAAAGCCGAATACATTTAAAACTGCCAATTTGTTGGTTTGGCTATTTTTCCCACCCTTACTATTAGATTCCTTTTTGGGTAATTATTGTTTTATATATATTTGTCAAGGATTTAGACTCAGTTTATTATCTATAAATTTTATGCTATGCTCTTCCCAAATGAGCTCTATGATTTGTGTATCTGAGGGAACATGAGGGATTTTTTTTTCTGGTCGATAAATTTGTAGGAAACAACTGCAACTGTACTGACTGCTGCGCTTGCTGCAAATAAGTCTGAACCAACTACTTCTAGGACTTTTGTTATTGGATCATCTGAGCAGGGAAGTTCATCAGGTACAGCTGTTCCTTCACCTGCATTGGAGAAACATCTTCAATGCTCAGAGGCTAGATCGTCGGCTATGGTGATGGCAGAGGTAAACTTTAGTTTCAATGGTTAAGTTGTTAATTGCTTTTGATATTCTTCAACTGTATTTTGCTAAATTTGTTCACTTTTGTTTTTCTCACATTGTCAGGAGAATAACACTGAATTGGGTGTCAAGACATCTTCAAAATCGTCTAGCGACAATCAGTCAGGGGATGTTGGGGATGAGCATAACACCTCTTCCTCTAAAAATGCTGACACGTCACTTGCTCCTGCTGAGGCAAAACCTGAAAATTCTCAAGCTGAGCACATGGAAATCATTGCACCTGCCCTAGAGAGGACTGGTGATCATAATTTGAGTGTTCCCACTGTAAGTCCAACAGTTATTCCTGTTGGAGCAAATGAAGTTGTAGAGAATGAGAGGGCATCTGACATAGATGGTGAGAATTATGATCCGTTGGGTAGTTCTGGAAGAGCCAGTGAATCAACTGATGTTCATTTAAATATCCGATTGCCTAATGGTGTTAGTCTTCAAGAGAAATTTTCCATGACAAGCACTTTGGGAATAGTGAAGGATTATGTTGATAGAAACCAATCAGGCATCAACTCCTATGATCTTGCCATTCCATATCCTCGCAAGATATTCACTGATGAAGGTATGAATATGGGTTTACAACTTATTTTATGTCCAAATACATGTATCAGTTTACTGAATTTTGCTTCTAATGGTTTTATAATGCGTATATTTTTGCAGAGGAATATTGAATTGTTATACATTGCCTTTTACATTTCTTCTTGTTTTGGATTGGATTAAATTGGTCAAAATAGCATTTTTACCTTCCTTGTATATCCTTTATATGTGGATATATCCATTAGCATTTCATATTTGCACCGATGATGATGTTTAGCAATATATCACAATAAGTGTGTGCATGTTGTGAAAATTTCGCAGGACTTAACTAGCATAGCAAACTGGTACCTTTTCAAAACCAACGCTAGACATGAAGGCATGAAGTGATTAGGTTCATAGAATGAACTTGATTGTAACAGTAGATGATCCAAATGGTTAAAGCTGTCATTTTCGCTCGTGTACAGTAAAACCAGCCTTTGAAATTCCTGTCTGTTATTTTTAATATTTTGTTTTTGTTTTGTTGGTTTTTTCGGTATTTTTTTAATGTGGTAGAATAAGTTCTGCTTAACTGTTGTTCTTTGACACTAGATGTGTTCTCCCTGATGTTTTCTGTGTGTAGTCTAAATAGTCGTTCTTTCTAAGTTCATTCTGTGCTATTGTGTTTAGGGCATTGCTGTTACATATTTGCTTACTGTGCCATTAAATGTATACATCAGTTGGCAAATGCTACATGTGGAATGCATGATATTCATTATTGTGCTTCTTTAATTGATTGCAGATTTGAGTAGATCACTGTCAGAATTGAGCTTGTTTAACAGACAAGCATTGATTGTTGTTCCTCATCAGAAAGCTTCAGGTTACCATGGAGGAAGATCTTTGTTCTCTGATCAAAGCAATTCAAGAACCAATGCTGAATTTTCAGAAGAAAGCGAAAGGGGCTATTTTGCATACATCAAAAGACTATTGTCGTACCTGAATCCTTTATCCTACCTTAGTGGTGGTGCAAGCTCTTCAAGTTCAGGACAAGGTTCTCAAACTAGCATATGGGAATATGGTGAGTTTGTACAACATGACTGATGCCATTTACATTTGACTGGCCATGAGATTTAGGATAAAAATTTGTTTCCATTATGACCCCTTCATTTGAAACTGTTTAGTGAGGGAATAGAACCTAAGAAAAACAAAATTGAGAAAAAGGAGGGTAAAAATTTGGTTTCATCTTCTTGCAGTTAGGGCACCTTTGCATTGAAGGATTTTGAATGGAATTCAGATGAAGCTGTAGATTAAGCTACCTTTAGTGGGAAAATATTTTCCCATCTGGCTTTGTGACTCTCCGTACTGCATATGAAATCCCAAATATGTCACACATTTCTCTTTGTGGCTTGCGTGTTAGATGTGTTTTGTTTAGTGTCCTGGTGGTTGTACTCTTGTGTCTTCTCGTTGTTAATTGTTTTCTTTACCCTTTTCCTACACGGGGGCTGGGTGTCTGTTGATGGAAGTTATAGACCATGGACGTTCACATTCTAGACGTGTAACTCTTCTTGTTCTGGAGCAAAAGAAAATCTCTTATATTGCCCCAATAGAAACTATGGCTCAGTTAAGATTCCTTTTTCCCTCACATAGAATGCATCCTTGTGCCATCTTTTGCTCTTTCTCAGTAAATATCAGACCGTTAAGGGGCAACAAGGAAAAACTTTTATCTGAAAAGGTCCTAGATTAAGTAAATTTAGAGACGAAAAATTATGATTGCAAGATACCACATAACGTGAAGGGCAGGGTGGGCATACCTCTCTTTTGTCATCTTTTCTGATACTAAACTGTACTTCTCACTCCATTGTTTAGCATTGTCTTCTATCCTAAATGAACTTTGTTTAACCATTTTTTTTTCTGGCTGAGTATTTTGTGTAGTGGTAGGACTACTATTTTTTTTTCCCCAAGGGCTCTATGTTTTTTATTTTTATCACTTTGACAGTAAATATATCCAGCTGATTCTTTTCTTTTTGAATTTATTTTTCTGGACATGTAACTAGATGCTCAGTGAAAGTTTGGATTATTGTCCCTCTTCAATTAGTTTAATTGGAAACTAGGCCGCACCCGTAAACCTATTGCGGTTATGATCTTGTAGGTCCAAATCCTACTCTTCAGAATAACTTAGCAGCAGGAGCTAGACCCAACTCGCCTTCATCACCTAATCAAGGAACTTCATCTGGCAGAAATGAAAGTAAGAGCAGGCCACGGGCCACATCTCGTTTTGGAAGCAATATTCATACATTAAAACACGATGAAGATGACAGCCGATTCAGTGATCGAAATGCGTTCTGGAATGGAAATTCTACTCAATATGGCGGTGACAGTAATGGCAGATGAGATCCCAGGTTCACACACCTGTAAAGGTTCCAAGCCTTAATAATACCAAGTGAGAAACTCGGCATCTTGTTTACTTTTCCAAACTGTTTAACTCTACGATGCTGAATTTTATTGTTAAAGTACGATTTTAGTAAATAGCTAAAGCAAAAAATCACATTTGAAGTTTCTGCATGGTTGTCTCAGTACCTAAAGGTTTTTCTTTTAATTAAAAAATTAAGAGCAAATCTCAGTGGATATAGTTAGTCATAATGTTTATTTATGTATTTACCCTCCATTTTGATATTGAGATAAAATTATTAAATTTTAGTAAAAAGGCCTGGACTTGTTTTGGTTAATAAGATGTGGTAAACTAAAACGACCAAAAAACAAAAAAGAAAAGAAAAGAAAGACCACTTTTATTTTGACGATATGACAAGTAGGATAAAGCCGAAGCATGAAATCAAATAAAATTGCCTTAACCGTAACACAGACAGACATGATAACCCATGAATAAAACAAAAAAACAAAACACAAGCGGCGACTGGCCATTCTGCGCTCTTACTCCAGCCAGTTGCCTGCCTCCCTCGTACCAACCACTTCCCACTCTCCGGCAGCAATGGCCGCAACAATCCAACCAACTTTCATTTCTTCTCAACCACCCATCTTCTCCTCTCCAAAACCTTCCCCACTTCTCTTTCATTGCAATTCTTAACCATTTTCCAGAACTACCATCTCATGCTCTGCCCCTAACACTCGAATACATTCCTAACCTCCAGGCCCCACCCTCACGTCGAAGAAGAAAATCGACATCGCGCGTCATCCGGTGAAGTTGGGAGTGGACATCATAGAGGCGGGGTTTCCGGCGCCTTCGAAGGACGATTTCGAAGCGGTGAAGACGATCGCCAAAGATGTGGGAAATTCTGTAGACGAGAATGGTTACGTTCCCGTGATACTAAGACGGCGTGGGAAGCCGTGAAGTACACGAAGAGGCCAAGGATTCATACATTTATTGCGATGAGTGATACTCGCATGGAGTACAAGTTGAGGAAGACGAAGAAGGAAGTTGTGGAGATTGCTTCGACTATGGTTAAGCTTACTAGGAGTTTGGGCTGTGAGGATATTGAGTTTAGTCCTGAGGATGATGGCAGGTTAGATTTTCAACGCCTTTTTATAAATTTTGTTGCTTTATTTCGGGGAATAGTGAAGAAATCTGAATTGTGATGATAACATGTAATTATTGTGTTCATTTGATGGAGGAAAATAATGGCAGTTCCACGAAGAATTTTTATTTTTATCTTCAACCAAAAGAGGTACTGAGTATCAATAAAGATAAAAGTGGGACAGGAAAAGTAGTGGCTATTTATTTTGTTGTCAAATGAAAGTCGTATAGAAACTTGAGTGTGTATAATAGTTACGACGTAGCAACAGATTTCAAAGATTCTTTCCTTTGTCAAAGAGTTTGCAAGAAAAGTGCTTTTATTGTGAATTGCTTTCCCAAGACAAATGTTTTCTTTGTATTTTACTCATTTGACTGATAAGGGCAAGATGATATCTAATCAGAAGCATTTGTTTAATTATTGCCTGGTGAAAAGACGAGGGTGCAAGTGCAAGCTTGTCTTTGGGTTTTCTTATACTTTATTGTGATGATAGGAGTCTGCACCCCTTTTATGAGCAGGAGCCAGTGACTCCTCTGAACGCAGTTACAAAAGGCATTGATGCAATGGCTACTACCCACCCTTGTAATTTGTGGGGATACCAGTGAGACAGCACCTTATGCTTTAACTGATTCAGCGAACATTTAGGTATGGTATCCATATCATGTTCATACCAATCATTTAGTTGACATATTTTGTTCTGCTCCCTACCAATTCTAATTGCTTAAATCGATGGATGGAAAATCACACACACACACACACACACACACACACACACACACTTCCCTTCCCTGAAAAACATAATTTATTTATTCATTTATTGCATTGAAAAAGAAAAAGTCGTAGGAGGCGGTGTTACAGTGTAGAGTAGAGTAGAGTAGAGTAGAGAAGAGTAGAGTAGAGTGGAGTAGGGTGTGTATGTGCGAATAATTCTTATGACAAACATTTGACTGTTTTCAATACCCGAAGACAATAAGCAACCAAGTTATTGCTGTTGTAATTATTAATATTTTTCTCTTTTTAAAATATTAACAAAAACAACCTTAACTTGCTACGACTCGCTGGCCACACCCCGCTCTTTTCTCTATATAAACAGCTGCCGCCGACGTACCAACCATTCACCGCCACTAACGATTTACTTCATACTCTCCGGCAGTAATGGCCGCAACTTTGTCAAGCCTACCCCCTTTAATTCCTACTAAAACTGCCTTCTTCTCCTCTCCAAACCCGTCCTCTCTTCTCTTTCTTTGCAATTCTAAATCATTTTTCAAAACTACCATCTCATGCTCTGCCCAAAACACTCGTCGCCGCCCCGAATACATTCCCAACCGCATTCCCGACCCCAGATACGTGCGCGTGTTCGACACGACCCTCCGTGACGGGGAGCAGTCTCCGGGCGCCACCCTCTCCTCGAAGGAGAAAATCGACATCGCCTGTCAGCTGGCGAAGTTGGGAGTGGACATCATAGAGGCGGGGTTTCCGGCGGCTTCGATGGTCGATTTCGAAGCGGTGAAGATGATCGCGAAAGATGTGGGCAACGCTGTGGATGAGAATGGTTACGTCCCCGTGATTTGTGGGCTGTCGAGGTGTAATGAGCGGGATATTAAGACGGCGTGGGAAGCCGTGAAGTACGCGAAGAGGCCGAGGATTCACACGTTTATTGCGACGAGTCGTATTCATATGGAGTACAAGTTGAGGAAGACGAAGAAGGAAGTTGTGGAGATTGCTAGAAGTATGGTTAAGTTTGCTAGGAGTTTGGGCTGTGAGGATGTTGAGTTTAGTCCTGAGGATGCTGGCAGGTTAGGCTTTCAATGCTTTTGTTGTTTTATATCAGGGAATAGTGAAGAAATCTAAATTATAATGACAACATGTTAGTTATTGTTTTCATTTGAAGTGAAAAATAATGGTAGTTCCGTGAAGGGATTTTTTAAAACCAAAATAAGATAGTGAGAATCAATAAAGATAAAAGTGGACAGGAAAAGTTATGGTTATTTATTTTGTTTTATTTAGCTTCACATTGAAGAATGTAGCAAATGACAGTCGTATGGGATACATTGGTGATTTCCTAATTTCCTTCTTGCAGTATTACGTAAATTATTCATGCATGCACGTAAATTCCCTAGGTTGTTAGATGTCGGGACAAAACTTAGTAATTGACTAGAAAAAAAAATTGTAGTTCAGCCAACTTCCCTTTAGTTTGCAGATTAGAAGAGAAACTGACAACAGTTTTATCAATTACTCTCTTCAAGGAATATGACAGATAGAATAATACCGATGTGACTAGATAACAGCTAATGTTGTTAGTTTTTGTTTTTTTCCCTGCTAACAGATCGGACAGGGAGTTTCTATATGAAATCTTGGGTGAAGTTATCAAAGCTGGGGCAACAACACTGAACATACCTGATACTGTTGGTATAACCATGCCTATTGAATTTGGCAGATTGATTGCAGACATAAAAGCAAATACCCCCGGAATTGAAAATGTTATTATTTCAACACACTGCCAGAATGATCTTGGACTTTCTACTGCCAACACTATTGCAGTACGTATTGCATTTTTTACACTGCTCGGTACATGAGGCACCATAACCGAGTTGCTCTATAATCTAACTCTTTGAAAGGCAGGGGGCCTGTGCAGGTGCTAGACAAGTGGAAGTAACAATTAATGGCATTGGTGAAAGAGCTGGAAATGCTTCATTGGAGGAGGTTGCTATATTATTCATAACCATGAACAACATATATATTGTTCTGTCCAAATTATGCTTATTCTGGTGATACTGAAGCCTTTATTCAGATTGGTTTCTTTTATATCTTTTGTCTTATATAATTGTTCCTTCCGTTGTTGGATATTGGTTATTATATTTTCTTATTTGCCTATTTGAATTTCTATCTTGTAGGTTGTCATGGCCTTTAAATGTCGTGGGGAGCATGCATTGGGAGGTCTCCACACTGGAATCAATACTAGTCATATTATTATGGCAAGCAAGATGGTATTCTCTTAGGAAAATTTTACAACTAAAACTGATTTTTCTGGGTGATGGAATGTGATTTAGATGGTGTTCACTAATTATGCTTGATAAAATAGGTAGAAGAGTATACTGGGTTGCATGTTCAGCCACACAAGGCTATTGTTGGTGCTAACGCTTTCGCTCATGAAAGTGGTATCCATCAGGTTTGTGTTATTGAACTCTCAAGATAACAAGGTTTTCTGTACATATTAGCTTATTGAATATATGTTCCTAGTTTCCATGTCATTTATGATGCGCACAGATTGTGACTATTTGTTATTAATCTACTTTGATGCTGAAATTAGCTTGTCAATTGGCCACATGCATTGTATTATATCCTTATTTCTTTTGTTGCTATCATTTAATTAAACTTCTTCTTGATGAGGAGGAGCTCAGATTGACATAATCAGACTTCTTTTTGGTAACTTGAATGCTTAAGAAAGAAGCTTGCTATTGCAATCACTTATTACTTAATGGTATAATTGATACATATTACTTTTTGCTCAAAATTAGGGTTTTGAGAATTTTTAGTAGGTTTGAGATTCTTTACCTTGGAGGTAGTGGTTTGCTTTCATCTTCAATTTCACAATTTGGAATGACAGTGATATCTCCTTCTTGTCTCTTTGGAGGACTGGCTTGGGCTTGCTCTTGGCAGTTTCTCTGGTCCAATCAACTGAAGAACTTCTTCCTTCACTTTGCTTACTTGGTTAAGTGCTTTTGTTAATAAGATTGTGTTGACAGCTTGATACTTTTAGACTGCAACCAGGAGAGTTTGTTTTCTTTATTGAAGCATTTAACACAGCTCATGTTATTTTTATAAGCCAATCAAGATGCATGAATCCAGCTAAGGTCTAACCAGAACAGAAGGTTAGAGCATGTTTTTTTTCCTATTACTTTGTGAAAAAAAAAGAATTCACTGCCCCTTTGAGCTCTTGAAGCTTGCATGCATGTGCTTTTTGTTATCTCTCGCTTTCTAGTCATATTTCTACCTTTATTCATTCTCTCCAATTTTTGTAGACAAGCATTTTTACAGATCAAGTTTTATTTGGTCTTACAAGATCTCTCAAAATTTGTTCCTCTTCTGTAGGATGGAATGCTGAAACATAAAGGTACATATGAAATTATGTGCCCTGAAGATATAGGGCTGGAACGGTCCAATGAAGCTGGTATTGTCCTTGGAAAACTTAGGTATGCTGCTTAATGGTTTGAATTTTTTTATTTTCTCTTTCCTTTAATTTCTGTTTTGGCCTCATAGATTTGCTCCTTTGCCAGTCCAGTTCTTGAGAAATATACCTTAGCCTTGCCATATCAAGAGAGAAGTGTATGTTTTATCTTTTATATTTTGCTGATTATGATGACTGGCCAAGTCTTGAGAATGGCATTTTGTACATGACTTCATTGGTCTCATGGGACCCAAATGGAGCGATAGTAGAGGAATCAAAACAATATAAAAGTATATCTCAATTGAGAGAGGAAAGTTTACTATCCTGATGAAAACACCAAAAGACAAACTATCACCACCTGATGAAGTCAAACAAGGGATACAGGGCTCAATGGTCTCATGTATTCCGTATATACAGTTTTTGGGTATTCACGAATTAGTTTCTTTTTAAATTATCTAACCCTTTTTTTCTCTCTTAAATTCTTCTAATGAAGTGGACGGCATGCTTTGAAGGATCGATTGAAAGAGGTATATCAGTATGTAATTGTAATATGTTGATTAACTCAGCTACCTCTTTATGGTTATGAATTGAGAATGTCTATTCCTTATTTTTCCAGCTTGGTTATGAGCTTGACGATGGGCAGCTTGGGCATATATTTTGGTGTTTCAAAGCTGTAGCTGAACAGAAAAAGGTGATTTATGAACTTATGGTATTGTGTTGGTGGGGTTTTTTTTTGTGTCATTGAGTCCATCATATCCTATGTTTGGCATTCACTTGGAGTTGGACTGTACTTGAAGGGTTACTCTCCCTTCAATTCAATTTATAGGGACATAAATTATCGTTATATTTTGAATTCACTGAATATGTGAAGGATTTGAACCATGAGTTTGTCAATTTATGACTCCTCCAAAAAATATAAGTTCAGAAAGAAATCTGAAGTCATGCTTCTAATTTCAAGACAACAAGGAAGCATATAAAGGAACTTCAGGGGTCCTAAACCTGAGGCATGATAGCTTTAGCTGGTTAAAATGACCAATGTTATTTATTTTGGTCTGTGATGGAATTGATCTTTTGGGAAAAAAACAGATTTCGTCTGTGTGTATTACTTGTTTAAGGCACGGTTAAGTTTATAGTTCTCTTAATGCTTAATAGGCAGGAAATGATTGCCAAGCTTTTATCAGATGTTTGAAAATTGAAAATTGCTGACATTGGAAAATATGTTCTCCATTTTCTGGAAAGGTGCTGCTTAGATGGTTTGGATTGTATAAGGTATTAGGGTATGTATAGATTAGGAATATAAGTATACTGTGTGTTCCCAGGACAGAAACTTAGAGTCTATAATAACATAGCAACAGAATTCACAGACTCTTGCCTCTGTTAAAGCTTTTGTAAGGAAGTGCTTTTATTGTGAATCGCTTTCCCAAGGTTAATGTCTTCAATGTATTTTACTCATTTGACTGTCAAGAGCAAGACTATATCAACAGAGTTTTAATTAGAAGCCTCTATTTAAATTTAGCCCTGTAATTATTGTCCGGCGAAAGAGAAAGTGAAAAGACGGGTGTGCCAATGCAAGCCTGTCTTTGGTTTTTCTTTTTCTTTATTTTGATGATGTTTCTGCATTCTCTTAATTAATTTGCTGGTGTCACAGAGAATTACTGATGCTGACCTAATAGCATTGGTATCAGATGAGGTTTTCCAGCCAGCAGTCATTTGGAAGCTACTTGATTTGCAGGTACGTTTGGAATTTATTTCATTAATCGTTTTTAGCACTGTTTGACTTGATTCCCTTGTGTACAAGAAGATGTTAACCGGATGGTCCTGATATTGAGCGGCTAAATTAAGAGATGATGATCAAGTAAGAAAACTACAAAAAGTTGAAAGATTCAGTAAGCCAAAGAAATGAAAAGAATTTAAAAGAAGAGAGACATAAAGATTAATGGGTATATTACTCAAATGAATTTGAGTTAAAAATATTTTCATTCTTCCTTTGCTTTTCATGCAAGTCATTGAGTGCTTTCTAGAGATCACATCTGTTAGTTGTCTAATCCAGCAAATGACAGTAAGATTTCCTTTCTGCACGGAACAAACAGGTTACTTGTGGAACTCTGGGTCTTTCAACGACAACTGTTAAACTCATTTGTGCTGATGGGGAAGAGCATGTTGCTTGTGCTATTGGAACTGGGCCTGTGGATTCAGCTTACAAGGCTGTTGATCTCATTGTGAAGGTTGACATGGCTACGAATATTTACTTCTGATCTTGGATGAGTTTGTTATCAGTAATCTTCTTGGCTAAATAGCCTATACAAACACGGGCAATTGTACAATCTAGCTGACTATGAATTCCTTTTTGACCATTGGTTGGATTTTCCTATTTTTAATACTTGAGGTTGTGTAGCCACTGTCTGGCACTGAGTGTTCTACTTCTCTTTTATAAGCAGGCACCAGTGACTCTTCTCGAGTACTCCCTGAATGCAGTTACAGAAGGCATTGATGCAATAGCTACTACCCATGTTGTAATTCGTGGGGATGCCAATAAGGCAGAAGCTCATGCTTTAACTGATGAAAGGGTTCAGCGACCATTTAGGTATGGTATAGACATCATGTCCTTTCATTCAGTTGACATATTTTGTTCTGTTCCCTACCAATTCACATTGCTTAAACCTTTATATTCTGGTCCCAGTGGAAACGGGGCAGGAATGGATATTGTTGTTTCTAGTGTCAAGGCATACATCAGCGCTCTAAACAAGATGTTAGGTTTCAAGAACCAGATGCCAACAAAGGTTCCTGTAGAAAGGACCACAGTGTCTGCTTGAAGGCGCTGAAAATTGCACACGCACCCCTTCCCTGCAGAAAGTTTTTGAGGTAGAACTGTCTATAAGCTTAAACTTTAATCTGTATTCTCTGTAAAATAATAATAATAATAAAAAACTCAAAGTGGTTGTTTTTTCGGATAGAAACATGAATGGGTTGGTTCATGAAGTGATTTCAATTGATTGTCAGCATGTTCATTATCATGATTTTGTCACTACAGTGTTTATATGTAAAGTTCTAGTTAATATTACTGTTATGTATTTACAATAAACCAACCATTTGAATTGGACGGTTAACTCAACCAAATCTTATTTAAATAACAATTAAGAACTCTCAGAAGATGAATGGAGAAGCCAAGAAAAGACCACTCTTGCGGCTGTCTGTCTTAGCCACATCGGCGAATAATGCCAACAAGTCCGGTTGAAAAATAACAGAGCAAACCACATCAACTTTCCAAGAAGATCTTTGTATTGAATGTCACATTCATTTAATTTTTTTTAAAAAAAATTCTTATTATGTATTTTAAAATATATATATATATAGATATATATATATTAATTACACTAATCATGGGGAGTCAAATAGCAATTCCTATTCGGTTTCTGCCAATCTGAGCTTTTCTTTACTTTACAGCTAGTATTCAAAAGCGTGGCATAGAAGCACTTTTGGCCATTAGACATTTATCATTAGCATCTCCATTTTCTTCAAAACTTCAATATCACTATTAATCAAACCAACTTGACTTTACTTCAAAAGCAGGTATTGCCTTTGATTCAATGGCCCTGACAATCTCTAATTTATTGTTAGCTTGTACTTGGCTTAACTTTAATTTATTCCATCCAACAATGCTCTTTAGTATCATTATTGTTGTTACTGTTATTTTTACTACTAAAGTATCATAATCACAAATAACTATAATACATACATACATACATACATACATACATACATATGCATGTAAAGAGTGTCCTAATTGATTAAGACAATACCAAAGCAAGAGAAACATTGGTTAATTGCAGTCACGTCCCTAAATATGTATTGTTTGTTTTATACAAAATTATACTTTATTTATGTCAAATAAGTCCACAACTTGGATTTAAATCACCAAATTACCCCGTACCAGTGATGTCCTTGATTAAGGAAGTAAGAAAAAGTACACGAAACTGAATCCCACTATTAATTTTACATTATTCAAAAAGAGAGAGAGAGAGAGAGAAAAGATGCAACGGAAAGAAGCCGTGTTGCCTCTGTGTCTGTATTTTTCTTTGTATAGTGTTGTGTCTGAAAATCAAAGGAACGCAACACGCCCGTCTCCTCCGTTTCTCCCTAACAATAAAACTACGAACAAACCCTTAAAAAACCCAATACACAACACATCACTGTGTCACAATAACGGTAAATTTCTTGTATACAAATAGAAAGAGAAGAGAAATCAGGTATTCTTTCGCTTTTGATCCTTTGTTTTCGCTTAAGATCTATGGCAACTCTTCCTTTTGGTTATCTGTCCCTTTTATTATTAGTTCTTTACTGTTTTGTTTTTCACTAAACCCCGTTTTCATTCTCTCTCCGTTTCCTCCTTTCCTTATTCAATTTTCTTCTATTTTAAGCGGTTTTTCTTTTCTTTTTTCGTTTGTTTGATTGCTTCTTTTATTTAAGGGGGCGGGGGGGGAATTGTTCATTGATTGACCCCAATTCGTTTTGGGGTTAATGACCTTTTTCATCTTTTTTAATCCGTGATTTTGTTTTGTGCTATCGATGGACTATGATTATAATCCGCGTGGTTTAGGGGTAAGAATTAATGTCTTTTCATTCGATTTTCTTTTTTATTTTCTCTTCTGGTCAGTTACAATTGATATATGCCTTGAATTAAGGGGTTTTTTTGGTCATGCAATGAATTGGGGAAATACAACTCTAAAATTTAATTGAATTTCAGAAGTTTTGATCGTTTTCGTTGTTTTCCTTCGGGTGGGATATGCAGAATTGGTGTGGCATTGGATAATTCATTTTTAATGAAATCTCGCTACTTTATATCGATTTAAAGAAGTTTTCTTGATCATTTCCCGGGTTTTTGATTTACGGAGTTATTCTCTAATCACTGTATTACATTTTGACAATGTTATCTGTCTTTTTACGGTTGTTATGTTACATTGTGTTGGAGCTATACTATTGTTGAATGAACTAATTCATTTATAAACTCTTATTATCATTTAGATTATTGGCTTATGATTAACACTAAGTTCACATCTTTAATCGACATTGTGATCTAAGCTCCGTTTTTATTAGTAATTGCAGTAGGCAACGTTTCTTATAGTGGGTAGCCAGCTACTATTGTATTTAAATGATCGGTGGTGGCCTGGAGAGTACTTTCATTCGTAATTTGATTGGAGCTTCTTTGTTTTTTATTTTTTCAACTTGCTGTCAATTATATTTCCTTTGTGTTGTTATTTTTTTTTATTTTCTAAGAAAGAAACCTGTTTTGTATTACATTTAATTTGATATAGAGTACAGTTGTTTGGTTGAGTTGAATTCACAGCAAATATTTTTTGGTAACATGCAGGCACATGCACCTCCTCCTGGTTACTTTGTACGCTTGGATAAAAGCCCTGAAGAAGATATCTATTTGAAGAAGAAAGTAAAGATGCGTCGCTGGCTATGTTGTACTTGTCAAGTAGAAGAGTCTTACCCATCACATGAAAATGAGCGCCTGAAAAGCCCAAAGAATTTTCCAGATGGTATGTTTCTTTGGTTTTATAGTCTTGTTCTTAAACATAAGGTATATCATGAGTAGATATAGAAACCTAAATTCCTGTCTATTGGTAATTTTGAATGTTTTTTAGTCAAAGTGAAATAATATATTTTGGTTCGGTTCGAGGCTTTTTGTTGATTTGCATTTTGTGTATCATCTTTGGCTATCGTCCTACTCTACCAGTCACATTTCAAAAGAAGTTGTAGTCAAGTTGTTCCCCCCTTCCCCACTCTTTTTTCTGTTTTTAAAGCAATCTGTGTGGAACGAGGTTTATAGGGCTGCTAAGTTTATTGATCTTGCATAATTATATTTAGGCATACTTGATATCTTATAAAGTTAGTCAACTTGATAATATTTGGTATTTGGTTATGTCAATTTGGACATGAGCTTTGACCTCAAAGGACACAATAAAAATTTCAAAGTTCTTACTTTTTCAAACCCTAAAAAATAAAATGGACTTTGAACCTCATTGGACCACCACCACATAAGTGACTCTTGCTACATTACAACATTTGAATGGCAATCACTATGTTAAAACTCCAAGATTGTCTACAATGCATTCGTTTCAAGTTTTACATTAATTGCTTCAACTTTTGCATTTCATATTTTAAATTTTTATGTTGATTGTTTCAAGTTTTACGTTAATCCTTATGAATTTTGTATTAAGGGAGTATGGCACAGGGGATGTATATTAGCAGTTCCCTAAAATTGCTGTTACATTCCATTCCCATACTATGCAATCTATGCTTCATGATGCAAGTTTCCTTCCTAGCTATAATAGAATTTATATTTTATATTCATGAAGATTTTTATTTTATGTGTTGCATTCTTTAATTTGTTTAGGTTATTTGTGAGTTATAAGGGGTAGATATGAAGATCCAAAAGTCAATTGTGTAATGCTGATTTGCAAATATATGTTTCTTATCTTTTAATGAAAACTTATAGTGATTTGCTAGTGAAAATATTACTGAAAGAATATTTGTTAAATACCTGACAGGCATTATCTTTGCCTACATTTTGGTCTGTAGATGATGAAGTTGTAGGCTTGTAGGCCACGGTTGTTCTAAACTGTCACTATCATGCTCTCCATGGAAATAGTGATTCCTCACTCATTTTGTACTTGTGATAGGATATTCTAACTTTACTTCTCTACTTGCTTATGGCGGCTTCTTTTCTGTCGTCTTTATAAATAAGATCTTGAAAGTCTTGAAGTTCTCAAAAGAACTTATTTTGTGCTTTATTATTTAAATTTTTAACTTGCATGAAAATTGACCAAGTGTTCATTTGATAGTTCTGATGCATAAATATTAATACAAATACCATAGTATCAAGTTACAAGGGATCAGAAAGTGGTGAATATGATAGTTATTCTGAATTTTAGTTGGGTACCGGCATCAAAGGGCCTTTGGAGCGATTTTTTTATACTAATGCTGTTGTTTTGAAGTTATGCCTATTTACACTTTTTCTTTTCCTGCATTTTGTTGCTGCATGGGAAAAGTAGATATTTTGTTTTTGTTGCGGAAATTGAAACCTCATCTGATTAGTAACAATTATATATATTCAAAGTAGATATTCTGTTGTTGTTGTGGAAATTGAAGTCTCATCTGATTAGTAACAATTATATATATTCTTGGATATAGACATCATATCATGCTGTAATATATAGGTTTAATTTTCACTAGTGGAAGGCCTTTGATTTTGAAAGTGGCTTGTTTTACAATTATCTATAAACAGGATACATTAAATTTGATATGTTGAAAAGATGTTAATATATCTCTTATCCCAAAGTAAAAGAAAAAATGCTCTTGTTGGTTTCTACAATGCAAATGTTCTTTTTGGTTTCTACAATTCTTGTCCTACCTCTAATGTTTTCTGCATTTTAGGGCGCCACAAAAAGACCTCAGCTCCTGTGAAACCTGAAACACAAAAGGCAGCCCCTCATATTGAAGTGCCTGCAATGTCTTTGGATGAACTGAAAGAGAAGACTGAAAATTTTGGATCAAAGTCATTGATCGGTGAGGGATCATATGGAAGAGTGTATTATGCAAACTTAGATATTGGAAAAGCTGTGGCTGTAAAAAAGCTTGATGTTGCAGCTGAGCCTGAGTCAAATGTTGAGTTTTTGACTCAGGTATGTCCGCAAATTTACAGAAGTGTAAATTTTTCAAATTATTTTGTTGTTATCAACAGCTGAATTTATCTTTTCAATGTATTTTTTTTGGGGTCCAACTATCTTTTTCAGGTTTCCATGGTTTCGAGATTGAAGCATGACAATCTTGTCGAGTTGCTTGGTTACTGTGTTGAAGGAAATCTCCGCGTGCTTGCATACGAGTTTGCAACAATGGGATCTCTTCATGACATATTGCATGGTATATCAAGCGTGTTTCCAATCTTAATTTACATTGTTAATTCACCTGTGAAAATTTCTTGTGCAGGAGATAGGATCTACTGATTTGTTGATGCAATTACAGGTAGAAAGGGAGTTCAGGGAGCACAGCCAGGTCCAGTTCTTGACTGGATGACGCGTGTTAGAATTGCAGTTGATGCAGGAAGGGGTTTGGAGTACTTGCATGAGAAGGTTCGACCTTCTATAATTCACAGAGATATCAGATCTAGCAATGTGCTTCTCTTTGAAGATTTCAAAGCCAAGATTGCAGATTTTAACCTTTCAAATCAGGCCCCTGACATGGCTGCTCGCCTTCATTCTACTCGAGTTTTGGGAACCTTTGGCTATCATGCTCCAGAGTAATGCTCTTGAATATCTTGATCTATCTCCTTTTTATTTGGTCTAAAGCTTTCGATGTTGTTGATTCATTATTTCCCTGTTTTTATCCATGGTACAACTGTCAAGACAATGCTATTTCCACTGACATGTTTCCTTGTGACATTGACCTTTAGTGATACTGAACTCTTGCTTTTGACTTTTAACATGTAACATGTTCAAGGTGGCATTAAGTGAAATGTAAACATAAAATTTTTGGAATGGATGATCTTTTTTAACATGTAAAATAGCAAGCATAGGCACCTTGTAAAGAACTAAAATAATATTGATGTATGAGACTTTTTATTTCATTCGAAAAATGAAAAAAAAATGCTTTTGAATTAAACTGATGCTTACCGAAAGGAGACATGAAAAAATGGAGAAAGCTTCTGAGGGGTGAAATTTGAGGGGCTTTGCTTTGCAGTTTTCTTTGATCTCTGCCTTTACCTTAGGTATTCCTAATTCCTTATTTTTATTTATTTGCTGAGGATAGAAATGGAAAAGTGAGAATGAGGTTAACTTGTTGGACAATTGATCTGACATGCTGGAACAGATTTGATTGGATTTTTTTGGATGTCTTATTCAGGATTGTTTGGAAATGACTTTCTTTGGAGGTTCCATTGGTGATTTCTATGGTTATTGCTACCATTGTAGTTTTTATTTCTCTTGAGATAAATTTGGGGCTCTAGAGCCTACTCATTTTGTGGTTTTATGCAGTCAGCTCAAGTTATTTATAATGCAAATTTGAACCAGTTTCATAATGAGTGGATTTCACAGAGTGATTTTTTCTCCCCTTTTTTCCTGTCTGAGTAATCACCTTGTGCTGAGAGTTCTGGCAATTTTTTTCATTTCCACAAGCTTTCCCAAATGTAAATTTTGAATGGCAATGCCTATGCATCCTTACACCATATGTGTTTTAACATTGTTACAAATAATCTGTCTAGATTGTTGATGATTACAACTAAACGTGGCTTGCTAAACTGATTTGCAGATATGCAATGACTGGACAGTTGACCCAGAAAAGCGATGTGTACAGTTTTGGGGTTGTCCTTCTAGAGCTTCTTACTGGGAGGAAACCTGTTGATCACACCATGCCTCGTGGACAACAGAGTCTTGTTACCTGGGTCAGTCCGTCCGTCCACTTTTTCACATCCTTATCAAAATTTCCAGTTCTCTTTCTATAAGATTTAGGCTGACAAAGTTAATTTTTGATAGGCTACTCCAAGATTGAGTGAAGACAAAGTTAAACAATGTGTGGATCCAAAGCTTAAGGGAGAATATCCTCCCAAAGGAGTTGCTAAGGTATCTCACTCTTACATGCACAAACAAAAATTGTGCAGACTCGTATGTGCATTCCTAATCATCGAACACATGCATTTAGGGGCCCATAGAAGTAAAGTAAGACTGTTGCTCGTCTTCTGGTGATGCTAGCACTAACAACATCTTGTTCTTTTTCTTTGTGATGCAGCTGGCAGCTGTAGCAGCATTATGTGTGCAGTATGAAGCTGAATTTCGGCCTAATATGAGCATTGTTGTCAAGGCTCTTCAGCCTCTCCTGAAGCCTCCAGCCCCAGCTCCTGCTGCAGCTCCAGAGACTTAACAGCAAATTACTTGAAGTTTTCTGCATGCTGAAGTTCTGCAGCTTGTTTACAGTTTGTTTTCATAAAGCCTCCGCATTTCTTCAGATCACTTTATACACACACACACACATATGTATACATAATTTTTTTAATTTTTCAGATATGATGTTCTATTTCATATAAAGAGAGCCGAGTTGTGGAAATGAATTGTACTGTTAGTGTCACTGATACCTTTTGTGTCTGCCTGCCACTGGTACGAGTCATGACACTGCTGCTGTTGAGGTTTTAAAGTTGTTAACAATTGGATTGGATTGTGGTGGATATATTTCTTACTGAGATTTTTTGTTTGGTTTCTTTTCCCCCTTTTATTAATAATTAATGAAATGTGATTGAATTTCAATGGGGACTTTTTGATGTCTGGTGTCATTTCTTGGAGAAATATCAGTAATAAGCTTGACATGATGAATGGTTTAGCAAGATATTGGCTGAGGATTGAGGAAGCTGATCTGGGTTTTAAGGCTGAACCTCACACAAATGATGTAGAGTTCTATAAAAGTCCCCTTTTATGGAAGAATATATAAAGAACTTTCTATTATTCTATTATGCTGTGTGATTATTTAAGAATATTTAATTATTTAGATGAGCTTATGTTTTGTTTTTCAAGTCATGTTTACTAATAATAATTTCCTTCTTTTGATATGGTCTTATGTTTTAAGTTATATAAATATCTTTATAAATGGTTATTAACTTGTTAATAACGAAATTTTGTCCTTGATTCTCTGCTTTTTAGTGGTTTGAATTGAGATTCCTCCTTTTGGTACGAATATAATCCTATGATGTATTGCGACTAGGGCACTAATTCACATTTAGGAAGCGAATTTTTTCGCAAATTGTGAGCCACGTTCATGTCCTTAGAAATTGCACACAACCCAAACTAAAAGCCATCGGCGGCTCGAACCATGGCACTAGAAAGTGCACGCTCCGCCCAAATTGAAACCCATCCCGCGAGCTGATCAACCACGCCACTAAACGACCGGCGCGGATCGAGCTATGCCACCAGGAAGTGCACGTTACCCTCTGTTGTGAGGGCGGCGATGATTGGCTCGAAGTTTATTAATTTTTAATTGATCACAAACTCACAGTTAAAAGATTAATGAAAACTTAAAGGAAAGAACGAACTGGATTGTGCTTGTTTTGTCTCTGGTGTTTAAGAGAATCAAGAGAAGTTGGATTCTGGGTTGCTTGAATGTGACAGTAAGGTGAACCTTTTTGGTGTGTAGGGGGTGAAGCAGTGAATTATGAGGTGGATTGTGTTGATGATGTCGAAGAGAATTCGAACGATGTGGGAAAAAGCTTGTTTTGTGGTTTGGTTGACAAAGAAGATAAAGAATTGATGAAATTTGAAATGGGTTTCCCTGGAATTCAAGAATGTGACAAGTTCAACGATGATAAAGAGTGGATTGCTGAAGGTGACTCCAAAGAAAGCATGGCAACTTCTTCTGCTGACGTGATTAACGGATTTCCGATGGACGAAGAAATGAAAAACTGAAACTTTGTTGGCGGCCAAAAAAAAGCCATTATTGTCTTCAATGGAACTTGGGAAAGTCTTTGAAGACAAAAGTTATGTGGAAAAAGTTACTGGCCTTCTGAGTGTTTCTCAGATTGATGGCAAGCAAAGTGATATAGAAGATGTGCAGAAAGTAGTTCAGAATGATGGTTAGACAGTTGATGTTATCAAATTAATCGATGGGAGTGTTAGACGTTCTTTAAAGATTGAAGTAATTGATGATACAGCGTTGATTGAATCTGTTCTGGTACCAAAAACTGGAAATGACTGTTTGAAGGACCCAAGAATATTGCGTAAAAGTATTCAGAGGAACAAGGAGGAGGCGAAGAAACACGAAGTCGATGGAGAGAAGGCCAAAAGACCTAGAAGGAAGGCAAAAGGCACAACAATGTTTTCGGGGATGAGCGCAGGTCTTCAGAATTTGGAGCAAATTGTGGAAGACAAAGATGGTGGTCTAAGCAATGGGGAACATACCAAATATATCTACTCAGGGGAGGAGAAGGAGGCCCCGAGGTTTGTTAACATTGTAGAACAACAAAAATTGTGATGGGATACATACACTAGGCTTTGGCCTTCTGCGGTCAAAGATTACAATAACCTTGCAAGCTTGAAACATCACGAGCAGATTCTCATGAATTCTGATCCTGAATTGTGCTTTACAAGGAAGTGAGAGGCTCCTGGAATTATCAGTAAGTATGTTTATATGTAAACGTATTTGCAATGATAAAGTTAAAAACAAAAAATAGAGGATTAAAATGTTAAAGAAATAAAATTGATAAAATAAATTTAAAAATATTTGGAAAATAATAAATTTAAATACTCTTTTTTTTTAAGTTGGAGGGTCGAAATATTGAAATTTATTTAATAAATAAAAAATTATAAAAGTGAGTTCGGTCAATGTTTGAGATAAATACTCCATTGAGTTAGTCGTTTATGTTATTATCATGTGTGTGTTGTGTTGAAAAGTAAATATTGAGTGTCAAATTTAGAAATTTCATTAATTGTTAAAAATTAAAAATTATTAAAATTTAACGATTAAAATTAGAGAATTAAAATATAAAATTTGATTTTATAAATTTAAATTATTGCCATTTGTCATACAAACAACACACACTCACGTTGAGTTTGCGTTAAAAATATATTTAAAATTATAGTGTTTTAAAATTTAAAAATATAATAATTAAAATATTTTAATAAATATTTAATATTTATTTTTTAATGATTTAATTTTACGATAAATATGAATGGAAAATCAGATGCTAAATATAACCCAAAAGCGGTCCAATTTGTTATACCTTTTAGAACCTTCATGTAATTGTTATAATTAAAACAATAATACCTTTTAAATTATGCGTTGTTAGTGCTTCCAACTGACGGTGGATAATGAAGAAGAGAAGACAGATTCTATGTTTTTCCATTATTAGCAGAAGCAAAAGCAGAAGCAAAAGCAAAAGCAAAAGCCGAGCTAGTCTGTTTTATTGTTGACTAGCAGCCGTAGGCCTTGTGTTGGCATGCAAAATTGAGCCGTGATTCATAAATTATTTATAATTTATTATTATAAATTAATTGTTTCACTTTTGGAAGAAGAACTGCAGCAGTCGAGAAAAAGGGTGTTTTTGTCATTTTATTCTTATTAAAATTTACCCGATCTTCTGATCAGTACGTGACTGTTGGTACAAGTGTTTTTAGAAATTTTTTATTTTAAAATTAAGTAAAAAAGTTAAATTAATTATACGTATTTCCATGCTAATTTCATACCCAACAAAGCTCTACTACATGTCAAGGTTATGTCATGGTATAATAACCATTAAAGCCGGCTTCGCATGGTTGACTGCGGTTGACATGATGACCGGCTTCATCCTAACATAACCATTAAAGGAAAGTAAAGATAAAAATATTGGGCATCATTGATTTCGGCAAATTCGACGGCCGGTAGAAAAGAATTTGGCAACTACAGGCCACCATTCATTCTTTCTTTCACCATCAGTTCTCGCGTGAAATACAAACATCCATACATAGTCACTTTTTATTTATTCGCTCTGAAGTCAATTCATTCGTCACTTCAAACGGACGAAAACATCGTATCTGTGTGTTTGATAATTTCTCTATTTAATAAATGGTGCTAGTCTTAGAGAGGAGTATTTGAGCGTTTACTTCCTCTTTGAACTGGTTGTTCGAAATAAATGCTATTGTTTTAAATTTTGAAATTTTGGTAGTTGTTTTTGGTTAAAAGAAGGATGGACTTTAAGGAGTTTTGGACGAACAAGACATTAGTGGGACTTGGTCTGGGTCAATTTCTTTCACTTCTGATCACTTCTACTGGGTTTTCGTCTTCTGAACTAGCCAGAAGAGGTTCGTTTGTATTTTTTTCTTATTGTTTTCAACGTTATTTGGATGGATTTTTCTTCACTGTGACCGTAATGAGTGAACTTGCCTAGTGTCAATTCTCTTGTTTCTGAACTGTTTATATTATTATTATTATTTGTTTTTTATTTCCATTTAGCTTGAAGATTTACTGTTTTAACTTCAGACCTTGCATAAACTGTTACTTGTTAAAATTTGCAATAGTAATTTTCGGCTTCAATATAAACTGACATGCTTAATTTTTCTTGATTTTTGTTGTTTTCCATTTGAAATCTAGATGAACTTCATTTTGTTGTTTTTCAAAACATTTGATTGAACATGCATATTCCAATTTTTATTGTTGATTTTATCTGTTTAAATATTATGATTATGGAAATTTCATAAATATATTGCATAATTCAAGCAATTAATTACTATTGAATTGCCATGCTTTTGGTTGGAGTATTAGAAGCTGGGCGGAAGGTCTCCTGAATTAAAGTTCTTCTGTGTTGATTTGTTTTGATTGAAAAAAAGTCAATCCCAGTTTAAAGTGTTGATTGTAAAAACAAGAGAAAAATAATTCATGGCCGTGAGTTAATTTTTTATTTATTTATTATATGTTTCATGTATTTAGACTTTTTATTTATTTATTATATGTTTCATGTATTTAGACTTTCTGGTAATAGGTTTTAAAATATTTAGTTTCATTTTCTCCCATAAATTTCTTGTGTAACTTCAGAAAATTTTTGAGTGTTTGATTGTTCAGTTATCTGTCTTATTGTGTATATCAGGGATTAATGCACCAACATCGCAGAGTTTTCTCAACTATGTGTTGTTAACTATTGTCTATGGAAGTTACATGCTTTACAGAAGACAACCACTTAAGGTATTTTACTATAGTAAAATCAAGCTTAACTATTTTGCAACATTTGATTCAGATGTCTGTGTCCTTTCTGGCTATATTTCTACAGTTAGTTCAATTGTTCAGTTTATTGATTAATGGAAATAACATACCTACTTTGGCTGCAGCCATAAGGAGATTCTATTGCAGAAATGGGGCAAGCTATCAAATTTATTTATCTAAGGTTTTTGAAAAATCTAGTTAAGCAAGCTGCGGCTCCTGGCACCACAAGAGCATGATTTCTTGTTTGTTTTGAAACAATCAGTGACTTTCCTAAATTAATTTAACTGATGCCTGTATCAGCACTCCAATCATTACCTGTTCCCTAGAGGATGATCCCATGTGTTAAAGGAATTGGGTCATTTGAGTTGGGTCTTATACTTTGATGCCTATATATCTTTGGTCATTGTCATGATTATTATCTCTGTTACTTTCTGGTCAAAAATATTTGTTTCCTTGAGCAGTACACAGAGTGTAATACAAAGAAAATTTTCTGTTAATTCTTTCAAAACCACATCCAAACTTGTTTGGAGTACATTATATTGGCTGAAATTTAGATACCATTTCAATTGAGAGTTCTTAGGATTATCCTTAAAGAAGAGCTAGAGGAAAATCATACCCGATCCATTTAATGTTGGAGGGTTCATGTGTATATATATGTGATTCTAGTAATTGTATTTAAGTTAATGCAGAGTAAATTCATCTGTTATTGCAATTAATCGATTTAGAGTGTTCGGCCAGCTTGTCCCAGTTTTGAAACAACTTGATCACTTTTTTGTAAATCTCTGTTATTTAAAACAATCATATTTTGTGTCCCAGCAAAAAATCATCTCCAACTCCACCATTCCCATAAAAAAATTTAGTTCTATCTTGGAAGTTAGCTCTTGAAGACCAACAAATGTCATATTTTGGCAGACAAGTTGTTTCTTAAAATTGTAAAGGATGATATTTATGATTGAGTGAGAAAATACCCAGTTGGTGGTAGGAGATTTTACTGGAGATGAATATATTATTTTTCCCATGAGATTTGAATTAGTGTTTAAAAACATATGCCAAAGTTGTGGCCTTTCATTCTTATTCAGTATTTCACATTCAAGGATTAGTTTTCTTATCCATTTTGGAATTTATGCAGGCAAAATGGTATTACTATCTCATTCTTGGATTGGTTGATGTAGAGGCCAATTTTCTTGGTAAGTGTTTCATGGCAGTAGAGATGTATGTTTCTTTTATTTAGTCAGCTATATCTTATCCTTACATTCCTGTTGTTCTGGATAACTATTTTTTTATGATAAGCTGCAGTAAGAAGTTTAAAACAAAACTTTTAAGAATGGGTTTGACTTTACATTTTGTTTATTTACTATTTTTTTCCCCTCAAAGCCGCATCCAAACAAACTGATTGACAATTACAACCTTAAACGAATAAAATTTGTGGACTAATCACAATGTGTTAAGTTATATTCTGCTGACTAACTTTCGTATGGAAGATCCCATCTCAGAAAAGATAAAATAATAGTATCTTAGAATTATATAATTCTGTGCATGCATATTTATCCATTGGCAGAAGCTTGAATATAAAGTTGTTTTTGTTGTGTTAGTTTTATAACTGTATACTTTCAGTATCAATATGTACGTGTTGTTATAACCACAGAAACAGAATGGCATGATCCTTCCTGACTTATCAATATTGGTTATTTTCTTTGTAAACTAATAGTTTGAGTGTTGCTTTTCCTTTTACCAATATGGTCCATAGCAAGAACAATATAGACAATTTAATATTAGCTTAAAACATTGGAAACACATAAATTCTATCCGGAATATATGCTGATATTAAGTATTAAACCCTTAAAATGCTTGGCTTGGAGTCCAAGATCAATAGCCACAAAATATCCATGCTCTTTTTGAAACTGGAAGCTTGAATTTGTAAACGTGAGGGTGTGAAACATATAACGCTTTATTGCCAGATAAGAATACAGGCTGTGAATTGCAAAGTAGAAGTAAAACTATGTATGAGAATTGGGAAGTGACAATTCATCTTGGAATAAGTGCTTGTTGATTAGTATCCTGGTTTCTGCTCAAGCAATGTCCTGGAAAGACACTAGATTCTAGGTTTCATTTGTGGTTGCATTAGTTGATTTTAAAAAAGTTCAAAAGATAGTTGTAAAAGGCTCTGATGCTACCATCTGTAACTTTTGCTCTTTTTATTTTTATTTTTTTCGGCTGACCTCTATAAATTGGTTTTGGCAGGTTTAGTTCCCCTACCAATTCATCTGAATTTACCCAGCTAGCCTATGTAGAGGATATGTAGTTGATTTTCCTTGTCTGCCTTTATTTCAAAAGACACTTTCATTTATGGTCTTTTTTTTTCCTTTCTTTCTTCCCTTGTGTGACTGTGATGAGATTCTTCTTCTTATAAACTCATATTAATTTCACTACAAATTGATACAATTTTCATCCAATGTACAGTGGTGAAGGCTTATCAGTACACATCTCTGACAAGCGTTATGCTATTGGACTGTTGGTCAATTCCAACCGTGATGCTTCTTACCTGGTTATTCTTACACACAAAATATAGATACAAGAAGATAACCGGTGTGATTGTTTGTGTAGCTGGGCTTGTCTTGGTTGTTTTTTCAGATGTTCATGCAGGTGACCGAGCAAGTGAGTGAAGTGTGCTGTTTTGTCAAGTAACTTTGTCCTAACATTTATTTCTGCCTTTGCTTGTGTTGCATTGATTTTGTTAATGGAATACATCATATTATATGCAAGTGGCATTGTTCATTCTAATGTACTTTGGTTAGTTATTCTTTGTGGGGGAATCTCTCTCTGTAATTGTATGTAAGTGGCATTGTTTGTTATATTTTATTTTTTTTCCTGAGGTTAGCTGCATTAAGATACATTGGCTAGTAATTGCTGAAGAGGGAGAGAGTGAGAGTTTCTTTTGATTTCTTTTGTAACTAAATTGTCTTGGACAGTAATTAGCTTTTCTGTTAACCGAGGTTAAGCAATGTTGTGATACAAGGAAACTTTGTGCATTCTAAAATTATTTTTTCACAAGGAAGAATGACCAAGGAAGGACTAAAATTATAATAGATGTTTTAGATTGCATATAAACAAACTTATCTATGCAATATTCTGACACTTTATAGTTGTTCAACGACTAATTTTCATGTGTGCATATCCAATTGTGATGTAACTTTTAGTGGCAATAATTATTTCTTCTTGATTGCGATTTGCTGTCAAGTTTGTCGTTGTTAACTATTATGTTTGGACATTTGTGTATGTAATTCTCAAATGTTATAAATGTCGTTATGGCTTGTAGGTGGGAGCAACCCTTCTAAAGGAGATGGACTTGTTATGGCTGGGGCAACATTGTATGCCATCAGCAATGTTAGTGAGGTAAGAATATTTTTACTTTCCCATGGTTAGTGCAGAATGTGTTCTGGTTGTCAGTTCAAAGTGCTGGATTCTTTTGTTGACATTTCTCACTTTATTATTTTTTTTTCAGTTTCGAGGCACATCTTTGCTCTTTCTCTCTCTATCATGCTTTGATCCTCCCTCCCACTGTCCTTTGGCTCATTTTTTTCATTCCTTCTGTTCCCTGTTCTTTGCTCCTCAATTTTACTCCAGCTGTCTTGGATTTGATCCTGGTAGCCACTATGTTGAAGTCTCATCATCTTTTAGCAAAACTTCATTTTCATTCGATGCTTTTTTCTCCACGAGTTTGTGATACTTGGAGAAAAGATCAATGTCCATTGTTGGATAAGTTGGTAGTTGATTGTATTATAATGGTTAACATAACAAGCTTGTTTTTATAAGCACAATTTTCAATGCTAATTGGTTGTGAACTCCAAAACACTTTGGTTCAAAGGATTGCTGATATAAACACAACTCGTAGTTTGCTTCCTCTCTTTATGTAATTATAGAACTCTCACTCTTTCTCTCTCTCTCACCGTCCTTATCTACTTTTGATATAATTCAATTTTTAAACATTTTGCTTATGAAATTCAGGGTTGAAGATGATTGTTTAGATGTTTGGTGTGAGGCTTTCTTTTTTTTTGTGGGTTTAGAGAACAATTGAAAATATAAAATGAAAGCTTTTTAGTAGTCAAGTATATCAATTGTGCTATGCCAACTGGGTTCTATTCACAGGTTTCACCTTCAACCCTTTGTTTCTCTGTAATGCAGGAATTTCTTGTGAAGAATGCTGATAGAGTTGAACTCATGTCATTTTTGGGCCTCTTTGGTGGCATTATTAGTGCTATCCAAATGTATCCTTAATTTGGAGCTGTACATTTATTAATTCATTATTTGTTCTTGTTATGTTGATCTGTCCAGTAGAAACAAGATGCGTATATATAAATTAATGTTTCCACAGCTTTAATGATGTTTCACCTTCTTGTGTTCTTTCAAGGTTTATGATTTGCTAATACAAAGAATATATGCCATTGCAAAGCATCGTTATTGTTTATTTAAATCCAATTCCATTTTCAATTTGTACCTCTTAATGATGCATTTAGAAGCATACTTGAACACAGTGAGCTCAAATCTATTCACTGGTCAGCTGGAGCTGTAAGTCTCTCGCTTGCTCATTAAAATTTTAAATTAAGTCCAGTGGTTTGACCAAAATGAGTTGAAAGTTTCTCTATAAACAAAATTATCTTATATACATTTCTATGAATAAATCAGTTAAAAAATTTGAAACCAAGAGCTTGTTGAGGGCTTGAATTGAAGGGAAGCAAACAACATGTTTTCTTTTATGGGTCTGAAATGGTACAATGACTGTTGGCCTTTCGTTTTTAGTAAACACAGAAGTTTGGCATTATTTCTTTGTTAAAGTTCATTCTGTCATGGCTTTCTTATTGTTCTTGGTTTCAGGCTCTTCCATTTTTTGGATTTGCAGTGGCTATGTTTCTGTTTTACTCGTTTGTCCCTATCTTGCTTAAGGTATGTGTTTGAGTTATTAAAGTTTGTATCTTTGATGATGAGTTGTTAGTCCCAATTACTCTGCATGAATATGATTCGTTAATGGGTCAAGAGCTGAAAATTAGATTCTGAGGTTTAGTACACAAATTCATGTTGTTCAAGTGCCTATAATTCTTCTTGTTGAAAGCTTTCAGAGCATTATGGTCAGAGTTTTGGTTTTTAATATTTCAGATTAGTGGTTCAACAATGCTGAACCTGTCTTTGCTGACCTCTGACATGTGGGCTGTTGTGATTCGTATCTTTGCTTACCATGAGAAGGTTTGTAGACTATTTATATTGTTGCATACTTCATGTTTACTTTAAGCTGTATTAAAATGTGGAATGCCCATTGTGATGTCAATTATTCTCTACAGGTTGATTGGATGTACTTTGTTGCCTTTGCTGGTGTTGCCGTTGGGCTTATTATTTACTCTGGGTTCGTAATACTGCAAATCTCTTTCATTCTTTTCCTTTTAATGTTTTTGTGGTCGGGATGACAAAATGAACAACCTAAGTATCTTGTTAGGTAGTATTAGTAAACTAAAAAGTTAAAAGAAGTCATGCATAGGGTTTAGTCAATGCATGTGTATTGGAGTTGGCCTCACCCAACAGCGATTTACACCATTGCATTGGGCTCATTCATTTTGCTCTCTGATATTGAGTTTGTTCCTACTAATTCTATTGTTTGATGATCTAACCAACTGCAGCGGTGACAAAGAAGAGGATCAAACACGTACTGAGGTTGTTGATGAAGAGGCTGAGCAAAGCAAACATTTTGATGAGGAGACCGCTTCTGGAAACTGCAGTAAAAGATCTATGGCTGGGAGCTCTTAGATGATAGATTCAAGCAAGCATGACTCTGCAACTGGCATTGGAGAGGGGCTAGACTCTGAGAACAGGAACTTGGGAAATGATTCGGGCAAGAAATTGTGATTTCAAATCTGTTAGCAGGTAATAGGGAAAAGTTTAAATTTGATAGATATTACAAAAGTGATGCGGCTGTCAAGGAAGGCTCTAATTTTGGTAATGTTTTGAATATTAGTTGAATAACAGACATTTTGGCGCATCACAGACATTATAAATTGAAAAAGGCAAAAGTTGTCATCTTTGTTTAGTTTGTCCATTCCCTTTCTGATTCTGGGCGAGGCAATTTTCCGGTTACAACAAAGTATAAAATTATTATTTCTTTATTAGTACTTATTATCAGAAGGGAGTCTTAACGAGAATATATTTGAAGTTTCATGTAATCCCTTTGTGGTTTTAGCTATCATTTAAGTTCCTCTGTTCATATCCCAAACTTCTTAATTTCTTTTCTAATCCCTTGCATCAGAATTTCACGAGGGAAGCAATGTGCTAAGCTTTGCTCCCAATGAATTCATCCAATATTCCTGGCGCTGTCGTCTTCATTCTTTGTACTGAGGTTTTATCATCTCTATCTTAATAGTTCTGGAAGAAACAATCTCTTTTGTTTTTTCCGGTCTGCATGGCATAAAGTTTGGTGCCAATAGCCTTACTCTCTCTATAACCTTCTCAAAAGCAACACTTGACTGACGCAACGCTTTGAAAAGAACCATTTTGCATTGAGGTGCTGAAATTATTGTTGTAGACTGAAAACAGAGTGTCAAATATAAGTTATAAGTTGCACTCGCGAAACACAAAGGCACCACAATTTCAAACAATGCGTTTTAGGCAAATTGTCTTGAACAATAAAAATTAAAATGAAAATAAATTGAATAGTGTATTTAATATAATGATTAATTCCCAAAAGAGTTTGAAATTGCTACCAAGGGCAGAGATGATCACTGAATAATCCTTTCAATAAAAGAGCAATATAGCTCAATTATATCAACCGAAGACAATTAAAACCACAACTGTACTGTGGATGCAAACTTTCATGATTTAATTCAAAACTATAGCTGTTTGATTAATTAATATTGTACCATTGACATCTTATATTGTGCAGTTTATCTTAGATATCAAACCCATTATATTCTGAACATGGATGAACATTAATGAAACTAGTGTTTGATCTAAATGATTCTGAAAATCATTTTATTTATTAGTTACAATATATAAATTAAAAACACTAGAAGTCCTTAAGCGCATCTCTATCTCTATGAGATCTAAGTTTCTTACGCTGAGATCGTGGGAACATAAGCTGCTGGATCTGTTTCTCAGCTGCAGTTTCTGATGTTGCCTGCAAATATATGTACAATAGGTATCAATGTAATCCATAGTATTTTCACTTCAATACTATTAACTGCAATATACAATATATAATGCTCACCCGGATTTTGAAAGGAAAACGATGAGTTCGTACTTCTACCCCAGAGAAAACTCTGACATCAATACCAAGACTATCAACCCCAATCAAATTTGCTTCCTGCAAAGGCAAATCAAATGATCAGATATTTAAATTGCTGCTCAAATGAATTATGTAAAGTTAAATATGAATTTGTACACCAACCTTAAGCCACGAGAATATCTGAAACTAGAAAGAAATAAAAGGATAAAGAAGATACCTGTGGATATATTATTAGATAAAACAAGAAGAAAATCCACAGCACATCTAACTAAACAAGACAAAATCAAAATTTCACATTATAATAGTTGAATAGCAAGTTCAATTTATTATTTAATGTGCTTGGTAGCTACTAAAATCAGTCTCTCTGAAATATAACTAGAAAAATTTTCATGCTTGGGCAAAACCAGAAAAATATTCCAAACCATCTCTTAATTAAGGTGAAAGAATAAAAGTATTCCTGAAACTCATTGCAGAACACTCACAGTGAGGCCAAAGGACACTTCATCCCACAAGCAATCAATGGTTTCTTTACTTCATCTTTGTTCCTCAAAAATTCAGTTATTTCCTTCTTGCAACACCACACATAAGTGCTAAAACCGCAGATTTCCAAATAGCCTTGGCCTTCGTTCCTCTCTCAAAAGTAAAAATATTTTCCAACAGTAAAGAATCACAAGAACCTCAAATGATCCACAGTATTTTCAATTCCTTGTGTAATCTATTCCACTAAATTGAGATCACAATAAAAGGAAAAGATAGAAGTTTCTTCGGTTTTGCCTGCAATGCACCAAGGATCAACAGATGCAAGGGTGCTTTCTTTGAATTTGTAAGGTACTAAATTTTCCTCGAGCCAAATATCACACAAAAACTTGAGTGTGGTCTAGCCTTCCAAATCATATTAATGGGCTTAAAAATTTTCCAAGAGGGATCATCTATCAACCAACCAATGTATGATTTACAAGAATAAACATCTGAAGTTTCAAACTTATCAACAACAAAATTGTCAAGCAATTCCATAAGAAAGAGTATTCTTGAGTTTCCTCTTTCCCAAATTCCTTTTGAAGTTGAAGTTTCAATTCTAAAGATAAAGAGGGAGATGAAATCATACAATAAAAGTTAGAAACATTCACATTGAGGCACAGTCTATAAAGATGGCGGAAATTCTCACACAAGGAAACATCACCAAGCCTCTTATCCTCCAAAAGAAAATATTTTTACCATTTGCGACTATAAAGTTGATGTGACAAAGGAAAGATGGGCAATTTTTCCCACTAAAGAACTGGATCAGAGGCATCAAAGTAAATTGAAAGAACAAATAAGACTCTTCACCACAACTTTTGTGAGCCACCTCCACGGAAAGAAAGGCTCTTTACCATCTCCATGCCTTTTGTCTATTTCTCTACCACCATTTCCTAAAAGCATAAAGATTGAGGGTTATCTTCCAAAGAAAGCCACAAATAGTTAACAAGTGAACTCCCTACTGCAGCAAAAAATCAATTGGCCAAGTCTGAGGCAACAATTCCCACAATAAAGCTTTGGGTTATATTAGCATTAGAGCTGGGGACAAGACTGACTTCTAGTAACTTGTCAATGTGAGAATGTGTTTGTATAAGCTCATAGAATAGCATTTAAGCTCTAATAGGTTTGTTGTAAAGCATCATGGCATTCTCTTTCTGCATTCTTGCAAAACAAATAAAAATGGAATCCTCCGTACCCATCAAATAATCAGGACTAATTGTTCAACAAAAGAATTTTTCCATGGTTATAAGTGTCTATGAAGCATAGGAGATGGAGACACATAAGACTTCATGCTTACAATGAAGATAAGACAGAAAAACAAAGATTGAATTTCTTTTTACCTCCACAATAAGGCCTTTCTTTTTGCAGAGTGCTTTAAGTGCAACATTACACCTAATTCCCTTTTGGCTGAAGTGCTCAATAATTGCCAAAGTAGAGTGAACCAGGATGTCAGGCTCCGCATCTTGAAAATCTTGCAGACTAATCATGGACTGCATATATTTAATGGACATAGAATTCCAATAATAAGGCTTGAATCTTGTACATGAGAACATTGTTGACTGAAATGAACTCAATTTAGATTAAAATACATGGATATATCATAATTGCAGGACTTAATCATTCTAAAGCAATAACGATTCAATACCTTCTTGTTTATCTTTATCAGAACTCCAGTTCGGAGTAAGATTTAATTTTTCAGTCTTGTTCATAGGAAAGGTTTGTCAAGATGTACGAGTGAAACTTACAAATACAACCATGGGAAGTTGAATGTACATGCCTGAACACCATAGACAGAGAAAAGCTCAATTCTCAAAATCTCCAACCTATAGACACTTGAGCTGCTGTTGCTTCTATCACTTTTCGAACTAAAACTTGGAATTTCACCATCTAAAAAAACAGTAAAATAAGTCAGATGGAAATATTCCATAACATACACAGCTAATAACTTTTCAAGAACTAATAAAAAATAAAAAGAAATCATCACTCTGGTGACTTAATAACTGAAGCATAAGCATAAAATACCTTTCCAATCCAAATTGTCAGCAACACTATCTTCCAACCGAAATTGCCTTCTTAAATAAGGTTCTTCGTCGGAAAAAGCAGGTCTGAGGTAACCCACAATAGAAACACCATTTGACGGGTGATCCATTTTTCTATCATATTCCATATTAACAGCCTACATAAAAGAAAAAAAATTGACAAATTACAATGATAAGATTAAAAGTAATTTCACATTGTCTACTATATTGAAAACAATTAGCTGAAATTTCAGCAATTGAAATTGAACAAAACCTAAATATAAAGAAAGCATTGCCTTAGTTCTTTAATATGAAAATAAAATGGGTAATTCGACTTACATATGTCTCATAACCCTCTCATCATCTCTTAACTCAAAACATTAGCCAAATCTTGGTCTTGTTCCAAGTGGTAATGTTGTAGAGTGAGGGACAGGTTTGCAAGTGAAACCATGCTTAGTACATAAATAATGACTATATACACGAATAAATTACAACAATAAAATGAAACAAAAACTAAGATCGAGAAGAATAGTTTATTCCTCACATTTGTAATCTCTGCAGTTATCACCTCTGTGAGAGTGGACAGATGGATACATGGAGAGCAAATAGTAGTAAACAGTTGGCCACTGTTAAAAGTTTGAACACTTGAAAATAAAAATTATTATCTCATGGGAATGGTTGTTTGGGTTTCTCTTGATAATTTAACAATGCCTAGATAAGTACAGGAACACCTAAAAACAGAGACCTTTACTTTTCTTCATAATTATATAGAAATGAAGGTTACACACAGTTGACCTACAATTACAATTGATTATTTTTAATTGCATAAAAAGTAACAATTTCAGGGAAGTTTCTTCGCTATGACTAATAAAATAACAGACAAGGGTGGATCTATTGTGGCATATATATTCTATGGAGAAGCAAAAAAGGAATATCGCAACCCTGTTTGCTGCCTATATCAACCAAACGCACGAAACATAGTTTATATCACCTCAGACCTTTAAGCAGAATCAACTGGACTAAAAACAGGAAATAAGTTGAAGCATATCGACACTTCATTTATTCAGGAGATATTTTTCATATTTTATTAGTTCAATGGTACACTCAATTCAAATATGGCTAAAGAAAATTCATGATGGTAAGAGATGAGATTTCAGTTTCAGGTCATATAGTTACTAAGCTATCTATTAATATCTGCAGTATGACAAAATCTGGTTGAGGCTGGTAAATCTAGCCCAATTCTTTGAATATTCCATTTCCCTTCAGGAATTAATATAAATAAATAAATATAAAAAACTAGTTTCCACATTTTTCTTCTCAACCAAGTATCTGGTTGTATGCTATAAAACATAAATCAAATACTTTCCAGAATTATTTCTACAATTTGTATGTTTTGGAATACAAGCAAACCCTCTAATAGACAATTGCGGACAGTCAATCTCATCCAGCCATTTGACAATTTCCCACTACCACATCAAAACCAGCTCCCTTTCAAATAACTATGCTATAAAGTCATGATTTTTAAGCAAATATACCTTATATCCTACAGAAATTAATCTACAAAAAATTGAAGTCTAGCAAAATGTTTATCAAACAAACACACCAATTTATATTAGCCATGAATTCAGTAATGACTTTGTGGAAAAGCTACTAAATAAAATAAGAATTCATGTATTTGCAATAGAATAAATAGCTAAAATCATTGAATTAATCATGCTTCTATTAGAGGAACTTTTAGTGAAGCTACATAAACTACTAACTAAAAAGCCAATCCATAATTACCTTTGTCAAACACTTGGCAAAATATATAGGGTGAATCCAGCTGGAAGTATCTGGCATTCCCCAGTTAACCGAAACATCAGAATCTTCAGAGTCCACAACCTATATTTTGAGCAAGTGAATTAGATTGACATATAAAGTTGATGAGGACATTCCCAAACAAATTCTGTGCGTGTAAGAGAAAACTGATTACTAACCTCAAAGTAGTTCTCATCTAAAGGTATATCATCACTAGTGCCAATATCTGAAAAGTTATATCCACCAGCTATCCTTTGATTTTCATATTTAGGGATATCCATCCCTATCAAAACATTCTGAAGGCTCCACAGAAAGTAAAAAGGAGGGAAAAAGAAAAATGAAAATTTAGCCTTGTGGAATAACATTTCACTTATTAAAATTTATTTTCTAACAACTCAAGGAAGTAGGCAGCATATTATTACATCCAGATTCACCCATAATATTTGGTTATCTCCAACATTCAAATTTTCAAAATTGCAATTGATTTGGTAATATATTAATTTCAAAAGCACATATATCCTTACCACCAGATTATTTGCCCCAGGATCTTGCAAAATATTTTCGTCATCAAAAATTTCAAAAAATATATCTGGAAAAGAAAAGAACATGACCAGGTGAAATCAACAATCAAGTAAATATCGCAATACAACATCATCACAGAAGCCTGCATATGGAAGAAACCTGACCTCCATAATCATCAACAACATACTGAAACTCAGCCCATGAAATTTGCTCATGTGGTTCACAGTGTACAGTCCCAGGAAAGACCAGCAGAGACATATTGTTAGCCTGATAGAAATAGAGAAGTATGACCAAACCTTAGACAAAATTTTATTGCCATATGGAGCATATCACAACAGTTCCATTATTCACATGACCTAATTGACATTTTGGTTTGTAATCTCAAAGATGTGAAACCACACAAACCTCAACAGTTGTCCTTGCAACTTCAGCTGAAGTGAGTTTTGTGTTCCTGACCCTTTTGTAATATTTCACTTCTTCCAGAGGATGATAACCTCTGTCATTAATGTAATTAGATGAATCAGGAACTGAATCAGAGTAATCTGCAGCAACTGAAACCTTTGAAAGGCAAAGATCACGTCCAGTAGACAGCCAATGGAATTGAGTGGAACCAACAAATGGATTACTGTAACCAAATAAAGAAGAATGATTTTCTTTTTCCACGAAAGTTTGTTAACTTTCAGTAACTTTTGCAAATTTGGCAAGTGATAGGAGAATTATTGAGTAATTCAACATAAGCATAAAACTATGTTGTAATCTTTATTAGCATCATCCATTTTCTGGGTTCATACATGCATAATATGGTTCCAAAGACCGACCATAACATTAGTTTATTTCTTTAGCAGGTAAATGAAAAATCTGTTTGCAACCAGAAAACATTATGATAAGCTATAAAGTGCAACATTGAAACACTATTTTACAGCCATTCAACTCGCAAAGTACATATGATACTAATGTTAAATGCTTTGGTTGCTTGGCTTATGAAAAAAAAATCAAACAATAAACTAATCCTAGTGCATTAGACAAATTAAATACATGAAAGAAAGACTGGTGTAATTGACTTTGCAAGTTACTACCGATGTAATTGAATTCCAAGTAAATAAAACGACAAACTAATCAAATACAGAAAACCAAACAAGTATCCATGCAATTAAAAATTTATTTCACTTTCAAAATCCAGGTTAATATAACATCTAGAAAGACCTTATGCCGCAAAAATCAGGAGCTCTGGGACCATCAAAAGGATTTTTAATCCAATTGCTTGTGATTCCAGTTGATGTGGAGCAGGAAGCCACCTCTTTATGGCATAAATGACATCGTGAAGGACCTAAAAGCACCAGGAAACGAATAGCTGTTACCAAAAACCGCCGCAAGATTAAAGAACATATGAACCCAGAAGGAGAAAGTGCAGAGTAGAAAGCGAGCAACGGATCCCAAAAGTGTGCTTTGTAAAACAATTACTTCAAATGCATTTCAGTAAATGATTTGCTTTGTAGCCATTTGGCAACAACATGGAGATATCAGTGCCAGACTCGCTAACGTTCCAAAAATTGGTCTTTCCTCCAATGAATATTAATTTTTTATTTAAGAAGAGAATATGCATCCCTGCAACATGTAACTTAAAAATGGGCATATCAGAAATTCAATAAAAAATCCAGGTATCACTTGTTTCCGCAATGTATTTCCCATTCTGCCAATCCCATGACATGCACCATGAATTATAAAAGAAAAATGACGGTAGAAACTTCAATTGATCACAACTTTGAGAATAAATTTCAATTCATGTCTTTTTACTCCATATTTTTTTTTCTTTTCTTTTTTCTTTTTCCAGAAAGCTACTTGCACGTGGGATAAATAATCAGTATCCCAACAAAAAGAATTCGAAAAAGTATTTCACAAATTTGCAATAAAACATACATATCATTTCATCTCTTTCAATTTATTTGATTGTTCAAAACACGCATAAAAAAACAGAGGAGCAATTTGAGATCGTAATTACCCAGATAGAAGAAAGAAACTGCTGCTATCGACATAAGAGTGAAGAAAGGTGAGAATTTGGAAAGTAGAGTGTTGATTGCAGGGTGTTGTTAAGGAGGGCGTATGATTAGCAGTCAGATTGGACCATCAAAATCTGTGTTCAGTTACTGTGGCTGTTCTGAGCCAAGAAGAAATTGTTCTTTTATTAAATGAAGGTACGAGAGGATTGCTCCACTGCAAAATTTCTTGCTCAGTAGGATGCAAAACAGGTTTATACAAAAGCAGCTTTTTTTTTAACTGGACGAGGAAAACGACCTCAGTGCATGCGGGTGTACTTAATTCAAGTGCAGCAAACTAGAAGTTCCCACGTCAGTGGTTGCACAAAGATAAGGGTAAACGAGAGAGAGGAGATTCCACCCTTTGTTTTTCATGTTTTTGACAGATCCAAATTGGATCCGCTCTTAGATTTATGCGTAATTTAATTTTAAAACTCACTAATTCTATCAATAAAATTATAGTACACCCCACTTGCTTTGGCCTTAAACGTGAGAGCTGTGTAGATCTACGCTTTTCAGTATATTTAGGTGCCCTTGTCTTTCTGGCCACAACCGTAAGTCAAGGCTGAGTTTCTTGTCCCATACGACTCGAGCAGCGTCGCTTCCTCCTCGTTTTTTAGCAATGTATTACAAATCTCGTGTGCATCTAGCTTTCAACAGCGTAGAACACGTTATGAGAAGACCCACTTGGACAATCATGCTTGGCAGCTGGCTGCGTAACTCTTCTTTTTTTTTAAATTAATTAATTAATTAATTAATTAACCCCAAAATTGAAATAAACAGTTACAAAATCCTTCCTTCGTGTACATCATTAATCATCTAATTAAGCATTTTCTTTCATCATGAAGCTCGGTATCATTTGAAAAGAAGTCATCAAGCCATCTTCTCCAACTCCTCACCAGCTCAGAACATCTTTGTCAAAAACATTAACATTTTAGCAGGAAGAGTCAAAGATGATTATTCTATCGATTGTGACGATTACGGCGCCCCTTTTGTCGAAGCCCACGTAGCCTGTAAGATGCCTGAGGTTGTTGAAAATCCAGAAATCGAAATACTGGAAAACCTACTGCCATTCAAACCAAACGAGAAGTTAAAGTACTCGGGTTAACATGGCTATACAGGTTAACTATTTTGATTGTGGTGGCCTGGCAATCTGCGTTAATCTTAGCCGCGTTAGAGCAGATGGAGCAGCCGCGATCTATTTTGTTAAAAAATGGGCGACCGTTGCTTGTGGTTCCTCGGATAATATTTTCAAGGACATCTATCTTTCCCCCGGACGATAACATAACAAGCGTCTCCAGGAGATCAACGAAAACCAACGTTCGATGGAGCTAAAATAACTGCTCGGAGGAAGATGTCATTTGTTCGAAGTCATTTGTAGTGCTAGTGGATTGTCTATCGTGTCCATAAAAATCACCTACGATGAGTCAAGTCAGCAAACACACTGACCGCAATTGTATATTTTTATAATGTTTCACAACTAATCAATGAATATATTATAATTAAATAAAGATAGTATCTCTACGATGATACTCGCTTGCCAATCCACTACAGTATAAAAACTAAAATAGTAAAATTATAAAACCAAATTAGGACAGGATTGAAAATCTCAAAGCCTGCTCCTACTAGAACTCGAATCGAAAGAAGCATAAGAAAGAATAGTAGGATCTTGTTCAAATTTGATCATATCGTTTATGGGCAATCCCACCCGCACTTCAACTCCCTTACCATGGCTGCTTGAGTCCATGAGAACTGCAATATTATGAAGCCTCATCGGAATGGTTACACGCTTCGGTTTTCCCCATCCAAAATCAACTTCATAAAATGGAAATCCAAGAGGACCAGTAAAAGCAAACACACTTGCCTTACTACTATTGGTAAGGAATTCTTCGCCTGATTTAATGTAAATATTTGCAAAAGCGTCCCCTTCAAAAAGTTTCCTCACGAATTCGTCATTCACCATTTTTGTAAGCTGCCGAAATTTTCCTACTAATGTGCTGTAATCAACGTCTTTTTCAACCGGCCAATTTGCTGTTACTGCGTGATACATGTTTCCAATACAATGCTGTGACGATGGTGGATTGATTCGCCTCCGTAGATTCACAGGAATTGTTACAATAGGAATGGCTTCATTTCTTTCTGTAGCCATATTTATAAGGACACCCCAAATAACTGCTGATACCACCTCAAATCGTGTCCCCTTTCCTATTTTTTCTCGCAAAGCAGCTATCTTATCACCATTGAATAGAAATCTTTTCGTTATACATTCCGTCGAGCGATGCTTTTCGTTAACCCTTTCCGAGATGCTTGGAACCAATTGGTGCGGTGGGAAAATTGACGTGGAATCGAATATGACATCTTTGATATCAGTGGTCGAATCCAAAGCAAGTGTGGACCAGTTTTTAACAAAATAGGATGCCGCTGCTGCATCTGTTATAAGATGGTTAAAGCAAACACTAATTGCAATTCCACCGCAATCAAAGTAATTGAGCTGCACAGCGGTATTCACCCGAGTGTTTAACTTCTTGTTGGGATTAAATGGCATTAATTCCTCTATTTCACGTATATCCATATCTGGGTTGTTAAGAACTTCACACATGTTAATGGATACGTGTGCTTCAACAAAAGGAACGCCATGATCGTTACAATCAACAGAAAAATAATCTTTGACTTGCCCGGCGAAAGGATAATAGTGGGTTAATGTCTTTGCGAGAGATGTTTTCAGGAGACGAGAAATTTTGTGAACATCAACCACTTGCGAGTAAAAGAAAATATAGGGGAAATAAATATCGGGAGATAATTGATCGAGAAGAGAAAGCTTATAGGTTTTGAGGTGGCGCGGAGTTGGAGAAGATGGTTTGATGATTTCTTCGGAAATGATACGGATCTTCATGTCTGCAGGCACTGGGATTTGAATGAAACAAAATTTTTCAGATGAATTAATCAGAAAAACCAAGCAAGATTTTTATAGTTTAATTTCAATATTCGGGGTCAACCAAAGTTCGCTGCTAGTTGAAGCCGAAAGATCAGAATTCCTTTATTTAGCTACTGTTTTGTACTAAAAATAAGATTTTACTACTGCTGCGGTTTGTTGACTACATTATTTCAAATTTTGCATACATTAAAAATTAGCTGGAGACAGCGATTTCGTTTGTAATTTTCCCAAAAAAAAACCTAATATTAATTTTGGAAATATCAATTACAAACAAAAAGCTATTTTTCAGTTTGTAATTGAAATTTTAAAAATAATATTTTCTGTTTGAAGTGCAAGAAACATACAAAAACATTCATAGTTTAATAAAATTTTATATTATAAATGTGTGATAACGTGACAAGTTAAAATAATTAAATAAAATGTTTATCTTTTTGACACTATACGTTATTTTTATTAAAAATAATTAAAATTTTTTATTAAATAAAATAATTTTTATATGTATATTATCTAATTGAGTTTTAAAGAGCTGTTTGTAGAGTAAATTAAAATTTTAGTTGTTCTCTGTGTAAAATATATTTGTAAATTAATTAATTATAAATTAAAAATTTATCGAAAATAATAATTTGCGGGAAAAAGTTAGTAAGTTGCAATGAGCAGTAACGAAACCCGGAATCCGGATTAGAAGAACAAGCTCAAAACACTACGAGTAGTCGTATACATTTTGTAGCATATGCTGTTTGTTCTTAATTCAGTTGCATCTAAGACACTAGTCAATGCAAGCTTGAGCCTAGAGCTATAAAGGGTTTGTTTATAGGCTATCCAAATGGGGTCAAAGGCTTATAATACAAGACAACGTGCACGGATTGTAAGCTAGCAAAATGCATAATCGGTAGGAATGCGGTCTTCAATGAAGAAGTGAACCTGAAAAGGTTTATGTACATTTCGAAATAGGAAAGCATGGTAATGCTCATAGTGAAGAGAATATCAGAGGAGAAGAAGAAATTCAAACATTTCAGATATTTGAACAGATTTAATAATAATTGTTAAAAATTCACTTAAATGAATTTGTTCATAAATGTCAAACCCGTAGTGAATTTTGGTATGGGTTAGCTATTAAATTTTCTCAACGAATGTAGATGCGAGTTTGAAGATGTGTCTCAAACTCAAATCCATATGGCTGCCATATAGGTATGTATGGTGGCATGTGTTACCATATAATAGAAAACAAGCAATGTTCTTTCATTCTCTAGCATTTTCACACGTACATGGCACAAAAAATGGACTAACAATTATACAAATAAGAGGTAAAATTCACCAATAAAAGGTTGAGATTAATTCAACCAATCACAATAATCTCTTTAGATTACACTACTTTTAATTATGTTGACTTATTTAATAATAATATCGCACTAAAAATCTTACTAGTAAAACCCAAACGGATAAAACTTAATTGAAAGAACAATGAACATTTGTTTTATATAATTCTCATAGTTTGTCTTTTTAAAAGAGCATGCTCTCCCTGATAAAATTCTCTCCTTAAAAATAACAAATATTAATTTATTAATTTGTATAATCAATGCATACTGATGTTATGTACTAACTTTTCAAAATTGATAACGTAAAAAATTGATAAGATCAACAAAATTATTAGAGAAACGTATTTGTTTAATATAAATTTTTTGGCTCTCATAAATTAGGTGAATATAAAAAAATAGTAACAAAATATGTTTTGTATTTAGCATCTCTCAATGTATGCTCCTTTAACTTGAGCAATACAAGCAACAATATCTTCGTATATTATTGTAAGATTATTATAAAAGATAGAGCATACTAAAATTTAAATATAAAAAAAATAATATAAAAAAATGTATAAAATATATTAAAGTTTAATATAATGCACTCAAATTATACTTATACAATGTAATAAAACTTAATTTTATTTTTAAATAAAATAAATTATACTAAAATTTAGATAGAGAATGCGTCAAATAAAAAATAGGCCATTAAAACAGTAATGCATAGTATTCAAGATCTTTTATTTAATTTTTTTTAAGCAGTCTTTATTTAACTTTTTTCTTCATATGCCCAAGATCTCTTATTTAACTTTTTTCTTCGTATGCCAAACCCCGAAAATTTTTTAAAAGAATTGCTTTTTTCAATTAATTTACGAAAAATAATCATATTTTGTTTTTTCTTTTTACAAAACCAATCAAGATTAAGGTTTTGTGACGAAAATAACCCTGTTGGTTAAAAACTTGCAACAAATTTTCTGGCACCATCATTCATGGGGCACCATACTTGATTTACGTGCTCCAAATTATGTTTAAAGAAGTAACATATTTGATGAGTGAAGATTTTCTAGTATAAAAATGTAAGTTCAAATTTTGGCTGATAAAGATACATCTTCGACCAAATTTATTTCTTGATTAAATTAGCAAAAGACACAACTATTTCTGCAAATTAACTTTAGAACATAGTTATTTTTTTTTAAAAAAAAAGTCATAAATGTGAGTATTAGTAGTCTACTCAACTTACAACCAACAATAATATCTCAATCAAACCTAGCTTCTTGTTACAATTACCTCAGATGTTATTTTTAATAGTCAGATAATTTTCAATCAAATAGATGGTAAATAATGTAATAAATAATTATTTCAGATAAAAAGAACAAATGATACCACATTCATCAATAATAACAATAATGCAACTAGCCAACTACATATGTCTGTTTGATTTTGATGGCTTCTATCAAATACTCAAAATAACATAAACAAAGCAAGTGAATTTAGAATTTCATCAACTCGAGAATACAACTAAAAAGAGAACAAATTATAGGCAGAAAAATGGAATTATCAAACTTATTGTTCAGTAAGTAGGCACACGTAGATCCTTCCCAACAGTCAAAGAATATATGAAAATAAGAAAAAGAAGGAAACCTACAAAAGGATTCCTCACGGTTACAAATTCACAACAGCTCAAGAAATCAAAGAACAAAAAGTGCTACCGTTACCCGGATGGAACGATGGCACGTATCTAAAATGACATAAATGAGCTTACATCACATTGGGCCGCTCTCCGGAAAATTACAACTATTGATAAAAGAATACACAGCTTTAGAAATCATATATATGGGACAAGAAGTTTATCTCAACCCTTTTTTTTTGGTTTTTTTTACCTCATACTATAAGTATCTAATACCTCCCACCTCCGAACGGGGAAAGCAGCCTGTCTCTCATCAGTAGCCACCACCATATGGTTGTTGAGGAGAATAACCGCTGGCCCCCATCATGGGTCTATGACCACCGCCAGGCATAGTTGATCCTGGGGGCATCATCCCAGTTTGCGGTTGCATCTGGACTCCTTGACCCATTCCCATATTCATGCCTGCATTCATCCCCATTCCCATTCCCATTCCCATAGGTTGATGCATGCCTCCATAACCACCCACTCCCATCCCCATTCCCATGCCCCTGCCTGCACCAGGACCACCACCCATGCCCATCCCCATACCCATGTTAGAACCCATCATAGGATTTGGTGGAGTTCGGATAGCACTAGCACCTGCACGACCTAACCCAGAACCAGATCCCATAGCTTTACCCATGGTGATAGTAGATGTTACTGCAGCCTGTGGAGGTTGTTTTTCCATCCTCTTTTCCTTCCGATTAATGGCATCAAAATCAACACCAATGTCTGCCAGTGGATTTGTTTTAGCTGTATACAAGGAAAAAACTAATTAAGTTTCTGCACCCATTCAACAATCAGAAATCCAATAATATATTTTTGAGACTTCAAAACAAAGCACTTACGTCCAGATATATTCAAATTAACAAGTCCTCTACTAAGTGTGTCTGCCCAAACTGCTGATTTGGTCTCAAACTTATCCTTGGTTGGTTGAGGTTGCTGTACTAGAGCAAGTGATCCTGTTGAAGAAGGAACAGCTGGTTGTGAAGCTGTTGGAGGATTCGGTGTCACTTGAGGAAGAAGGTTATTCTGCACATAGCTCTGTTGTGTAGCTGGACCAGTTAGATTTTGATGAGCAAAATGTGGAGCAGCCGAGACTGCAGAACTGTGATGAGGTAGGAAATTCCCACTGTTAAACTGTGCAGCTGGTCCAGCTGGACTTTGAGGAGTCATGTACGAAGCGACAGGAGCTGTGGAACTACCCTGAGATACAAAGTTACCACTGCTATGCTGAGCAGCTGATCCAGAAGGCATTTGAGGGGCCATGTTTGACACTACTGGACTCATAGATCCCATATGTGGATGGAAGCTCCCATATATATTAGCATTTTGCTGTGCAGGTTGGCTAGTAGGAGTTGAAAAGGCTGTCTGTGATGCTGCAGCAGGTGATGATCCGGATTGAGGAAGAATATCTGCCAGAATATCAGTCTCCTGCTGTGAAGTTGACAGTTCTTGAGGGAAAAACTGTGAGTTTGCTGGAGAAGGCTGATCATTGGAGACACTTTGTGAAGAGTATGTAATACCATAAAATGAGTCCCCAAAGGTGGAAACTGATTCCATGGTTGGAGCAGCTGGCAGGGACATTTCAGCATTTTGGTTCATGTTAGGTGGGGAAGGAATAGTAGATGCTGAAGTCTGTTGTTGAGCTGGGGCAGTGTCTGTAGAAGGAATAGCCTTGAATGGAGAATCCCCAAATGGATCTTCCAATGTCTACATCAAAAAAGGGCAATTTCATTTAACTATGATGATGATATGACTAAACAGATTGACAACACATGTAACCATACACATAAATACTAAGACAAATCACTGAGAAGCTGAGAGGCAAAATAGATACTTATTGGAAACAGTTAGAGCTATCTATTTCTAGCATTCAAGAATCATGTCTAGCAAGTCAGTATTCATACTATGCATAACATTTATTACAACAGAAACAATTCTGTGACGAGTATCTTTCTCTCTTAACATGTGAACAACCTCTATCAAAATTGGAAAGTTAAGACTAATAACTGAGAATTCTTTTTCTAGCCTTCAAGAATCATGTCTAGCGAGTCAGTGCTCACACTATGCATGTGCACATTTCTTGTAACTGAAAACAATTCCATGATGAACATCTTTCCTTCTTAGCATCTTAACAGAATCTCTCATAAACTTCTTCTTTTCTTTATAATTTTTCAGTTACTCCTGTTAAACGAAGTACACACATGACTATTTGACAGCTTGCACACAATCACTTCATTTAATTCATTGTAACACATCATATGACAGTTCAATCTATAACTATAAAATCATCATCAAAACTAGGATATGGAAAACCAGGAAAGGAACAAGATATCCACCCTACAGAATCACATATTGCTTGTTAGTAATTATAGCATGCACTTGGATGTGCATAACCTTTGAAGTTTTAAACAAATGCCTAGAATGCCTTCTCACCTATCAACATATTTCATAAAAATCAATTTGTTGCAACTCTATTTTCAAACACATATGATGGTTCCAATTAAGGGTGGCAATTTTTAATACAACTTGTTAACACAAATATGATACAAAATTTTTGACTAGAATTGATATAAGATAACACGATTATTAAACGAGTGATATGATATTACACGATTAATAATCGTTTCAAGTTCAAATTTAAAGTTCTCAAACATGAACTAGTTTATGACACAATTACCTATTGTATAATCAAAACATATTAACTTATTCATAATTTAATAGATTTGTTTTATATTTTTTATAATTTAAAAATGACTTATTCATAATTTAATAGATTTGTTTTATATTTTTTATAATTTAAAAATGTTTAGTTATATTTGTCATATTTTTAAAAGTAGTTAGGATTATTCAGAATAAAAGCAATTAACATTTGCATAGATAGTACCAAAGATATTTTAAAATAATATTAAAAATACAAAATATATATTAAATGGGTAACACAATTACAACCTATATAGCTGTTTACTAGTCATGCTAATTTAGCGTTTTAAACTTTGACATGATTATTAAATGGGTCAGGTTTGGATTAATCTTTATTTAACATGATAACTCAAATTACCACCTATTCCCAAAGTTAAGTGCCGGCAAACAGCTGTTATGGTGGAAAGCAAAAACTAAACTTTGAGGACACTAGAAAAATGCTGAATATACACAAGAAACTGAATTGGTCCCAAATTATTAACCCTCTTCTTTACGTCATACAGTAAACCAAGAAAATTTGATTTCAAGGAATTTCATAATTAAATGAATAACACTACCTGATTCATAACAGTGGGTGCTGATTGTGTTGCACTAAATGTGGATACTGAACCAGAATTTAAATAGGCATCAGCTTCAACAGTAGAGGTTACAGGCACAGCTGGCATAATGGCCAATTCATTTGAAGAAAATGGATCTGACAGAGATCCAAGCAAGTCCATTTTGGTGCTGTTTGAGGCAGTAGGGGCAGCACCGCTTGAGGCAGTAGGGGCAGAAACTGACAAAATTAGAGAAAAAAAAATTCAGCTTCCAGTACTGTGAGGATCGTTGCAAAAGTAGCAGCAACAAAGACAATCACAGCTCCTCAAAACCACTACATCCACAATCACAACAAAGCCCAACCTTCTGCCAATCATGGCACATCATAACTCAAAAGGACCTCAGTCATTTTACTAATTTAAAAATAAAAATGAAAACATGTGACAATTAATAATATCCCCTATTCCGCATGAAAAACCCTCTTCTTTATCAAGCAACATAATTTAAACAGAAAAATAGGACATTATTAGCCAACCAAAATTACAGATACAAGGAAATCCCTTGAACCAACTCTCACAGATACACAAAGCAAGTATACTATTGCACAGGAAAATCAATTCCTCTTTTAATAGGTGAGCATGAATAGATTCTGTACAGGGTTAGCATGCAGGGTTCCATCTTGCATTTGTGTGCACAAGCAGATATAACAAGATTTGAAGTCCCAAAAGAGATCAGCATGTGAAGCACAGGTGAACTTCCAAAAATAAAATGAAATTACCATAAATCTCAGAGGAGACATCTGATAAAACCCCTATGACAGATTTATATGGCGTGGAATCTCCAAACGTTGCCACTTGACAAAAGAGAAAAATGGTAGCATGGATTGAATGCAGAAAAGGAGACACAAAACATATATATGAACCATTGTCAATCAATTGAGAAATTGTCTCTTCTGTCAAAATGGCTTTGGGCAAAAATCAACTTCATAATATTTCTCAAGCAAATTTTCAACCCAAACCAATCCTAAGAAATGCCAGCCAACTTCTTCATGCTTGCCAAACTGACATTAAGTATGCATTTTGCAGTGCTTCTGCAGGTTCAAAAGTGCTTTCTCAAATTCTCTAACCCTAAAACATGAATTTGCCTAGTTTAGCTGAACACAACATAATTGACAAAAGAACACCTGACCCAGCCTAACAATTCAACATTACATGCCACTGCTATACTCCCACCCAGAAACCAGAGGCAAGTGCCTATAATAGATTTAAGTATCTTTGCACTTGTCGAAGCACCAGAAATCTATTATATATACATGCACTCTAATATGCTATCAAGAAGGAAAAATTGCAATTAACAGAAGCAGACATAGAAGATCATTTACAATACAACTATGATTTAAAAGAACCTAACCCCAACAGATACTAACAGACTCACTCAGTGTCAACATATTCTTAAAGTCTTAACCACAAAAATACTTTACCCTAGGGCACTTCACCATTTCAATAAAACAATGAGATGAGAATGGGAATTAGTGTACCTGGAAGTGAACTGCGTGGATCAAATTCATCAGAAGCTACAATTCCCTGGTTTGCAGATGCAGAGGTGCCAAAACTGTGAGTTGCTTGGCTTGGATGTAGACTTGAAGGTTGAGAAGAAGATCCAGGAGCAGTAGGTGGTGAAACTTCAGGTGCAGCTGGTGGAGAAGAAGTTGCGGGAGCAGCAGGTGGAGAAGAAGCTCTTGGAGCAGCTGGTGCTGTACTTTCTCCATCCCTTTTATAACAACATAAAAATTAACCTCACTCATGAGAATGTTGTAAGCAAAATATTACTGCATTCTATGTCACGATATGAATACCTTTCACCATGAATAGGGCTTCGAGATTTGGTTACTGCTTCTTCATAACTAGGTGGAGCACCAATATTTTGTTCAGAAAACTTCCGCTCAAGCCTCCTGCCAATACAACTTTTATATAAATGGTTGAAACTTTTCAATCATTTCCAGTTAAGAAGAAACCGACAACATCCAATGACACCAACTAATAAACTCTCCTCTAATATATCTTTGCTGATGAGAATGATTATCAATTTGTGGATGACAAAATTCATGGACATGAATAAACCATAAAAGATCTTACATTCAGCAGTGAAACTAAAGCTTGAACTACTTGCATTTAAATGGTGCTGTCCAGGAACTGTTTATGATTCTTTTTCATTTTAAATTTCTAGCCCAATGCTTGCATATTCCAGTTTTATCATGATTAAAAGGCTTTCTCTATATTCATATTGAACATATAAATTAACTCAAGCAAAAAAAAGAAAACCAAAAATTTAAAGGTTCTAGAAGCCAAATAGCACTGCCTAAATTGATATTAGCCATTAACAAAACCAGTAGTGTACAGGCCTCTCCAGAAAGATGATGCATACCGAGATGATAACTGGCCATCATCATCAAAAGAACAATTTCTATCAGAGTCCCTGCCAGAACCATCTTGGTATCCATCAACACTTCTACTTCTTTCGCGATATTCATCATCCCTGTAGCCATCTCTGCCATAGCGATCTTCGTAATCCCTGCCATAACGATCACCATCACGACTATACGAGTCTCCATTATTGCCATACCGATCATCATCCCTGTAGCCATACTCTCTCTCCCTTCCATATCCATAACCATTCTGGTCATCATCCCTGCTTCCATAGCGTCCTTCATAGCGATCATAATCATATTTGTCACTATATCCTCCTGAACTTGAATACGAACCAGGCCTATACATCCCTCCTGCTGATGTATTGCGAAACCTATTGAATAAATATTAAAAATTTGATGCTTAATCAAAGTTGATTAACAAAAAGTTTGAGCAGAAAAAATTCTGAAATAGTACTGTATAAGAAAAAATGTTAAATTACTTAATGGAATTTTCAGCAAGAAACCATGAGTTATCATGACATTATTTTCACCCAAGGATTATGAATGCTAACCACAGCAGTTCTACAGAGGTAAAAATTGAAAATAAAATAAGTCTCCAGGGTGCAATGTAAATAGGAAAAATAACCTAGATACATTGACCTTTCATGTGAGAGCAGAACCTCCATGAATGCAAAAAGATTTCATATCTATTAATGAGGATAATGTACAAGCAACAAGCAAATGAAGCCCACATTTGGCGCGAGGGCCAACATTCAGACATTCATGTCTTCATGCCACAAGATAGGATCACAAAGGGATGTGACCAGATAAACAATATAATGCAATAGAAAAATGATCATTGGTGATGGATGGTTGTGTTAAGAAATCTGAGCATTTATCAACAAACTGACCAAGCCAATATAAGGACAATCTTTGGCTACCTGTAACAAGCCAATAAGTAAATAGATAAAGTGAGATAGCTGTTGAGCCTCCTACACTATCTTATTCCCCTCACTTCTTGTCTCTGAAAAAGCCAAACAACTCATGGTAACCAGACTCAGACCTAATATTTTCCTTCAGATGAGAGGTGTAGGGCCAACAAAAACCTTAAATCAAATAAACTCTACTATTGTCCATACCACCAAAAATATGACAACCCCAGCAACACATTGCCATACCTCCACACTTACAATAGTGAATCCCAATCAAGTTGCATAAATTTGGTTTCACATGGCAGGGTGAAGTCCAAGTTTTGCTGCTTAAATTTCTAGAGTGCATGCCCCTCAAATTGAAATGCACCCCAAAAATACCAATCTCAGGTTTAAACTTTCTGTAACATCAATTAGATTTGCTCCATATTTATTAAGTAAAGGAAACTATTTTTTTCTTTTAAATTTTATATTGTAACGCTTGAGTATAAGTTTCATTTCATACACTATATGTAGACATATTACTTTCTTTTTACAGCAGAAGGTTACTTTCTTTTTACAGTAAAAGGTCAAGGAGTACTCTTACTTACTTTTTACATTAAAAGCTCATGGAGTAATAATCAGTTAAAAAATATATAAAATATATCTAATGATATCAAGTCCTACACTAACATAGGTCAAGATATATAACACCAATCCAATACTTTATCTTGACATGCATCGAACAAAAGCAGGATTTGTGCAAGTAATGTCATATTTTATTCTATCCTATCCTTCTAGAATATCCAATCCTATCCTGTGCAGGGAACACAACTAACAGGGAAGCTTAACACAACTTGTCATAGCAACAATCAAGAAAACACATTAAAAAAAAACCTGTATCTTTTTGAATATCATTCAGCATAGAAGAAAATGTAGTTTATAGGTGACATTTTCTTTCGTACAAAAACCCAAAGGTAGCAGCCAGACAATGGTACCAGAAAAGAAATGTCTACAAGAAGGTATCATCTCAACATGAAAGAGGTGGGTGAACTAAAGATATTGAAACTGTATAGAAAGTGATGGTGGAGTCCATACAAAAAGTGGTTGCAGAATGCATTCAGCTTTTCCCTGTTACATAGCATTACGAAACAATAATTCTCTTGAATATATAACATGGTCAAATATGAAAGTTTCAGAATACCAAAAATAAATTAGAATGGCAGTAATGCAAGACAAGTGACAAAACCAACAGCAGGAAGCCATGAAAGCATACAGGTCAACTATATGTAGATCAGACTCACTTGTCCCTGTTAGCAGCAGCCTTCTGCCTAACTTCTATTATCCTTTCTTTATCATTTACTAGGGCAACAAGGCTCTGAGATTTCTTTCTGACATTGTTACCCTGGTCCCTCCCACTAGAATCAATATATTGGAAACCGGACAGTGTCTGTAGCATACGCAAAAGATTTGATCTTAGGCATTGATATAGATGATCAGGGAGATGTAAAGCATGTAATCAACTTTTTACAGCTTTCAAACAGTGTTAAGGAACTGAAAATTACTGATATTTGATATGAGTGTTCTCGGATATCATCTATGACACGCTCAGACCCGTGGGCTACTAGGTATTCCAAAACAGTCAAAGCCTGAAGCAACACAAGAAAATTTCAGTTCCATTTTGCAGGAAAATGTGGGTAAAAGATGCAACATGTGGAAGAAAATAATTTAACAGCTATAGTACTTATTATTGGTATGAGCATAGTAGCTAATAAGGGTTCTCCATACAGAGAATAATTTAACAGTTATAGCATACATTAGAAAAACAAACTCAACCAGAAGAATAAAAAAATAATGATTGGAAGCATCTTGATCCAACCAATAAATACAAAGGAAACCTGACCTTGTAGACATGACGCCAATTCTTTCCAGTGTCATTAATCCGTTTCCAAATTACTGCCATAATCATCTGGTATTCATGACTGCAAAATTTTTCAGACTGAATTCCTGTGTACCGAACAAAGTAATGAGGAGCACCAAAATAAAGATTGTTCATGCTTACTAGTTTCTGGTGGCCTGGGCAATATCAGCAAGAAGTGTTCCATGAGGACCCCAGGGCTCATTGCTAGTAGCATCAAGGACCTGAAAGGAAAATATATATATATATATATATATATATGTATTACTTGTATGGCTAACAAATATTTGCATGCTAAACTATGACAACCATGATGTCTCATTGCAAACTCTATAAACTGACTCAGACAACAAAAACCGTAGTTCATCAAACATAAAAATCACCATGAAGGAATTGCCAGCATCATTTTGGATATTGTTAAAATGAACTTCATGAAGTCACCTCATAAGATCAAATCCAAAAATGTAACCCTAACTAGCCATAACTGGCTAAATAAATAAGGAATTAAATGAAAAAAAAAGGTACAAATGCACCTTTTGTTCTATTCCAGGAACTTTAAGCACTTTCTTGTTGACCTCTCTCTTGCTGCAAGAACACAGAAAAGGAGACAAAAAATTAGACAAAAGTGGTTGCAAACTATCTTTATTGGTCAAATGCATGATAAAAGCATCTGCACCAAAGCCAGGGACTAAGTGGTTCTTGAATTTAGAAAGCCATGTATTATTGAATTCCATAAGAAATTCAAGTCTAATTTCTCTTTTAGACCACTTTCATTAATAAAAAAATACTAAGAGGTATTGAAAATTGAAATATCAATGAAATTACTGATATAGGAAACACTCATTAAAATAATTCTCGGACTTACATATCCCTAAAAGTTTGATCAAAAGCTTTCTTCATTTCCGACTGAGTTTAAGATAATCAATCCACTTAAATAGCACTTCGAATTGCCCCTGCCCTGTTGAAATGAAACAAACTCACTTCAAAATATTTTTCATGTCTGTTTAAAGAAAAGCAAAATGATTAATAACAGATAGCAACCAATTTAGATATAAACCATAATCACATCATGGAAATGAGAAAGATACTTTCAAGTGTAAATCATTCAAACTAATCAAAATTATCTAATTTACAGAAAATTATATATTAAAATAGAAAATTTAAGTAAATTCGTGGCACAAACCAGCAAAAGAATTTTAAACAATAATCAAATAAAAAGCATAACATTTGGAAGCAACCACCAAATTCATCACCCAAATCGAAATCCGAAATGGAATAATCATTTATCAACAAGCTCAAACAGAGATATTCTAGAGAAACCTAAAAGAGTTCAACTTTACAACAGCTGTACAGATCCATGACAAACACAGATGTAAAAAAACGAAGGAGCATTGCACCGAGCAGTTAAAAAACAACACAAATTAAGATTAAAAAAAAAGAATGCGAATCATGATCCAAAAAAGAACAATCAAATTGGCAGACAGGTAAACCATAATCAGCTGATTCAGATTTCAAAATCAACAAATTAGATCTAAAATAAATAGCGCAGATCCAACTCGGCGTGCCAAAAAAAATTAAAACCTGATAGATTTGAAGCGAAACAGAAATTATAAAATGAAACGAAATCCAGATCTAGCAAAAATAATTATAATGAAACTGTTGAGAGAGGTCGTCAATTAATTCTATAATAAAGAAAAGTAAAATGCTTACCAAGAAACGGGAGAGCGGTCTCTGTTTTGGGCTCTGGTTTCTGTAAAAATCGGGGAAGAGAGAGAAAACAAACAAGAAATATAATTAAAAGGACAGCGCAACTTACCCGCAGCTGATTCAGGGCCTCATTTACTTTTCTTAATATTAATATAAAATTATTATTATTATTATTATTACGTTATTTAATGCTTGTTGTAAGAAATTAGCATAATTATGAAGCGGAGAGGAGAGAGCTGGCGCCAGGTTGGCTTCTAGATTTTTCTTTTTAGGCCACCTACATGTAGATTCTTACTTTGAACGTGTCCAATGACCCATTGCGTCAAAATAATGCATGGTGTCAAGAGCTCCACAATTATTCTCTTTCTTTCGTGTCAACATTGTAATTTATTCGTACCAAGAATTCTTTATTACTTAATTAAAATTTTTATTTTTTATTTTATTAATTTATATTACATTTTAAAATAAAATAAATAAATTTTTTTACTTGTATCCCAACAATTTCGTATCACTCAAAATAATAATGTTATTTTAAATAAAATTTTTATATAATTAATCCCGTTCAGTAAGAATACAAAATAAAATTTACAAATTTAAATTGATATAAAATAGCACGATATATAAATTTAATTTTAAAATTTTTAATAATTAAATTTATTTATAATATTATTAATTATTTAAATAATTATATTTTGATTTTTAATTGTATTTATATAAATTTAAAGGCATTTAGTTCTATTTAAAATAAAATTGATTAATATTTAGCAAAATTTTTAATAAATATTATTAAAATATAAATTAAAAAAAATTAAATAGACAAAACTTTACAACATGTTTAACCATTTAATTATAGCATTAAATTAGTGATTTTACTTTGTAAAATAATTATTAAATGCATTGAAATTAGAGTGATCTCTTTTGCCACAACGAGGGGTTGGGACCATTGAACCCCTTTTAATGAAGTTTAAAAATTTATAAGAAAGAGGGTAAGTTCATCCCCATTCTAATAATCCAATCATATTTACTTGATATGTAATCTAAAATAATAATTGAGTAGGAGCTTAAATTAAAAAAAAATCATTCTTTTATCGAAAATTATTAATGTCCACCACATTAAAGATGCTAGTTAAACGAGAAGGGAAATCAAGTTGGCCTTTCCACCCCACCTCGTCCCTAATTTGATAAATGTAGTGATTTTGTTTAATATAAAATAACTAAATTTGTTGTGCAATCATTCCAAACATGTATATAATGGATCATTTTATTGATATTGAATTTCGTTTAAGATAATTTAACACAAATAATTTTGATAAAGAAGACAGTTAAAATGGAAAATGGGGAAATTTTATTTGGACTAGATGTGGGTTTTCTCAATGTTTTTGTGCTCTTCTCTCTGAGAATGAGAGAAGTGGGGGAGAAGTGGGGGAGACTAGAGCAAAAGAGAGAAAAGGAAATGGCAATAATAACCTTAGACCTGTTAAGTTTGATTAATGGCTGTTGAGGTGAGGTATGTAACGGTTTTGAAACAAAATGGTATGTCATGTTAAGCTTAAACCTCGAGGAGGAGCAAATTAATATCTGGGGATTTATAAAGTTGAGAGTAACATACCTACATTTGTCCTCAATTTGTTTTCTTTTTGTTTATGTATGATGTGAGGAATTAAGTCATCTTTTTAGATTTTAGCTAGTTCAATTATTTTAAAATAGTGATTTATTTTTTGCTATGAACTTTTGTCAAACCAGCCTATCATGCAAATTTAGTAATTAACCATTGAGATTTAGTAAAATCTTTTAAGATAAAGGAAGAATATAGGTAATCTTCATACGCATAGTGTTTGTGCTTGATGGCTATCAAGGCAATCTGGTGGGTGTGCATGCTCTAAAATCTGGAAAAAGAAAATTCAAAACAAAGAATCTCTTTGGTTTGACTGACTTTCAGCTATCTTTTGCTGCTGATTGTAATAAAAGTATCAGCTGTAAGAAGACCTGGAAATATGCTTTTGTGTCGATCATATTCTAGGAGATTTAACTATCCAAAGATTTATATGTTATATTCTATGTTTTATTCACAATCCATATGTTTTGACGTGCATGCTACCGAGGAATAATGCAAGGACATGGCGCTGCATATATTGTGGCTAATATTGGAGTGGGCTTCAGATGCCTATTGATGCTCTGGATAACTAACATATAGTTTCTTGTAGATGCCTCAAAAAATGGTGTTGCCCAAGAGACATTACAAAATGTGGCTCGTAGAACAAGCAAAGTCATGACAGAGCAAGAGGCCAGGCAGATTCTTGGGGTATCTGAGGAATCCACTTGGGAGGAGATAGTGAAGGCGAGTTCTATTAATTTTGCATCTTTTTTTCACTTTTTAATCTATAATTTGAATAGGTTCCCAAAACTTCTTTCTGCTGCTGCAGAAATATGATGCATTATTTGAGAGGAATGCAAAGAACGGGATCTTTTACCTTCAGTCAAAGGTTCACAGGCCAAAGGGATGTTTAGAGGGCATCCATCGAAGCGAGGAAGAGGGTGCCCCTTGTTGAGTCTCTGTTAGAGGTTTACCCTTTGCATATATCAACCCACACTTTTGTGTAATTATAGTTCTAGTATGATGGAGTTAATGAAGGATGAAAATTGCATGCGTAATAGTGTTTTCCACTTTTGTGAGTTAAGGGGTTGTTGACCTTTTGTTAACAACTGTTCTTAATTTAATGAATTAGTTTGAAAGGGTTGGCAAGCAAGGAAAAGGTTCCACGACACCTATGCTGTATTAAAACCGTCGGCATGAAGAACCATTAATCCAATTATTCTATTTGGGAAGTCAAGTTGGTTATCTTTTGTTTTGATATCCATCCGAAGAGAGAGTGTGTGTGTTCTGGTGGATTTTAGTCGTGCAACCTTTTGGCTTTATCAGTTCTGTTAAACTTGAAAATTAATATGAAGTCGTGGATTTGAGTATCGTTTTGGTGCATTTTATTCTTTCTGTTTGGAAACTTCTCGCTTTTCTCCCACTAGATTTTTACTTTTCTTGCCATTCCAGGATTAAATAGAGTATTGATATTGAGATGTCAATTGATGTTTTGATGGATGGACGGATGGATGCGCATTAATTTGTTAAAACATATGAAAATCAATGTTAGTTTAAGAGAACTCACTTCATTTAGCGTTCAAGAAGTTGGAATGTGCAGTTCGTAGATTTACGTAAAACAAGGGATGTTCAGCTGATCGGATCTGACGGATTTGACCAAATCTCTTAATCGGGCTATCCCTCCATGAATTGAGCGTGTGTGTGTGTGTGTGTCTCTCTGTAGAACAACAAATTTGAACCCTTTTTAATATTAAATTTATGTTGTGTTAATCAGTAAAACGAATGAGATTAACTGCTTTGATATCTTTTTTTTATGACTGTTACATTGTTCTGTTTGTATATGGCTAAGAAAGTGGCTGATCTATGCCCACGGACATGAGTGTGGCTGGCTGCTCTTCTTCTGTGGCGAGGTAACAATTTGAATCTAAGATACAAAATGAACAATATTTGTAGAATCTCTTGCAACTGTTTACCATCGATATGACTTGAAAACAGACTACTTTATACGTTGAATTTGTTCTTGGCCACATAATGCATTTTTGTATGACACCATCAGATGGCTACAAGTTAAAAGCTCTTGAATGGTATCATCTGATTCACCCCACTTGAGCAAGTGGGAGATTTTAAATATGGAAATTTTTTCTATTGAATCACTCGTCGTTGGGACGTCTATTCGATGATTTCCTGCATTAACTTCAAATGAAATGGAGATCGGACTTGTTTGTGTTTTCTGACTCCTCGTCTTTATTAAAAAATCCCAAATTGCAGGATAATAATTTAATTTTAATTACTAGAAATATATTAATTTAAAAAGTTAAAAAATTAAGATAAAAAATTATATAAGATTAAAATATTTTAACATATTTTTTTATATATTTATCTCTCTCTATATATAAATATATAAACACACGTAATTGAATTTATTATCCTGCAATTTGTGGTATGTTTTCTCTTTGCTTCTGGCTCTAGCCAATGCAAGAGTACAAATAGACTCTCCAAAACATAATGATGATGCTCTTTTAACTCACTGTCATAAAATTTTCCTTCTAATAATTTGAAGAATGGCCAAAAAGCATGAAGATAATGAGAAAATGTATATGCAAATGGGACCATTTTAAAGCCAAGGAAAATATTCCAAAGTACTCAATCTCAAAAAGTCAACAGAAAACAAACAAACAGAAGGAAATACACATTCATACATACATACGATCAAATTAAATTGGGTCCAGCCACTTTTGACTAGTAGCAGTTGATGATGATGATGACTTCCCAGCTGTAAACTTCACCTGCTCCATTGAAGTTCAAATTAGACAGATCAGAATAAGAATCAGAATCAGATAAGCAGCTTCCATCACTTTTCCAAATTTTGATTTTCTCATATTTTATCAGTAGCGAGCATGCAAGAAGCCCGCTTCTAGCAATTAATTGACTCTTACGGTATATAATATTGGCCAATTAATTAACAAGATGTTCTTGTCAATCACTCAACAATTTATTGAAAATTATGGGCCATGAAAGTGATGAGTATCTGAAATATTACTGATGTCCAATGGTAACTAACCATCCACGCATGAATTTCGTTTGCTAAACTAATAATGTTGTTTGAAGAATTTCAATACATTGCAAAGAAAGAACGTTAAAATAATGACATAAATATTGAAAATAATCTCATAAAATATAAGGTTAATAACAACTTGGTAAAATAGAAATCAGATCTGAATGATTAACATTGAAAGTTAAATTGTCAAGTGGTTAGTGATGCCTGCATAGGTGACCCGCGATCTGTTAGCGACTAGCGAAAGAGTGGCAGGCATGCATGCAGCATGCTTCGCATGTATTATATAATTCACGAGCAAGTCAAAACAAAGACGCAAAGCAGGAATTAATAATTGACAGAAATGGCTTCCTTTTATTACTAACAATCTGAATGCACATTGCACCAGAAGACCAAGTAACAAAATATTCACACAATGATTCAGTGCGTTGCCATATACAACAATAATATATTATATTCAACAACTAAATTCAAACAGAAACTCAGGTGATGAATTCAAACTGTAATGAAAACTTCCAAATCCTATCTACTTCTCGAATTTCACTTCCCGCTCGGTACTGGAAACCATTGAAGATAAATTCAGTTAAGCACAATAATAACATCGTATTACCAATGGTCACCAGTGAAGACGAAATAATTTCGTCTACGTAATTGGAATTAATGAAGCTATCAAATGCAATGCTCAGACCCTTATTTAACCGACTTGGCTGGGAAGCTTGATGAACACGTCTTATTCTCCTGGAGTCTTCTTTTATTACATTTTTCAAACTAAAACCTGCAGTTTATAAACGGACCAAAAAAGAAAGAAGGAAATGAGACTAATTTTTTAATTGGTTATTGACATTGATTAACAATTTTACTTGATCCCTAAAAAATGAATTGAATGAACACTCACATGAATCCTGCACGTTGTGGACTAAGCATTTTGAGCTTAGTGGTGGGTTGGCGGTGGTGGAGATGCGTACATGTAGACTGGTGGTGGAGGTGACATTACGGGTGGGGGAGGAGAGTGGTAATAGTAGGGTGTAGGAGGTAATGGTGATGGCGGCGGCGGGGATTTGTAGTAGTATGGAGGTGGAGGCGAGTGGACGGGTGGCGGCGGGGATTTGTAGTAGTATGGAGGTGGAGGCGAGTGGACGGGTGGCGGCGGGGATTTGTAGTAGTAAGGAGGTGGAGGCGAGTGGACGGGTGGCGGCGGTGATTTGTAGTAGTATGGTGGTGGAGGTGAGTAGACAGGTGGTGGAGGGGATTTGTAATAGTAAGGTGGTGGTGGAGATGGCAATGGAGGTGGTGGAGACTTGTAGTAGTACGGTGGGGGAAGTGAGTGGACTGGTGGCGGCGGCGATTTGTAGTAGTAAGGAGGTGGAGGCGAGTGGACGGGTGGCGGCGGTGATTTGTAGTAGTACGGTGGTGGAGGTGAGTAGACAGGTGGTGGAGGGTGATTTGTAGTAGTAGGGAGGTGGAGGAGATGGCGACGGAGGTGGTGGAGACTTGTAGTAGTACGGTGGGGGAAGTGAGTGGACTGGTGGCGGCGGCGATTTGTAGTAATATGGCGGTGGGGGTGAATGTACCGGTGGCGGCGGTGATTTGTAGTAGTATGGTGGTGGAGGTGAGTAGACAGGTGGTGGAGGGGATTTGTAATAGTAAGGTGGTGGTGGAGATGGCGATGGAGGTGGTGGAGATTTGTAGTAATATGGTGTTGGAGGAGAATGAACCGGTGGTGGAGGTGATTTGTAGTAGTACGGGGGAGGAGGCGAATAAGTAGGTGGTGGTGGAGACTTGTAGTAATACGGTGGAGGAGAAGAGTAGGTAGGTGGTGGAGGAGATTTATAGTAGTAAGGGGGTGGTGGTGGTGGATATTTCATGGGAGGCGGCGGAGACTTGTAGTAGTAAGGAGGCGGCGGAGGAGACTTGTAGATATAAGTGGGAGCTGGTGGAGGCGGTGATTTGTAGTAATAGGGAGCAGGAGTAGGCTTGGGCTTATGCTTCTCACATTCCTCGTAAGGAGTTTTAGGAGCATAAGCAAATGGCTTAGCTTGGAGCACAACTTCGTATTTGGTCTTAGATTTAACTTCAAGTTTGGCTCCTTTGCTGCCCCAATGCAAAGCAGTGGGAATGTTGCATGGTGAATCCTTGGGGGCTTTGTGGAGCTTGGCCTTGCATGCTTTCGCTCCTCCATCTTTGCCATAGTCAAAACCTTTCACTGTGATGCTGTATTTGCCATTGATCTTTGTCTTTCCGTAAGCCTTAATCTTCTTGTCGCCTGCCTTGCATGTTACTTCAACTACAGCACCTGTTCCATGTGTCAATAATTAATCACAAGTTAAAGTACAAGAAGTCAAGCCTCTTCGTGCAGTCTACCAACTGCTACCACAACAACTTAAATTTGCCTAGTTATGGTTTCGTATTATTCAAACAACTACTAATTAATTATCAACGTACGCCCTGCTTTGTTCTGTAAAGCAAACAGACATTCTCTTTGTTCTGCTATTGGCAAATTAAATCATTTATTGAAAGCCATTGGCATGCAAACAAACTCGTGCAAAGACAAGGAAAGAAAGAAAGAAGATTGAAGTGCTAATCTGCAAGACATCATCAAATAATATTGAAAATAGAACAAGGTCAAAATCGTAATAATATCTATATCATTTGTTTTTTAACACTAATTGAGAAAAAAAAAGAACTGTGCTATTATCCTTCGTGCATTAGATTACTACAATTATTATTTTCGCCATAAAAATATTAACAAATTAGTCCCTAAATTTTCGCCATTATAAAACTAAAAAATAACTAAAATTGGGGACTACTTTGTTATACTTACAAAAGTACGACTTTATTTATTATTTCACAAATTTCAGGGGTTTATTTGTTATCCTAAAAGAACCACGAGACAGCTAGCCATATTGAACATTATATATTTTTAATTAACGTAACCAGCATTTATGTAATTTATTAATATTTTATACAAATATACCTTTGAGATGTTTCTTGTCGTGTGACTTCTCTGGATAACCCCAGTCATAACATCTGTAGCAGTACACTTTTCCAACGACTTTCAACACAAATGCGTGGTGATGGGGGTGAGGGTATGGGACAGGTGGCGGCGGAGAATGGTAGTGGTACGGAGGAGGAAGAGACTTAGGTGGTGGTGGTGGTGGAGATTTGTAGTAGTATGGTGGTGAGACGTAATGCGTGGGAGGTGGTGGAGATTTGTAGTAGTATGGTGGTGGTAGTGGTGGAGACTTTGCCGGTGGAGGTGGAGACTTGTAGTAGTAGGGCGGAGGGGTGGTAGTGGAGATTTTACGGGAGGCGGAGGAGACTTGTAATAGTAAGGTGGCGGTGAGTTTTTTTGGAGGTGGTGGAGACTTGTAGTAGTAAGGTGGTGGAGGAGAGTGTTCCGGAGGAGGAGGAGACTTGTAGTAGTAGGGAGGTGGCGGGAGACTTTTCAGGTGGTGGTGGAGACTTGTAATAATAAGGTGGTGGTGGAGATTTTTCGGGTGGCGGAGGAGACTTGTAATAGTAAGGTGGCGGTGGAGTTTTTTTGGGAGGTGGTGGAGACTTGTAGTAGTAAGGTGGTGGAGGAGAGTGTTCCGGAGGAGGAGGAGACTTGTAGTAGTAGGGAGGTGGCGGGGACTTTTCGGGTGGCGGTGGAGACTTGTAATAATAAGGTGGTGGTGGAGATTTTTCGGGTGGCGGAGGAGACTTGTAGTAGTAAGGTGGTGGGGGAGAGTGTTCTGGAGGAGGAGGAGACTTGTAGTAGTAAGGTGGCGGGGGAGACTTTTCCGGTGGTGGAGGAGATTTGTAGTAGTAGGGTGGTGGTGGGGACTTTTCAGGTGGTGGTGGAGACTTGTAATAGTAAGGTGGTGGTGGAGATTTTTTGGTGGTGGCGGAGGAGACTTGTAGTAGTAAGGTGGTGGGGTAGAGTGTTCTGGAGGAGGAGACTTGTAGTAGTAAGGTGGCGGGGGAGACTTTTCCGGTGGTGGAGGAGATTTGTAGTAGTAGGGTGGTGGCGGGGACTTTTCAGGTGGTGGTGGAGACTTGTAATAGTAAGGTGGTGGTGGAGATTTTTCGGGTGGCGGAGGAGACTTGTAGTAGTAAGGTGGTGGGGGAGAGTGTTCTGGAGGAGGAGGAGACTTGTAGTAGTAAGGTGGCGGGGGAGACTTTTCCGGTGGTGGAGGAGATTTGTAGTAGTAAGGTGGTGGGGGAGAGTGTACTGGAGGAGGAGGAGACTTGTAGTAGTAAGGTGGCGGAGGAGACTTTTCCGGTGGTGGAGGAGACTTGTAGTAGTAAGGTGGCGGTGGGGATTTTTCGGGTGGTGGAGGAGATTTGTAGTAGTAGGGTGGTGAAGGGGACTTTTCGGGTGGTGGTGGAGACTTGTAATAATAAGGTGGTGGTGGAGATTTTTCGGGTGGCGGAGGAGACTTGTAGTAGTAAGGTGGTGGGGGAGAGTGTTCTGGTGGTGGAGGAGACTTGTAGTAGTAAGGTGGCGGGGGAGACTTTTCCGGTGGTGGAGGAGATTTGTAGTAGTAGGGTGGTGGCGGGGACTTTTCAGGTGGTGGTGGAGATTTGTAATAGTAAGGTGGTGGTGGAGATTTTTCGGGTGGTGGAGGAGACTTGTAGTAGTAAGGTGGCGGCGGGGACTTTTCTGGCGGTGGAGGAGATTTGTAGTAGTAAGGTGGCGGCGGGGACTTTTCCGGCGGTGGAGGTGATTTGTAGTGGTAAGGTGGCGGAGGGGACTTCTCCGGTGGTGGAGGAGAATTGTAGTAGTAAGGTGGTGGTGGGAGATTTTTCGGGTGGTGGAGGAGACTTATAGTAGTAAGGAGGAGGTGGAGAAGGAGATGGTGGCGGTGGAGACTTGTAATAATAAGGTGGTGGTGGAGAAGAAGATGGGGGTGGCGGCGACTTGTAAACGTATGGAGGGGGCGGAACTTTTTCCGGTGGGGGAGGAGAATAGTAAGGATAGGCATCGGCAGAGACTGAAACTACATTGCTTGAAGCAAGCATCGTGGCAAAAAGTGCAACTAATAATTGGGGCCAAAAATGACCCCTGGGCAGGTTTCCGCCCGGAATGCCCATCCGATTACAGCGAAACTAACGTATCCCGACCAATGCGTCTGGCTTTCACAATTGAATTCTCCAAATCAAAGATAGAACCGTGAAGTTGGAGAAGAAAAAATGGGAAAGTGAGAAGAGTTTTTGGTAAAACTCTGGTGGATGGGTTTAGAGAAATACTTGGTATATATAATTGGAGTCGCGGTTACAAGAGAGCTGTCGGTGGGGGATGGCAGTTCCATTGTTGGATATAGCTGGCTGGCTTGCCCCTGTTAATTGTTAATAATTCAATTATGTCTCTGATTCCTTCCAATTTGGTGGAGAAGTAACTATAATCAACTGCTCATTTTACAATATGCATAATTTTTATTTTGTTTTGTCGATCCTGTAGCCTAATCTCATTCCATTTTGCCACTTCCCAGTAACTTCTCACGAACAAGAAAGAGAGTTTGTGTCCTACAAAATCTTAAAAATTATGAGGAAAATCGCTGCCAGCGGAAAACTACTGCATTTAATGTTGCATGGGACTTTTTTTGTTTGTTGTGCCACATCCAGTCAAATCTGACAGCAATAGCTTGACTGCCACATGTATATAATCCAACGGTTGCAAAATGTGCTCACATGAACACAGATAAATTAGATGATTTCTCAATTATGGTGTAGTCAAAGAATGGCATGCCAAAGTCAATTATTGCAGCTTTTGTAGGTTATTTGAGCAAAAAGAGAAGATTGGTACCTTAACTTCATTTCCATTTCGTGCAAGAAATAATAATAATATAATTTATTACATCTAATAAAATGAACATGCTTCAAGTTGCACAACGTAAACGCCTAAAATGTGGATTTGCACATGGCTTATGTAACGCCTTCATTTTCTAAATATTAATTCTTTCTCAATAATACACCTAGCCATAGGTTTAGCCACAACCCTTTGCTTCTAAGTCAAACTTCTATTTTGAATTATTGCAATCGTTAAATCAAAATGTAATATGGAATTTCAAGCATTAGGAGTAATCCTCTTTACTTTTTCTCATTTTGGGTTTCTAATTGTCAAGGGCTTGTACCATTGGAGTTTTGAAACTTGGTATAAATTAGTTGTCAAGGATAAGAATACGAAGAAGTAATTAAGTTACGATCGCTTGGTGGTAAGAGTTGTTATAGATGATAGTATTCTATGATTAGTTGTTTACTCCTTAGATTCCAACACATCATCCAGTTTTCCTCGATGTTTGATTTTTAACGGTATGCATTTAACTTATACCAACTTTTTATCAAAAAATGATTTATAAATCTCTAAAATTTAATTAAAAATACTATAATTTTGTTAATAATTTATAAATTATCATTATTTTAAGAGTTTAATACATTAAATTAATTTTGATTTGGTCCAAAATTTTAACTTATTTAGACAAAAATGTACAATTGATGAAATTTTAGCCCGTGAAATAAGATTAGGACATCTATGAAAATATTGTTATAAATTTGAAGGTCATCATCGAATTATTGGATAGGAATATTCCATCCGAAAAACGAATATATCAATTAGATATTAATTAATTAATTAATTAAAATTTTTGTTTGGTAGAGGGTGAAATTACCGATCGTCTAGAAAGCGGGGAAGGGGGAGTGTTTATCAGATATGAATTTAATAATCTATGAAATACAATGCCAAATCATGGTGGTATATGGTGTCAAATTTAAATTCTAAAATGCATAAGCCACCGAACTTGATAATTGTATTGTATCTTTTCTCATAAATATTTATAATAAAATAAAATTATTTTAATGTAAAATAGTATTGTATAATTCTACGTTGTGCTATTTTATTTTACAAATAAATTCATTTTTTTAAAGTGGGTATCCTATAAAATATTAATTTGTAACAAAACTAATATAAAATACGTACATTTGCATCTCTAAGAACTATCGAAATACATGTCTGTGTGTGTTTGAAGTAACGAAGAGGATCACCACACAATCATGTCATCAATCATTTAGGGTTTTATTTTGAAGCTCGATTTGCATTCACCTAATGCTATAAACAGTCCGCGGCGGCTGCCATTTTGATCTTGTTTGATTGTCCTTACTTCCCGTCGCATCATGCATACTTCACTCCTATCAAACAACACAATATAGATAAGATATAGAAGCTTGGATGGCTAATAGGTAATATTATAGTGCAAGTTGTACATAATTAGAATTGAGAGATTTCTTTTTTTTTGTATGTACGAGAGCTGAGCACGTGTCAACGGACTCCTCCTTAATAAACGATGTCGCCACCGACGACGGCGCCATCGCAAATCTACAGTTTGGGGCATCTACCAGGCTCCCGTGTCTGTCTCATCCCACAATCTAATCTCATGCTGCTTTCCCCTTTGTTTATGAAAGGTAAGGCCAGATTCACTCAAACTCTGCATACTAAAGTTTCTTTTCTTTTCTTTTTATGTATTTCTGACTGATTTATTTATTATTTTCATGCTGCTGCACCACAACAACTGTTGATTAATTAATATATCTAATTAGCTATCTTGTCATAATGATCAAACTCAGAATATATATTTAGCAGTCGCCATCCCATACTTAATTTATAAGTTTGAGTTGCAGCAAGTGTTATTCGAACAAATGTTTTGCAGAACATCCATCTCTGTACCTATTAAGACGACGATGATCATGCACTTTGGGATTCCTTTATGTTCACGCTATCCTCGTTCTTCTAACTAATCCAATAATTTTCATTACATGCACATTATTGGTCTTGTCCTTAAACGTGTCTTTCTGAATATTAATTAATTAATTAAATCTCTGTACTATTTAGTTTTGACTTGTTTTGTGTCCAGAAGCATCGAATAAGATATTCAACGACCCCGATCTGATCCAATCTGTACTATTCTATACTGTACTGTACTATACCTTTGAACATGCTTTCACGTGATTCAAGTTTGATAAATTACGAAGAAGTCTAATCGTCACCTAATTAAGAATATATTATTATGTAAGAATTTAATTGGCCCATTTGGCCATGTCGTGGATAGGATAGGATAGGGTACATACGAAAGGAAACTTCCATTCCATTACAGCAGACACAGCAAAGCCGGCCGACCAGATTGAAAAATTTAAGATGCGAAGATTTGAAAATGGCAGTAGGCATAGCAAAACTTCATATTAATTAAATTAGTTAATTAATTAATAGATGTTCATGTGTTGATGATGTCAGAATAATATATGACTTGGACACCACTCAACTGCCTCACACCACTTAATAGATGTTCATGTGTTGTGATTAAACGTTATGAGTTAACCGAGAAAGTGAATTACTAATTTACGAGCAATTAGGTCTCATAAGAAGAAAGTAATGCGTGAATAATCATATTTCGAGAACAAATTGAGATGCTAACTTTGAATGGTTAGCCAAATTCTTCACAATTGGGAATTATCGTTTGCAGCAAAAAATTAAGGTATATTTTTAATTATTTTTTAAAAATTATTTATCGATCGATATTAAAATATAAAAAATATATATATATATATATATATGAAAGAAAATATGGTTATTATTATTATTTATTACATCTTATGGGCATTTTCACCCACTATGAGCTCTTGAAGGCCTTACGACATTTGATAGGTCAGAATCCCCCGAGACTTGGTTTTGAGCATATGTCATTTTTCCCTTGCAACCTCGACCTCAGGAGCTCTTGCTTTGTCTTTTTCTTCGTCTTTGCCTTCAATATGTTCGAGGAATGGGGCTAGAATCTCATCCATCCAGTTTAAGTGTTAATTTCGGGATAATAACACTTAAAAGAGTTCTACAATTTCATTGAAACCTTGTACTAAATTCTCTTCAGCTTTTTTTTTAGATGCCTTGACATCATCAGCTAGATTCTTACATGTGTCCATAAATTTTCGTACAACCTCTGCCTTCTTTCTTCCAAGTTGATATTGATACTCCTTATCTTAGCTAATTTGAGGTCTTGGGCTTCAAGCCTCTTAGCAGAACATAATACTTTCTATTCAGATTGAGAAACATGTTCCTTCAAGGCCTTGTTCTTAAATTGGAACTCGTGAGCTTTTGATTCAGCATTAACTGTAGCAACAGTTTGGTCGCAATGTTAAGATGGAAGATTGAGCGCCTGTAAAAATGGTAAATTTTTATTTAAAAGTATACATCATATTCATAAACTAAATGAGTTCAAGCTTACCTTGGCTATGAGCCCCACAGTTGCTTGATAGCTCTGATAAGAAGAAATATTTTCAATCTTATTCGACTACTTATTGAGGCATGAAACTTGAGAGATTGATTTAAGGGGATGAGATGCTCTACACGAGCTCTTTTAGCTTCTCTAATGTTTGAGCCATTAAAATATCCCTACTTCTTGGACATACTCGAGAACTTTCCATTTTTCTTTCTTGGAATGAGTAGGTACAGCTTTCTCAAAAGGAATCCTGAAAGGAAGTAGCATCTTTGACTCTCTGGCAACAATAACCTCAGCTTCCTCTTTATCCTTGGCAGGACAAGAGGAACCTTTATCGAGCATCGACTGATTCTGGTCTTCCCATTTTGAAATAGCTTTTTTAAGCCTTTGACCATACCAATTTTAACCCTTTCCATTTTTGGGACCCTTTTGAGTTTGTTGGTTGAAAGCCATTTTCTTTATTAAACAAAAAAGAATAGTTATTCGAAATTCACTATAATGAGATTAAATAAAGGTCTAGACATTCAATTTTTTTAGGAATTTTTGAAATGTCAAAAACGAGCATCGAGTCTCTCAAGCTCTTGGGAGAAAAGAGCTTACGTTTAGAGCATCTAATAATCAGAGCTACTTTCACCCTATGTTCGAGAGTAAGGTGTAGGCTTTTAATGTGTATTCACAAATCTGCAAAAGAATGAAGATGGAAACTGCAAAGGAATTCATTGGCCTGGTGTAGCAAAGTTGGTAGGAATAGAAAATTTTATGTCCCTCATTGAATAAACTAGAGCTCGCTCTCCTTCGACAAAAAAAATCATTGATCATTCCACGATTTATTAGAGGATGGGTTATCAAATATAGGTTGTCGGCTTTTACTGAGAGCCACAAAGTAGTACTAGTCTAGGTCATCTTTAGGATTGCTTTTCAGCTGGTACATATTCCTAAATTCTTGAAATGATGGCTCCCCTTTCCCGGCTTTCTTCCATAAAAGATAAGTGCCAACAGTTCTACGTTAACCATTTAAGTTTAATTGGTAAGGAGTGATAGTTATTCGGCTTAAGAATTCTATAAAAAAACAAGACTGAAAGGAAATCTAATCCTTAGGTTTAAAAGTACTTCTAAAAAAGCAACCTCGACCCTTTTTGGCTTACTTGCCTATTTTACTTTGTTCTCCAATCTTATCATTACATTCTTGGGAATGGAACAATGATTCTAAATTTTGTTTAAGTCCATCTTTTACAACAGATTACCAGATTTATAAATCTCACATTTGCTATTGTTATCAATGTAAACATGATGGATAGATCTTGTTAAGAGCTCGAGCTTGCCATGAAATTTGCTCTTTCCTCTTCTTCAACCCTATTTCTTCTCTCTACTATTTTCATACGTTTTGATTTCTCATCGCCTTCTAACACTATTTTTATACCTTCCAATTTCTCATCTCCTTCCTCCACTATTTTCATACCTCTCGATTTCTTAGGATATTTGTCCAAATTTCTCTTCTTAGTAGACTTCTTTGATTTTTTACTTGAATTTTCCTTTTTCTCTTGCAAGGACTTCACTGTATACTTCCAAGAGGTCTAATTGAACATCCAATGCGAATTGGTCCCAAGTCCCCAAATCATTAACTATTGCCTTATCTAAATATTCTTTGGATGTTTTTTCAGAATCAGACGTTAATATTTTTAAATATCAAATGTTTTAGAGTAAATGGAAAAAAAAATAGAGAAAATAAGTCATGAATAGTGAAAACAATTTCAACAAAATCAGATATAAGAAATTAAAATTTAGCATAACAAAAAATTAGTGTAATCAAAAAATGAAAACACCATTAATCCAGTTTTTTTAAATACAAACAATACCCATATTAACAAAAGCCCATACACCAATGCATAATTCTCATTCGCAATTTTTAACCTACTAAAAAATTAGAAACTTAGAAGTAAAAGACACGAGTTCTTCGGATATCTTGAGTTTGAATCTAGTTTGATTAGAGACACAACAGTTGTTGCTTGATATGAAGGCGTGAAGTGGAAAAATGGGATGCTACGGAAATATTAGATGGGCGGATTGGATTGGGTTAGACTTCTCGTATAATGAATGAGATTTGCTTGGATTGTTTGCATTTGAGGGTGATCACCGTATTTGTCTTGTTTACAAAAAACAAAGCAATGATGACAGCTGACTGACAAGCCATTTGCACAAGTCATGAGAAAACATTAAATGCAACTATAATCCACACAACCATTACGTTTATTGAAGTAAAAATTCAAAAATTCTCTAGCACGATGGAAGAAGAGACGTCTACATTTGAAACAAGACGCACAATCAAAATGTATCAATAAATGTCATGAAATACTGAGCAAAATTGAGAACTCATTAAGTAGTTTCTAACTTTGAATACTTGAGACTAGAAATTAGGAGCTTCCCATTTGACAATATTTCAAAGGAGCGAGAAACTGAGAAGCAAGATTACGAAATAAGGGAGGTGATTCTATTTTCTCGATAAACATGTCACAAATGTTATATCTGTGGGGAGTAATTCTTATTAATAAGGAGTCATAAACTTCCATAAAAAAATGGGGTCAACTTCATAATGAAAAAGCATATACTAATTTTTTGAAATTCTCACATCCTTCGAATAAACAGTTTTCTGACTCAGTGTTAGAGGATCTTTGCTTGGAACACCGACACCTTCGACTTTGTTCTTTCTTAGAGAAAAAAACTGAGAAGGGTAACATGAAATCAACGATCAAGAACTGGACGTGACATTAAAAATTGAGAATTGAAGATTACAGAGAACAAAATCTGTTGACTAGTTGATAAAAATTTGGCATCAATAGTAAATTTTATACAATTACCTCAAATGTTTTAACTTTTATTTGTAAGAAAAATGGAGCACAAGAAGTGCAAACATCTTTTTGAAAAAAGAAATGCCCATAAGCGGTGAATCTTTAGGTCCCCATTTTCAACTCTCCCTTCACAAACATCCCGCTGGTGAGGTTAAATGTTAAGAGAATAAGAAGGCTTAAGAATCATGTCTCTAATTTTGTTACTGATCCAAATAATGCGAAACCTTTAGAGGAGTACAAGACGTCACATGAATAACGAGTAGGAGCTTCGAAAGTTAGCTCTATCCGATGGACATTTGTGAAAGTAACTATCATTGGTACCAGCACTTACTCTACATTGTTGGGAGTAACTTGAAGAGAAGTTGGTTCAAAAAGGTTGTCTATTTCTCTCACTCTAAGGTGTCTGACCTCTACGCTAAGCTTTCTAGTCAAGTATAACATGAACTTTTTCTTGTATTTCTCCTTTTAGTAATTCTCGTGCTTAACAATGTAATGCTTTCAGCTTACCTCGAACTTCCTATGTATCGAGAAGGCTCCATGATGGCTTTCATGGTCAGCTATGTCAAACAAAGAGAGAAAAAGTGGCTGAGAAAATTGCCTTGGTTGAAAAGGCTCGCCTTGCCTTTAACTACTCTCATTTGTTTAAGTCGTTGTACCATTTAATCAGCTTTTCTTGATTGGAGAGCACCATAGTTCAGATGTTTTAGCAAGGCTTTAGCGATGTAGATGCTCACAAGGAGGTCTACAAGTGAGGTGGTCGCAACAAGGTTAAGGTATGTGTCAATAAGTAGGCTTAAAAGGCAGAAGAAAATGCTACCAAAGTTGGGATTGGCAAGCATGAGGAACACAAAGAGATTTTACCATCTGACAATAAGTAAATAATAAAATTATTTATGAAAAAAAAAGAATTATTTATTTATTATAAATAAAAAAATAAAAAATAAAAAATAATTTTTATAATTTTTTTATTATATTAATTAAAAAAATTTTTATTCTTATGAACACTTTTCCAAGCCAATCCCTGTATTCGCTATTCATGGCCTCACATTTTGAATCACGCTCACAGGGCAAATATAGATGTAAATAAAGTTTCTCACCCATGGTAAATAAAATTTCACCCATGGAGCATTTGTTTGTATATATATATATATATATATATATTTTTTATTTTTCATGGGTGCCCTCAGTTATTCATAAACCTAGTCTTCTCGGTAAATAAATTTACCTATGAATAATATTGTCTCTTCGAATGTTCATCATCGAATTCAACAAAGCAATTCGACATGTTGTGGAGCTCAGGTACTAGTTGGTCATCTAGCTTGTTCTGCTCTGTAGGCCAGTTCCAGCACTATCTTAATGTTTTTGTGTTGAGATAATAAATTTTACCTGACTGCAAAATTAACATAATTAAAAAAATAATAACAAAAAAGCAAGCCAATGAGGCATAGGTGAATAACATTGTCAGGAAGAGCGAGAGAGAGGAAGAGAGAATTGTACTTGAAGGTCGAGGCATTGCTCCCAATCCAATGGGAGAGGGCGTTGATGATTTTCAAGTTGGAGATCAACACTACTTGTTTGAATAGCTGCTGCTGCTGCTGATGATGATGATCCAGTAGTCTTCTTGAAAATGTGATAATCTGATAAAAACTTTCTCTTCTTGGAAGGGTTGTTTTCGGATTCTGATAAAGAACCGCCAGTAGTGCTTTTGTTAACAAAGTTAACACAGTATTGTGTTGGAGCCAAAGAAAGCTGTGTAAGCTTCATTACTTACCAATATCCAAAAGATCGAAACTGCTGAAAGAGGGGGAAATCATTGAGAAAGAAAAACCCAATTGGGAAAACTTTGGGAACAAACAGAAAGTAATTGAGGTGCATTTAACTGACTAACAATATTTATTGTTGCAGTTAAGAGAAGAGATCAATATACATAGTAGTCATGCATACAAGAAGGGTTCTTAAATTGCATGCCTTCAATTTCCATCAAACCACAATAAAGGCGGGCGGGCGGGCGGGCCAAGCAAAGAAAAGCATTTAAAGGTTGCATTGCAAGTAGATACCACTTTAATGCCTCCATGCTGTTCACTCTCAGATAACCATTTAAATCCAACCTTTTATTTATGCCTCTGTGTGTGTGTGTTAATTTCTTACAATAGTTTCTTCATTTTTGTTCACGAATTCAGGGGATTATCTACGCATGCATAGTCGAAGAGGCTCTGCTATGTAACTTTGTGTTTATGTCACCGACAGTTGATGATCTTTATTTATCAAACAGTATATAAAATTCACAGCAAGCACCCAATGAACACTCTCTCTCTCTCCACATGCAAACAGACACACATACAAGCTTTAGATCAAAACGAAAAATAAGTTAGAAGCATTATTAGTTGTTGATTGTTGTTTTAATATGTATATATGCACAACTAGTGTAAGCAAAAGCAAATTGGCATGTCAGAAAGAGTTTTTTTTTATAATCAATGACATTCTTCAGGGATCAGTTTAACAATAATGAAGGTAGTTATATGATTAAATGCTTGAATTCTGGATTTTCATATGGAATAATCTATGCAGTTTCGTGATGTTGGAACATAAAGTGACATGACTTGGTTAACCTAAGAGACCTCAAAAAATGCACCTACATGTATACTTTGCAAAGTAGATTTTCAATTGAAATTCATGCATGTTATGTTGTTCTTGAATGAGAATAATAATACTACTAAGTTATATTATACATGGTATAGAGTAGATATTACTTGTCATTGGCCCGTAACCAATACTATTAATAATATTGCTTCGAAATATTATTGGATTTCCTTGATCAAATGAGAGGAGGGCATTTACGTGGACATCGTTTGCTGGTTTTTCCATAATAAATAATTTTCATGCAATTCAGTTGGACTTTCACAATTTTTAGGTTTCAATCAATTCACATCATAATGACGTTCCATATGTTGAATAATGGATCCACCAAGTATTGGAAAAATCAATTAACTATGTATCATGTTCAAGCATTACGTACATGTAAAAAATCATTCACATGGGAGATAAGCAACATGTCGTTTGCACGACCTTCCCAAACATTATAGCCATATATCACGTGCAAGGGACTAATGTTATTAACAATGAAAGATTTAAATCATTAATTAATTAAAATACAATAAAACTTGTTGACATCGAAATCCATAATTCTCGTATAATTTAATATCATAAAACTACAATAACAAATAAAATCTAAAATAATAAATAAATAAATTTATTATTAAAGAAAAATAAATAAATATTTCACTAATTAAAGAAGAATTCACTATCAAAGATTTAGTTTAAAAATTCTTGACATTCAAGTCTAACAATCTCAAAAATGACTTACTTCAAGTAATTTTATTTTTAAAATTTTATTCAATGCAATCATTGAACTATAAGTTTGCAAGATTATAACTCTAACTACTAGTAGTAATCAAAACTCTAAATACTTCTAAGTTAAATTTGATGTATGATAATATAATAAAAATTACTTAACAGAAATAATTAAATAGATTTCATTCACTTAAATTAAATTAATTTCTTTTACGAAGAAATCAAGAAGAAACAATTTGCATTCAAAGATATTTTTGGTACTAACAAACTCAAAAATATCAAGTGGTCATCACAAAAATTAGATTAAACTTCATTAAAAATTTACATTCAAGTGTGTTGTTGATAGTTAGTATTTATGAATATTGTTTATATTTATTGTTCACCGCTCAAGCAAAAAGACAATGCTAACTCAACAAGCTCCCCAGATAAATTAGTCATTCAAATGCAAATTGGCAAAGACTTCACATTAAGTCAATATTAAAATGGCTATTCACCAGGGAACTATTCATAGTCATTGTTCACTTTTCATATACAAAATCGCTGTTCGCCATTCAAGCTGAAAGTGGCGTTGCTTCTGTAAAGGCATTGCTCCTTGTTCACTGCTCGAGTTCTATTCATTTTTCATTGTTGAAAACTGACTCAAACTCAATAATTTTAATATAAAATAGATTAACATAAAATTTTAATCGTAGTAATAATTTTATTAGATAATCTTATCCTATCTAAGTTTTTTTTGTGCATGAATTATATTAGTGTTATTAACGGAAATTCCTTCATTTTTTTAATTAAATTTGAATTATTATTATTATTATTATCCTTGCCAGATGTTCAATTAATCTGTTAAGAATTATTTGATATTGAAGTGCATTGGCTTGTGAACCATAAGATGGAATCATTAAATATTAAATATTAATAAAAAAAATTATCATCCAAATACTCAAACTTTTGACCTTTGTTCATTCAACCACACAAAATATCAAAACTATGAAATAAGTACCAAACATATTACAAGATATAATTTGGGTACCCTTAATTGTGTAGATTGACTTTAATAATTTTTAATATGTGAATACATATAAAAACATGAACAAAGATTTAATATTAAATATGTGGGTGAGAAATTCTCTCAATGGAAAAAGAAAGAAAGAAAGGAAGAATGAGTAAAGTCTGCTACAAGTTCAAACAATTTTTTAATACTGCTTTTAAAAAACAGTTCCAGTGCCACAATCCTACCCCGAACAAAACGTTACATTCCTAGTGCAATTACATTCTCAACATGCTGCGACGTAGGCATTGCACAATTTAAGGCATATCTCATGCAACGGATTCAGTAGAAGGAAGAATAAAATGAGGTGTCTGTGCTGGGATTAATTGGAGTTTCTATAGTTCTGTGCCTCGGCCAACAATAATATTAAATATAATTACTTGGTGGGTTCTTAGGCATTTATTGTTTATTTTAAATGTTTGCTTGCTTTACATTATATCGACACCCACACCCTCCCTTTCCAAGTAGAAATATTATTTATCAACTCCTATTTTAGAGTTTTTTTTTATAAAAATATGTATCAATATTCGAACATCTTTGTTGTCACCTCCTATTGCGGCGGCGGCGTATACAAATTTTTATATAAATTTATTTTTGATATGATAATTATATTATTTTGTAACTAATTATAAAAAATAATTTACTAAATTAATCTAAAGTAAATATGAAACAATAAAAAATAAATATAATATTAATTTATAATGTGAATCATTCATTATTATTTATATATGTTTCAGTAGATAATTAAAAATAAGAATAGAAAAGACCATGACAAAATCATAATCCCATTTCATATGTCCTATATTTTCAGCATGACTAAGAACATTCTATGAGGGAATAAAAAAAAAGTAAATTAAATGAAACATGTTACATAATATAATATTATTATATTAATTTGTATAAATAGTATTGGTATAAGAGTTTCTATTCCTAGAATTATTGATACTATATAACCATTGGGTATGGCTTCTCTACTGGCCGAAAGAACTTTTTAAATGTTAAAAACTAGTTTTAAAAGTTTTTATCATCTAGTTGTCACTAAAGAAAGGCTTTTAACAAATTAAAACAACTATTTACTTCTACTGGCATTAACTTTTTTGAAAAAAAATTCTTGTTTGAGATAATTACATATAATTTTTTTTAGAAGACATTTGTGACAGCCAATCAGGTCAAAAACTCTACTTATAAAATCTCTACTTCTAAAAGATGGATTATAAGAAACTCTACTTTAGAAACTATTCCAAACCAACCTCATGTAATGCATCTGTCTACCTGCCTAATGACATCATTCTATTAGTAAAACACATTTAAAAAATTTTAAAGTCATAATAATAATAATAATAATAATATTCATATCGATGTTCACACTAATCAAAAATTTATAAACTACCTCAACTTTAGACATACCAATAGCAATACTTTTAAGATTCACATTAATTTGAGATTGTATGCTTACTTGTTTAGTGTCACATAAATGACTTGTAGGTGTTTTCTGCAATGCAATAATGATGTCTGTGTGATGACTCAAAAACATCTCCTGCTGTAGGCCCTTGGGAAAAAGTTTCAAATAGCAATGTTTCAGTTGTGTAACACAGACCACAGAGGAAGGAAAAAGGATGTTGTATTTGCTTAACATTTATACATACCCAAGAAGCCAGGTGCAAATTTACCGTGATAATTAATAGGAACAACTAGCCGACAGAAACTGAAACTGCACATTAAAGTCGGACAGGAATTTAAAATCTTCAAGCAAGTTTCTAATTAGAAAGAGTTAGGATGGTGACAATCCTTCTACATCATCATAAGATTATTTAATTAATAATAAATAAAAAATTAAAATAAATTTTATAAATTTTTACTATATTAATTAAAAATAAAATCTACTGTTATTCTTTTTATCTACTATTTTTTTATTAAATAAATAAACTTCGCTTATATTGACGTAATTGAACTATCTTACTTAAACTCTCTCTTGTACTTATATATCCAATTCAATTCCACAATTAATATAGTTGTTGAGTTTGACAATATTAAATATTAGGTTTTTTATTTTAAATTTCAACCATCAAATTGAATGAAATAAATTATTACAAATTTGTCTTAGCATTTCAGGTTAAAAAATTTCAACTTTCTGAATCTAAACTCCACACATAATAAAAAGACAGCTTCAAACTGCATTGCATTAGAATTTATTCCTAATGTTGGAAATTGAACTCATTTTCTGATAATGAATACTTAATTAAGGGAGTCCAAACTACAGTTTTGAAAAGAGTTTCCTTTTCCTGGGAAAGAAAAATTAATCCAGGTCATCACCAACAAATAAAAAGTAACATCTTTCATCTATTGGCAAGAAATTTATCATATTTCCAGTTCCAGCTTTGTAATTCCTAAGCAAAAGGTTGGAATTTAACTTTCGGAAACTTATCTTTTCATCAGCTTATATAGGAATATCACTTCAAAATTCTAGATCTTACAAGTAATGCCACATTTCGCACAGAGACTTGAATACATATGGACTATATTCAACCAGTACACTTCATTCATAGTTTTTGTTGTACAACATTGAAATGAGAGTTAGCTAAAATGAATTAGTTCGATCTAGGGAACTACTCTTTTGATTGAGACACGTAAAACAATGACAAACATTAACATGAAAACTTATTCTCATTAGTTATGGTCTGATTCTCTGCTGGTCTAAAGATAAAATTGTTAAACCGTGACAAAAGAACTCAGTGATGTTCATTACCTTCAGCTTCACTGGCAAATACACTTCAAACACTTCATCTTCAGAACATTAAATGACAGCAAGTGGTGTTTTAGCCACCTTTCAGACGATCAAGAAACTGCAGATTATTTAATAGCACAACATAAATAATGGAACTAGTATACATCTCATACCATAAATATACAATCATTTCATTGTAAAATAAAATTAATAGTAACAACAAAAGAAGAATTTACAGAGAAAAAAAATAGCAAGAACAAGAGCAAGAAGAAGATGATATAACAACAATAAGTAACAATATTAACAAAACAAAAGGCAGATGATAACAATTACTATTTAATAACCATTAGGTTAAGAGTCAGTTTGGGATTGCTACTAGGATGGGTCAAAAGTGATTTTGGATAGCAAAATGTCAATTTATGTGTTAGGTGACTTTAAAGTAAATTTCGACAAAATGATTCCACCCGACAATAGACTTTCAAAGTCAGTGAAGGAGTTTCCAAAATCTGATTTTGAAATTGTTTCTTCCTTTACATATAATTCCAAAGTTATCCTCATTTAAATCATATAAACCAAAACTATCCTTTTTCAAATTGTTCAATTCCAATCTAATTAGGGAATAAAAACATCCAAATTTAACCTAAATAAGAATATTTTAGAATAAGGGCTAGGATCAAGTGCCCTTACTTTTTACACATTCTTACGTACAAATATAAAACTTACATAACTATTACATAAAAGACTTGCATATACGTGTGTTCATGCGCACATGTGGAAGTGATTTTAATTCAATATTATATTCGTTTAGTCATTATACATGGTCACAACAAGTTAATAACAAAAATTACTAAACAAATAAAAATGCTGTTCAAAACTCAAATTGATTTTGATATCAAAATTTACCAAGCACACTTTACTACTTTTCTTTAGTATTGATTATTTCTTCTGTACATTTGACTTCAGCTATCTCAATATTCACGATCTATCATTAATGATTCTCCATACATATAATTGTTGGCCTGAACTTTAAAAGAAAACAAAACAAAAAAAAATTGCAGGAAAGGACTATATATATAGCAACAAGCTAGAAACTGGATATATATTTCATACCAAGCATTGAAATAACTTGCGATTGTTTAAGGCTGTGCAACCAAAATAAAATATATAGGCATGTTCCTCCATTGAAAATTTCCAGCAAAATAAACTATGCAGTAAAATAATGATTGCGCAACAGATATTTTTCCCAAAGAAACATAAAATGTAGGATTTACAGATTAATTGAGTATTCCTTTTTCAAAATCTGCCAAATCTTAGAATTGTGTCACTGTATGCACATGTTTATGTCTGGCTGTTTGTCAGCATGTATGAATGCACAGAACAAGAAGGCTTCAAATAATAAGAAGCCATCAAATTAATTATTTTCCCCCCTTTTGATGAGAACAAACTTTTAAGGAGTAAAGGCTCACAACTCAGAAAATCTTGAACATGAAATACATGAGTATATCATCATTACAAACTTACCATAACAGGATACTGTATGATCCATCCAACAACTGGAATCTGAAAGAGAAAAACCTTGACTGTTGGCCAAAAGCCACTACAAAGAAGACATCAAAGAAATAAAATTTTAAAAGCAGCTCATGCACATTATTCGAGTTTAGCACTTATGACAAGACTATGAACTAACCCAAAGAGAGCAATGCAACTGTATATTTCCAAGATAATACCCACTAATGGCCAACGAACAAATAAGAAAAAGAGTCCAAGTAGAAAGCAAACAGAACCCTGCAGAACAAGGAGAGAAATCAAATATACCATGTCTTCATCCCCAACACATGTGATTTTCAAATAAATCTATTCTGACAGAATCATCCTTTTCTGTATCTTGATCCCGGCTATGCAAAATCAATAATAAGAAAATTTGATACAAAATTAAAAGTTCAAAATAAAGGCATAGCAAGACCAACTTCAAAACCATTACTATCTTTACTACGAAATATGAATTACTTCATGATAATAACCTCTTTACCTTGAAAGTAAAGACAAAGACTTGACAGAAATGCAAAGTATATTAAAAGTTGGATAAAGCAAATTCTGTGGCACTGAAGCAGGTTGGAACCAAAATCCTAGCAGCATGCTGCTCTTGTTTAGCCAACTCAAAACTAAGCCAAGATATAGGTGCTGTTTGCTAGCACTAAAATGAGGATAAAACTTGGAGAATGCTTCTGTCTGAAAACCACAGCAGAAGGCTCCACCGGGTGCAATGACTTGCACTTCTTGTACAATCACAACTAGGTCGCCAGGCATGTGTTTTGAGCCTAATCCCAAGGTAAACTAAAGGAATATCTTAGTTGAGCTTTATTTTTTTCATTTATTTTAATAAATAGTTTGTTAACTCTATCCAATTTATAATGTCATAGGTTTAGCAAATGATTAACATGCCCCATAGTTAATTAGCCACTTTACTTAATCAGCAACACAGATCAGTCGAAACCCCTAACCTCTTACATCCTCAGAGAAGATGAATAAATAGGATAATGTTGTCTTGATTATATATCTCCTCCCTCTCTCTCTCTCTCTCATCGTGTCAACTTATCCTATTTATTCATCTTCTCTTCAAAAGAAATACAGTTAAGGCCTATTTATAGGCCAAAAAAATATCTATTATTGCAGTCAATATAATTGATGAATTTGGCAATGCAATTAAATTTAAATAATTTTATACAACTTACACATGGAAAACCTATAAGGATTTCAAATTAACTCTTTTACACCTTAAATAACTTAGCACTTTTTCTTTTATTCCCCATGGCTCAAGGAGGCCATATCCATTTAATGTGCTTGCACATATTATAGTTATGGGCACAAGTTATTGAGCTATAAATGAAGAAGATCTAATATTTTATAGCTAGATAGCATAGAAACCTAGTAGGTTTTTACCAAAGGGAGCCAACAGAAATGATTAGTTCGTCGGTAGTAGAAAGATGTCAGCCATCAAAAAGCACTTATTCTTTTTACTCCTTAACACCAACAGCCAAACAGCCTCCCAACCCCTTAATTTCTAGTGTGAGATACCTCTTGTACAACTATAAAAATTAAATAGTCTCCCCACCTGACATAATCAATTTCTGTGCCACTTAGGTAGTTTGCTTTTTAACACTTTAAATATTCAAATTTCTGCCTTGTGGAGAATAAAAAAGTGAAGAAAAGCAAAGTATCTGAACCGGTTTAACAATGGAATCTTCCAATGTGATACCTTGTAGTTTTCTCTGTTAGTAAAGAGCTTCCAAGTAGATTGCAAACCAAGCAAAAGGGTCACCCCTGTAAGCCAAAGTATCTGATAACAGAATTGTAGAAAATCAGAATTCAATGACCTATCTTCATGATCTAGATCAGCAAACTTTAAAATTAGAGAGAGAGAAAGAGACAGACAAACAGACAGACAGACTTACATTTGCTAGGGCAAGCAAACCCCTATCGAAGAAAAGAATTACAGCAAGAAATGTGAAAAAGATTCCAAAACCAATAAGACCCAATCCAATCTCTGCAAAACAAAAGAAAAAAATTCATAGGATCAAAGCCAATTCTAATTTTGTTAGTGAATATTTATTGAGAACAGTAAATAACAAATAGGCAAAGGAATTCAGTACAATAGTGACTCCAAAAAGTTTTCGACCAGAAAATCTGGAAATTTTATCGAGAGATTAACAATAAAATCAGACATCCACCTCCCATTCAACATATTTTGAGTTCATGTTATGTTCACCAAAAGAGGGAAGCACCAAGATATTAGCTTTAAAACAGTTGACATGACCAATGAATACCAGAAATATCTAAGGATGGTGCTAAGAACAATTAAACAAAGGAGTAAGAGTGGGGAGAGAATGAAGGAACACAATAATCCTTGGAAAACAGGAGTAGAAATCACAAATTTCTCATGATTGTGCTAAGAACAAGCAAAATTTTTTTTCAATACAATTTCACATGTTAGATCCTATGAAGTAGATAGTACCAAAAGAAACTTGTTTCACTCCTAGCCTTATCAATAATAAGATATGGAGGTAGGAATTTACCCAAGTAAACAACATTCCTTCAGGCACATGAGGAATGACAACTGGTTAGGAAAAGTGAGACTAGGAATTTATTAATTATATGGAAGTCAGAATTCAATCTAAAGGCGATTAAGCCAACATAGTGCTACATCAGTTAATCTATGACATGGATATATGTAAGTCAGAATTCAATCTAAAGATGATTAAGCTAACATAGTGCATCAATTTATCTATAACATGGATACACCATTATCATTTTTCATGTGTGCGCATAAGCCTATGCAAAAGGGTGTTTGGACACAAATGTGCATATCTATAACTAGATTCAGTAAATTTTCATGATTTCATTATTTTTAAAGCTGAAAATCAAAACCATTATCCGTTGTACAAAACCAAAACCAGTAGTCTGTTTTGATTTTGGCTTAATGTTTAGTAAACTTCTATGGACTACCCCAGTTTCAAGAGCTTATGATTGAACTTGACATATATGAACCACCATAAAAAATATGGTGAAAGAAATGCGGTTTTATCAATTTCTGTAACACATTCTAAATTTCTCAACTATGCATATTGATCAAATCTTTCTCCTAACAAGATAGGAAATCTTCTTAGAATATCTTAAACTAGAAGTATTTGTAAAATAAAATGTGAGGTTTAAGTAAATATTTTTCTACCACATGCAATAAAGCTTAATATTTTACAAAATTTGCTCCTAATTAAATGTTATACTATTCTAGGAATATATTTGGTTTAGGTTCATGTAACATTTTAATTTTTTTTTAAATCTCTCTCTTTTACAATTATTTTGTCTTTAATACAGCTTAATAAGGGAATTAAAGGTAAAATAATCGTATAATAAAGAATTTAATAAATAAATAAATACACGAACAAAAACCAAATATCTTTCTAGAGCACTAAAACAATTAATAAGGAGCAAATAAATGTAAGTACATGCATGCACGCGTATATAAAGAAAGGTAGAGCGAGGAAACAGATTATGAGCATCCAAGAATTGTAACAATAAATTAACCCATCTTCTAGGGTTGTATCTTCTTTCAGAGGTTTTACAATTGTTATCCAAGCAAAACATTAACAAAAAAAAGGAGGAAATAGGTATAAGTATATTTGATAGGAAAAACAAACTGTAAAAGAGATAAGATTAACTTGCTTGCACATGTGCACAGACATTTAAAAACACAAACACAAACAAATTTAAACAGAAAACAATCCTTACTTTTTTGCTCATTTATTTCATAGGCCATTTTGATGATTATTGTTGTCAGACTCTGCCAATAAACTGCAACTAGGTAGCACTAGCACCTTTCAACCAACTGCAACATGACTTTATTTCAGGGCATAAATTTGAAGCTTACATAGTTTGAAAAAAGAAAAAGTGCAGCCATTACTCCAATTCAATTGTGTGTGTGTGTGTGTGTCTGTGTAATTTGTATATATGTAACAGTTACTTCTAATTTAATGGAAGAACAATCCCCAAGTAACTTTCAAATAGTTTGAAAAAATAAAAAGTGCAGCTGCTACTGCATTGAATTCGCATATATATGTATGTATAACAGTTACTTCTAATTTGATGGAAGAAAAATCCCTAAATAAGTTTCAAATACTTTGAAAAAATAAAAAGTGCAGCTGCTACTGCATTGAATTCGCATATATAAGTATGTATAACGGTTACTTCTAATTTGATGGAAGAAAAATCCCTAAATAAGTTTCAAATACTTTGAAAAAATAAAAAGTACAGCTGTTACTGCATTGAGTTCGCACGCGCGCGCGCGCATACACATACATAACAGTTACTTCTAATTTGATGGAAGAACAATCCCCAAATTACTTTCAAATGTCAAGTTACTCGTAAACGTAAAAAGAAAATGCACCGGATAAACTTGGCGATAAAATGAACTGTTTCTCTTACGGTTAATCGGCATTTGAATCTGCCCATTACAAACAAATCAAAATTTCTCTTCGATCATGATCATCAGAATAAGAAAAGGCAACGCATAAACTAACAAGTAGATTTGAAGAAAGTACTTTTAAAAGGTAAAGATAAACATTTACCAAAAATTGCATAGGAGGCGAGCACCACCAGTGCAGGGAGAAGTTACTGACCTGCAAATGAATCGCCAAATTGAAGGTTTTGACCCGATTACCCGACGATACTGCCAAACGCGCACAGCATATCTCATCGAAAATATTGAATTCCAAAATTGTCCTTTATTAAATTGACATTCATCTAGAAATTAGTTTTTTTTTACCAATACGCGAAGATAATCTCTAAAATTGGTTTTAAAATGAACTTACCATTTTATTTTTTGAGTTTTTAAAGAGTATTATTTATTATTTTTTTTTGAGAAAAAAATATAGATTATATTTTTATGAGTGAGATTTATATAAAAGTTTTCTCTTAAAAAATTTATTTTTTTTTACAAATTTAAATATAAAATTTTCATAATTTTAATTGATGTTAATGAATAAAAATTTTAATTTTGTGAATTTCTCATTTAAGAATTTTATCAATAAAAGAAGATTTTAAAATTTTATATATAGAATAATTCAGAGTAGTTCATTTAAGCGAGTTAACCAGAATTGAATTACGATTTATAAGTTTTGTTTTATTGATAAAATGTTTTAGTAATTTTTTTTATCAATGTAAAGAAATTTTTAATAAAATTTTTCTTTAATAATAAATTTATGTATTTAATTTATTTTTATTATTTTATTAATTATTAATTAAATTTATCATTAAAATTTGTTCGTGATATATTGTTGTTGATTAGTTAAAAATTTATTTATTTTTTTGTTTATTTATAACGTAATAAATTCTAACGTATTTTAATTTATTAACTTTTTTTTTGCATAAATAACTTTCACTTTCTTGTGGTTTTATGTAAATTTTATTAAAAATATATAAATTAAAAAATTAATATATAAAATATATATATATATATATATATAAAACCTGACCTCCAATCTTCTCATAAGCCACGATCAAAACATATCGCTATTACCTATTATTTTATTCGCGCACTGATGGCCATTATGCTTTACAAGTGAAGTTTGTCCCCGTCAATCTTCAACTCACAGGCACAGTGACCAAGATCTTTGCAAAGCCCTTTTTAACTTAATTAGAATCAAGTTGGGCGTTCAACTGTGTTGCACGCTTGTGCTTGAGTGGGGATGTTAGCGTAATCATAGGTATCCCGTATACTGATTGTCTATACCTTATGTTTAGGTTTAATAGTGATGAGAAGAGACCTTATAGGGCCAAAGGAAGATCATATTTCCGCACCTCCTGCGCCATGCATACATGTGTGTGCACTGCACCAATAAGTAAAATGACTCCGGATTAATAATTATTTTATATATATATATATATATTTTTTTTTCAATAATTAGAAAATAATTTTTTGCGGCTGCATATATTTTTTTTAATAATTAAAAATTATTTATGAATAAATTAGAAAAAAGAATTGGCCGTAACTTAGAATTAAATTTTGAGATATATGTTCCTTATTCAAGAGTGTAAAACAATTCTTCCACTATCGATACCCACCCGCATAGAATTTTCCTGAAATTTGGTGCATATGCTCTATTTTCGGTAAATTAAATCTAATGGTCCCTCAAAAAACAGAAAGCCAAATTCTGGATTGCATTGAAAATCGTATGTGTAAATTGAAGAAAAGAGAAGAAACAAATGTGGATATGGTTGTCGAATGTCAAGAGTATAAGATTTGGGATAATAATAGCTGGAGTTGCAAATGTAATAGTGGTGATTGTTGGTGGGTTTCTCGTTTTAATTTCATATACATCTTGTGATGGTTACAAAATCATTCCTATTGTTGTTGTTTCAACCGCTGCTGGTTTGAAATTATGCACTATGATCAAAACTGGAATGGCACAAGAAGCCACTGCTAAAACCGTCCTTGATTCTGCCGCTGATACCATCATTCACCATGAAAGACGGGTACGTATCTATCTTCAGTTTCTTTTCTTGAGTTTAATAGTTATATCGCATGCTTTCTTTCTTCTGACAACGACACTTATTTTATTAAACCAATATTTTTGCCATTCTCTGTCACAGAATATAAAAACATTTCTTGTCCTTGATTTTTCAATAAGATTTATTTAAGAAGACAAAATATTGGAATTTCTTTGAAGATTGTTACATTTGAAGATACGAATGCAGTAGATAAATAGAACAAAAGTTGCATAGATATTTCAATGAGTTTAGCTGTTTTTGGTGGAGATCAGCTAAGAATAGAAAAGGTAACGTTCATTGAATAAAGCAAATTTATATAAAAGAACTTGATAAGTTAAACTTGTTTGCCACGAATAAGAGAACAGGAATACATGATGAGGAGAAGAATGCAAGAATGGGAAGAGAAAAACCTAGGCAATTTGGTTTTAACAAAACTTCTAGACAAGTTATGATTATTTTTCCATTTTGCTAAAAGAAATGATTCATCATTTTTGTTATTTAAAAGCGAATGACCCAAAAACATTTTAGTTAGATTCATTGTTTAAAATCAAATTTGAAAGACATTGAAATGAATATGTTTAACTACCTTACAGCTATAACATGAGCTATTGTGCGAACAGTAACCTATGTGAGATAAGTAACCTAAAATCTAAGTTAACAACCGCAAACAATTGTCCGATGAAGAACAGGTTCTTAATGTTACATATAGGCTTCCGAAGAAGACGATTCTTCTCTAACCATGCCATGGCTGTGTCATCACTGCTACAACTGTATTACAGAATATAATGATTTTTTTTTCAAAACTTCTTTATGGACAGATAAGGTACAACACATGGCTCTGGTGGACTCGACTTGTGATTGTAATTTCGTTCTTTCAATTTCTGGGGGCAACTTACCTTCTGTTCAACATGGCTAAATATGTTTCTGATGCAGCTCCAAGTGGCTGTGTTTTGGGTAAGATGGATATATTCTTGCATTATCTTTCATTCTATTTACTGTTGTTGTTATTAATTTTGTTGCTACATGCCTGGAGAAAGAAATTTTATTATTTATTTGTATATGTTTTTATGCTTTTATTGCTAACCAAATAAGGGCCTCCAGTTGTTTGCATGTTATTTTATTTCTTACATAGAAGTTGTCTGCATTGGTTTCTTTTTCCTTTTTATTTTTTTTGAAGTATTCCATAATTGTGAACCAAACTCCTCCCTAATCCAAGTGTGAGCAGGATTTGAATATTAGACTTCTTGTACCACTTCACTATTTGGAGTCATTATCCATTACTTCAATTGTAGCTTTACATCGGTGTTTGTTTATGGACCAAACTCGCTGCTGTAAATGGTTGAACATTTTTTTTTAGTATTGTCACGAGTCATTGGTTGGTCTGCATTGGTCATTAATTATTCTTGCTTCTACATGGTTATTACTGCTGCTGTACTGCTGTTCGTGTTTTGGATTATTCCATTACCAAGTGATAGCCCCATTAAAATGGGGTCTGCAAGGGGACATCTCTAAGTGGTTCTAACCTTAAACTTTCTTTCTGTTGTTATTTTTCCTTCTTGGAAGGTACTTTGCTATTAATAATTTATAATTCTTAATGATATCTGCTTTTGATTTTAGGAAGTGTACATTAAATAAACCGAACTTTATGCTCACGGTACATATTTCTATCAATTTGTTCTATTAACTTGCTTTTTGTGGGATCATCAGATAGTATGTAATTTGGGAAATTTTCTTTACCAATTTTCTCTATTCCTATTTTTGTATAAAAATCTTTACATATCATAAAAAGACAAAAACAGAAAGAGTTTTATAAACAAAATAAAAGATTTATGATGATTTAAGCATCCTATAACTATGAGAAGTCTCTACTAGCTCGTTGACAGAAAAGTTGAGCATTCCAAGTATTAATAGAGATGGGTAGGCTTGATTCCACCAATAACTCAATGAGATTTGATCTTGTTATGTATGCAATGGGAATTTCATCAATGTAGGGACCAAAATGACTTCCATATTATCTAATTCAGGAGAACTGGTTTGTCTAGTCTTTAAACTAATTTAAGGTCAGTTTGCTTTTTTTTCCCATTCTTCAGAAAAAAATGACATAAAGCAATTGATAATGTTCTATTTTGCTGTTATCTATCAACCCAAATTTGAATCTCTAGTTTTAAAAATTTACTATTCACTATTTTAGTATTTTCTGATGCAGGGGTGGCTTCAAATGGTAACTGGTGGATGAAAAAATTGCTGATTTTATTTGTTATCATGGTTTGCTTTGTAGCACTAGTGCAGTGTTTTATAGGATCTGATGTTTTAAGATGGAGATCTTTTTATACAACCCAAGATGATGTGTGGAAAGCTCACTATCATGAAGTATTTGATCATAGTATTAGAGAGATCATGTGTTGTTTTGGACGGGTTGAATACTTGTAAGTCTACTTTCTCATCAACATCTAGAACACTGATTGATTTTATCTAATTGCAACTTAAATAATGTGTCCAGAACTATGTCAGAGGAAGACGAAATATACTCTGTAGCAAAGTTATTGGGTGATCTTGTTGCTTATCGTGCCTCAGGCACTGGTCACTTGGAACTTCTGGCAGGTTTGTTTTGACCTTGTGTAATTTCATAGTCTGTAGTGGTTATAGTGGTATCAAGCAATTGCCGAATCTATTAATCATATGTAATATCTCTTAATTTTTATCATGTTTCTTGTTATTTCGGTTGAAAACTGTGAATTTATGTTATAGCATGAATAAATCAGATTAGTAGTTACATAAGTATCGATTGGTATCCTGTGAATTGAGTATGGACGCTATTTTTTGAGTGGTGAACAGGGGATGATCTACACCCTTTTTGATTAAGTTATTTGATTTCAGAGTTTGAGAGAGATGGAGAACGATTCAAAAGAACACATTGTGATTTGACAGGTTGCTTTTGGTTGATAAATTCAATATTTATATTCAGAGCATGAACTTTGCTCAAATTTTGAGCAGCCTGTATATATCTCTGTGTGTGTGTTTATATCTCTCATATCTGAATTCCCGGATGTTAAAATTGTTCCGGACCTGAATTTCAATCATTGGTAATCCAAGGGATGGGATCTATTTTACTTTAAGAAATAACATAAGCATTGATCTTCTCATCTGTAACCAGTCAGTTACTGTCTTCTCTCTCCCCGTCTAAGCTTCTCTATCTCTTCCGTGGTACCGATGTCATTAATTATGGGCAGTTTTTTAAAGCTGAAATAAATGATATACAGCAACAGGAAAGAGAAAGAAGCAAAATTGTATGGCACTGGTAAGACCAGAAAATGGATGTGCAATTCAAATTAATGTTGTATATTGTGGCTGAAAAATTCTAATAAGAATTCAAGCATCCGGGAGCAGATTGGAAAAAATCTAGCATGTATATACATATACTTGTGTATTCATCTGTAATCTACTTGCTTGTTTGCATAAAAAAAGGTTTTAGCATTACCACACTAGAGAAATTAACTACACTATTGTTAAGACTTTAGCAAGAATCATTACAAATGTGGTTCGTGGAACTATTAGTTCATGGAACTATTGTTTGCCATAGCCTTAAGTGAACTACGCACACATACACACATTCTACCATTATTTTTATTTTCAATCTGTAACTCTGCTAATTCAGCCTCAAGTTTATCTCATCACTTGCCCAACTTTGCCTGACAATATAATACTTGACCTACTCAGGTTTAGCTTTATTGCAAAGGCAAAACCACTCCTTAACATCTTATGAAGGCTTTGTGGAGGCACCTGGAGAACGGCTTCAAGAGGCTGCTGCTTTTCATAAATTTGCTGAAGCTGCCTACACAGTATTGCCTATATGGGTTTTTCTTTTTTGATAACAATATTCCTACAATTTTGCTTGGTTAATCTTACATACAAGTGATACTTGGTGCAGGGTCCATTGCTTGATTTTGGAAGAAATCCTATCTTGTTTCCTTGTGCATGGCTTTATAGACAAGGGGTGTTGAATATATGGACTCATAACAGGTTGTTTATCAATGGAAATTGTTGCATTAGGCACATGTGTAGAAATGAATATGAAGTTATTCTGCAGATATAAACCCAAAATGAAGAGTATTGAAATAATAGTGATGATGTTGTCGTGTTAATGCACATAAGTATGTACTGTGTGAACAAGTATAAACATGCATCTGGTATAACAGTAGCTCCTACATCACTATAACTCTTTGTGGAATCTATTTTCTAAGCAGATTGCTGCTTGATCTAACGTTATATCTTTGTATATCAGATAGCATTGCGAGTCCGTTTCATTGGTATGGTCTTTGCAGATACCTATCGCACTTGAAATTTGGTATTAATGATTTCAATTGTGCAAGAAAAATTGAACAGTGGTCACAAAGATAAATGAATCCCATAGAAAGTTTTGAAGTTGTGTAGGAAAAGTAATGTGTAGCAGGTATAAACAAATGAGGGACTCATATCTGTATTTTATTATTACTTTATAGTGATACTGCTCTTGTTTAATAATTATATGTATGCTTGAAGACACTTATTAGAAGCATCTTGAATATTAAAATATGGTCTTTATACATGGATAGAAATATAAGAATGAACTACTTTTCATCCATTTTAAAATGTGTAATTCAGAGATGTTTGATTAAATTTATTATAAGTGGCATCTGTAAAGAATCATAATGTTATAATAATTCTGTTATTCCACAGATGAAATGTTATTGTTGCATCTATGTCATATTCCACATACATGGATATACATATTGTGTTGTTACTCTTACATTTGTTATAAGGATCCATTCCCTTGTTCCACACCACATTCAAGTTTTAGTATGTGTAACCACTTTCTTCTGCAGAGGGCTTTTTTTTTCGTTTTTTCCTTTTTTCATGAACTTCAGTTAGTCTTTCTTCTCAGAAGTCCTGTACTAGATGGTGATAACTGGTGGCGAGGTCATGCAGCAGCCTTTATAAAATACATTAATTTATCCCAGGAAGTACTTCGGCGAGGTCGTGTTTCTAAGGTGAGTTTATTGATGGCACTTATTGTCTTAGGTTTGACAAAGAGGTTGAATATGGTTTGTTGTCTACAATTTGTACTAGGCATAAAACTTGATGGAGTGGAAATGTAAATATAGCGAAAATGCCCAATGCATCCCATGTGATATACTATTTTAAAGAATTTAATCTGCTTTTCTGTTGGATGACTTGATTTGCTAATTGTCATAAATGCTGTACAATTTGTAGTTAATGTTTAATTTTATGGTCATTAAACCATGTGTGTGCGCACATTGTTATGCTTTACTTAATTTCGAAAGCACAACTAAAATGTTTGGTAAATACTGCTTTCATTTGGCAGCTAATATTAACCACTAACCCTCCCACTCATATTTGACATCTAGATATTGTATTTCACAATAGGTGTGGGTTAAAAGCAGAGCATCTCAATCCCAAAATACTATAAGAGAATTTGTTATAAACGGGACAAAAAAAAGAAAAAAGAAAAGAAGACTATGCTTTCTTTGCATTAGTATTTTCCTTACTATATCCAAAAGCATATTGGTTATTGATGGATCTTTCCTTGTTTGTTTCCGGTGACTTTTCACAACATCTGTAGAGGTTTTGAAAATTTTGAGTGGCCTTTCTTAATTAGCAAAAGTTTACATCTTCTCGGAGGATTGTGGTCTTAAAATGTACTTGGCACGTTCTCTTTATTGTCAATGGACTTAGATAACTGGTAATTAGATTAATCCCTCCTATCATTACAAATATGTTCATGTTGCACAGCAATTATAAATTTGCAAAATATTTCTAAAAGCTCTTTTTTAGTAAGGGAAAATAAGCACTCGTGTTAACTTAATTTTACTTGAGAAAATGAGATTCTTGGATGTGGAAATAGTTAAAGTAATTGATTTTTTTTTGGTTTTTAATGAAAGAGAATGTAAGCTCGAACAGTATTTAGTTTCTAATGATTAAAAAATAAATCTAACAATTTCTTATGATTATAAATAAGTAATTTTTATTTTGAGGCAACTTCCTTTCAATTACAAAAATAGAGGTTTTTGATTGTCATAATCTATCCAATTGATTTTTTTTTGTTATAGTCATTTCTTTTTCTCTTTTATCAGGAAAGATGCAAAGCTGCATACTTTGTTTTGGTTTTACATCATCTGAGATCTGTTGTTATTGCTGTACGAGGAACTGAGAACCTGGAAGACCTCATAACTGACGGTTTAGGGAAGGAATGCATCCTTTCCTCAGAAGATTTAGATGGGTTATTAAAGCATGTCTCTCTCTTTCTTCCTCTTAAACATGCCAGCATGCATACATGCACACACACAAGTATTTAATATTCATGTACTTGTCAGAGACTTGCAGAGGCAAAATGTACGACTTCCCACAACGTCAACCTGAACTTGTCTACAAAATGTCATAGTGTGCCAGTCCTAAACTAATTATTAGGCTTTCATATAAAGCTCCATGTGATTTAAGTAATTGTTAATATCTAAATAAGAAATTTCCAAGCTAGGTTTGCTATCAACCACTTTTTCTATGCAAAGAGACGTACCAAATTGATGCTTCTATATGTAAAAGTGAATACTTTGATAAAAAATTTGTAAGATCAATAGAATGCCGCTTGGCATCAATGTACCTGATAATAAGGTGTAGCACATAGTTGTAGCTTGGTCAATGATCCTGCATATTTCTGATTTTGTATATTTGTGTGATTTTTACAGTCATTAGAACAAATTAGTATTAGAATGAAAACCTTTTGTTGTTATTTGCAGCAATGGTCATGTTAAACTTGATGCAAAGCAAAGTGTTGACTCATCTTTCCCGCATTATGGGCACTGGGGTATAGTGGAGGCTGCACGGGAGCTTTACTTGCAAGTAGAAGGAAATCCTAGAGATGACTGTGAGTATACTGTTATTGTTATGTATAATATTTCTTGTTCCAAGTGTTTTCATGTGTTATTGTTTGTTTTCTAAATGTTGTAATTTTTTCATCTCAGAAAATCCCTTTAGTTTGTAATTAGTAGAAGAAATTTCAAAAGTAAGGGAAATCCCACGAGTTTCTGACTACCAAGATCGTAGGGTCCATTTAGAAAAAGAACTGAATCATGTTTCCTTCTTTATTCCCCGAAATCTTGAAACTGCTGAAAATCCTACATCTAAAGCTGGTTGTTGAGTTGTGATTGATTCAAAAATATTGAGTTGATAGAAAAGAGTCCAAAGTTTATCCACGTTCACGTTGATTAGTGTTACACTTTAATTTACAAACTAGAGTGATTTAAACACACCTCTGGGATCTGGGCACCTACCGCCATTTATGGTAGCCTTTTCATCTATGATGGTGGGTCTATACACCCATAAAATGGTTCTCTACAATTATCGAAAGAACATAATCAATATTTCAAAGTGAAGGGGATTTAAACATAAGCTTCTGCGCACAGTCCACCATTTATGGTAACCTCCTCATATGTGATGATAGGTGTATGTACCCATAAAATTGTTCTTTACACAAATTGATCAAAGAACATCACTAATAAGTTGATCAAATAAAAATAAAACTTTAATCTACAATATTTTAAAAGACTCGTATTCTATCATATACTCAACCATTTCTCACCAGAGTTTTTTCATTTCATAGTCAGAGCTGTTTTAAACATATGCTAAAATTAGTCTGCATTTGTTGATAACTAACCATACTGTGAAGTTCATTTGATCATCTAGATTTTATTCTAGAAATTATACTTTATCAATGCATACTGATTAGTTTGATCGATACTAGTAACTGATCCAAAAAAATGAAACTGAAAAGTAACTCTTATCTTTTGACATGTCAGCAAATATGTCTTGTCACAAGTGCTTGTATACAGTCGCGTTATCATATTATCCTGTCTAGTTATGGATCTTTCTTATCTTCAACTGTGTATTGAAATGACAAATTGCCATCATGTGCTCAAGTTACCCACTTGTCATTACCTGAGTACAACTGTTTGATGCCAAAATATTTTTCTCAAACTGTACTTGCAGTCCTTCTCATCTGTATTCTGACCTTTATGTGATGTGATGGAGATGCAGATTCTGGTTCAACTGGTTTCCTCTCCTCACTACTTAGAGCTGGATGCGAGTGTGATGGTTATAATGTGCGGATAGTAGGACATTCTTTGGGAGGTTCCATTGGTGTATTGCTGGGACTCCGCGTATGATTTCTCTTTATCTTTTGATGTATTTGTTGTCTTTTCTAGTTCTTAGTAGAAACATTAGAATTTGTGCTGTGGCGATCAATGGTTGTATATATGCTGTTATCAAAGTTAATTATTTCTTGTCGTCTATATTGCTTTTTGCTCCAAATATTTCCTGTAGGATGTGTAATAATTGTCAAAAACAAGGGGGTGATGACCTTTGTGCATATCACGACAACTGAAAGATAATGTTCCAAATGGAGTTTACTAGGGGCCACCCCACCACTGACCTTGGAAACCCAACCCCACCAAAAACGTATTTTTTTACTATGAAAAAAATATCTTATTTATTTATTATTTTTGCATGCTCATTTTGCAGCTATATAGTCAATTCCCGAATTTACATGTCTATGCATATGGGGCCCTTCCATGCGTGGATTCAGTGATTGCAAATGCTTGTACGGAATTTGTCACAAGGTAATTGTGATTGCCATTCATGCCGCTGGAAACATCAAAGCATGTTATCTGCTTTCTTTTTCTAGAAGTTTTGGGTTAAAATATTGTAAATGTTTGAGCCTTCTGCAGCATTGTATACGACAATGAATTTTCTGCACGCCTTTCAGTTGGATCGATCGTGCGGCTTCGTGCGGCTGCAATTATGGCACTGTCACAAGACAGAACAGCTGATACAACGTCTATTTTCAGACTAGCGCATCAATTTCTTCGTGCTACCAACCGTGAAATACGTAAAATTGATGTAAATAATCCAGCAGAATATCAGTCTGATGTCTGCTCGGTTGAGGATCTAAATCACCAACTTTATGGGGGTGAGTTTTATGAGAATGACACTATAGCTAGTGCAATTTCATGCTTACGGAGTATATAGAATACTAAAAGGTACACTTCCTGTTGTAAGATTGGACAAAAATGTATTTTTATCTCAGCTTTTTTAATTCTCACTACAGGGGGCAAGGAAATGGGAGACTTTCCGCATCCGAACAAGACTGATTCTACACAAAAAGCTGTACCCCACAATGATGAATTCACTAACCCTTTCGATGATATTACTGTCGGAGTAAACCAATTAACTGATCCAGCGTCTCAATTTACGGAAACAGTCCCTAGATCTGAAAATGTGTCAGCTTGGAATCCCATTGAGATGTTTTTACCAGGCCTTGTAATTCATATTGTGCCACAAGAAAAGAACTTAAACACACCTCTCTGGAAAAGATGGAGAACACAAAAAAGCGTACAAGTTTATACTGCTTTCGTAGCAAACAGAGAAAGTTTCACAGATATTGTTGTTTCACCATCAATGTTTCTTGACCATCTGCCGTGGAGGTATCACCACTTTCTTTCTTTACATTTTTGATATTCTTGCCTTAAATGAATAGCTAGCTAATTCAACTTTAAGTTCTTTTATCAGATGTTACCATGCCATGCGAAAAGTATTGGAAGCTCAAAGTACCCAAGCACCCAAAGAGGCAGTGGTTGGATCACAATTTGTGTGACTTAATATTCTATGCGGTAATTTCTAAAATTAGTCTCTAGTTTGTAGTGCCTTTACTGGTTGTTTTTTTTCTTTCCCTCTTTCTTTTTGAGTTAGTCTGAATATTATTTTTCCAGAAAAGAAAACTGAGAGAAAGAAAATCGACAAACAGTTTACCGAATCAGTATTGCATTCCCAAGTACCAGAAATACTGAAATCATTTCCACAGATATTCATCATTGATATTTTCCTTTTGAGTCCACAGGGGTCTCAAATTTTGGCCGTTGTTCAGAATGATAATTAATATATAACTGATGATGAATGAGCAAATTTTTTTGTTATTATTATTCTTTTTTCCAGCAAACAACACACGATTATCCAAAAGAGAATCTGTAAAGCCAGCATTTTATTTCATTGGAATCAGAAAATAAAGCTCTTATGTTTGAGCACCAGGATTCACTATAATTTTTTTATTCAATTTTTTATTAGAAGTTTCAAATTTCATGTTACTTGTTCAAATTTTTGCATTATTTTTTTTTAATTCTTTTTATATTGTTCTAAATTTTTTTTTGTTAAATCTGTTAATATTGCATACAACTAATATTCATTGACTTGTATTTCCATGGCGGCAATTCCCTGTTCATGTCATTATATACATATATATATATTTACTTCTTTAAGCTCTTTTAGCTATATTTGTATATTTATTTTTTGAAATTCTAAATTATTTTGTTACAGGACGTTGGTAAAACAATCCAACTAGTCTACGAACTCTCTTTGCGGAAGCGATGTTAAGAGAGAACCCACCCCCCAAAGAATTTGGGATATTGTAATTATTTTATGCCCATTTTGACTGAAATAAAATTCCTTCAAACTATTTTACCCCTTCTTTCTGTCTTACAATTGTTCTCCTCCCTTTAAAAGCGAACTCAGTCCTCTGAGTTTTGCTGCAAATAAAAGTTCTCTTTATACCACATCACAGTTTTCTCCCAAATAATGATGTTGCTTTTCTTGATTGTATGATAAACTTATGATTTTTTTAAATAACTAATCATCCGATCTCACTCTCCAGTCAATAAAAATAGAATTATGATAATAATTTTATGATGAACAACCTAATTTATTTTTAACTTTTAAGAAACTCGAATTTGTTTGTTTAAACCCTGCGATTTAGGGATGAACAAATTAAATATCGTATGTGTCAATTTATAAGCATACTTTTTGATAAAAAATTTATTTCACTCTCAGTTCCTTGGTCTACTATAAAAAAATGACAGAAGAGTTGCGTCCAACCTCTTCAAAACTTAATTTTGATAAAAGTTATTGTTTAATCCGATATACATACTTTGAAAATTCAATGAGAAGTCTTTTTAAAAAATCTGAGCTAGATCCAATTGAATCATACGATGATAACACATTCTATATCTTATGTTTAATTAAAATATTTATGAAAAAATGATTAAACTACATGATAACATTGATTACAGATAAAGTGATGTCAAATTACTAATATTCTCGTTATTTAGGTAATCATAATGTATTGTTAGAACTATTCATTATTTGTAATACTAAAATTAAATTTTAGTGTTACTACAAATATTATAAGAACTTATTGAGTTGCACATTAAGATTAAGAATAATATATATAATCCTAAATATATTTAAGATTCCTTAAGTTACGTAAGTTTTAATTTTAATTAAATCTATTATGTAAAAATTGGATTAAGTTCATTAGTATCTACTTTATTAAATAATTTAATTTTTTTTTATAAAACACAACTAAATAGTTTAAATCAAAATTGAAGATCTAAAATAATAATATATAAATATATGATATTTATGTTTTTAAAGGTGTGCGTAGAGTTTATTTTTGTGTCCATACTTTTGAGAAGAGAAGAATGTACAAAATATCACGCACTTAAATCATAGGAGCTAGCATTTTGATTAAATTTTTGATTGTATGAATACCATAAAGATGGAAAAGTAATTGATTTATATTCATGGTTAGATAAGGATCATCAACTAGAGGTATGTACATATTTATGGCATTGAATTATATCTATACAACAACACTAGGATTTTCCGCATGGATCTTAGAAATTAAACCGTTTATTTTGTATAACTTTGCTATTTATGTATATTAGTTTGCTTACACATATAATTTAATTAATTACTATTTCTTATTATTTTATGATGATTATTCATAATTGTTTTATATTATGACTTTTAATCTTACTTATTTTAGGATTTTAATTGTAAACTTTACAGAAAAGAGTCTAAACAATATTATAAAGGAGACTAGAATTTTATTTTATTTTATTTTTGTAATCCTAACAAGAATTAAATGAATAAAAATGAACACAAACAAAGCAAGAAGATACGATTTAACAAGAAAAGATATAGGAAATAGAATAAAGTGCCGCAGATGAATAGTAATAATGACTCATCTTTTCTCTTTATTTTTTTTAAACAAAAAACGCAAAATATTTAAAAATAATCAAACTTGATTTTAAAACCAAAGCTCTAATACCAAACTAATATGAACTCAAATAATATCAATCTTGAAACCACAAGAATTAGATTTAAGAAGCCAAAAATAAATTTAAAACCCATTAACTTGAATCAGGATTTGAGCCCTAAAAAAGTTAAAAATCATATTAAAAAATTTTGACTCAATGATTAAATGAATCAAGAACCAATAGTATAACCTTTAACGTAATGATTCATTAATAGCTAACTAAAAGTGTAAGGAAAAAAAAATTCGAATGGCATAATAGAAATATCTTTATAAGTTGACAAAGATCTTTGAAGAATCGAAGAGAAGAATAATTCTTACTATCTTAGTTGAGTAAATTTTAATCTTCCTATATAATATTGTTTAAGCCCGTTAATATAAGACTTACAATTAAAATTCTAAAATAACTAGGAATAAAAATCCTAAAATAATAAAAATAAGATAAAATATATACTCATGTGACATTGTTAAACACATTAGGAAAAAATACTAGAAAAAGAATTATATTCACAAATTTAAATTACGTTGATAAATTTGTAATACTATTTAAAACTCAATTTCATGTTTGATTCAATTTTGATGTTAATCTTGAATCTATATGTTAAGTACCACTTTCATCTACTTCGCACTTGGTGCTTGTAATTGGTCCAATTTCTTGTGATCTTATTGTTGTTAATTCTTATCCACTTTCTTCTCTAATATTTGATTGATGTGATTAAAAATAATTTAGAAAGAAGACTAAATTATCTACAAAATTGCATTTCACATATAAATCCTAATTTGAATGCCGTTAAGGTCAAAATTGTATTAGAAGATACAAGTCTGTGAAAAAAAAATTGTGAAAAGATTATTTTAGCCAATTGGTTGGGAAAATCAAAGTGTACCTATTTTCACCAAGATAAAAGGTATAACATATATTGGTCTAAATCATATATATTAGTGTCTTAGTATTAATATATCAAGTAAATTAATCCTCTGAGTATTATTCTATAATTTTTTTTTCGTATAAGATGTCTTAAATATAAAACATACACTTGCAAAGAAAATACCAATGTAATTACTCAATGTGATAATATGATTTTATACACAAGTCTAATTAGAACTACAGAATGTCACTAGCGCGTTCAAGATCTGCAGTATCATGGTGAATTGTTCTAAGTACCTTCTAAGCAAATGTCCTACCAACTTTTCGCACAAACAGTCTCTAATGTCAGTGCTGCCACTTCTACTAATCATTAAAAAGTGGTTATTCTCTGAGTCGTTGCCTGTCATTGTTGCACAAATAAAATAAGCAGAGAGTACACGTAGAAGAGAAGGAAAAACTGCTAAATTAATTGATTAACCAATGGCCAATTTAATTCTCCAACGGTAGAAACAAAACATAGCAATAGACATCTTAAAACAAAGCAACGTGCGAATGCGTGTTTAGGACAAACAGATGAATTATTCAACAGTCGTAGAGAAGAGCAAAGCTCGCTCTGATAGCACCTTACAAACTAAAAAGGCAAAAAAAACCTTTCATATCCACAAGAGAGTGTTCCGAAATGCGACAAAATAATCGCATAGAAACAAATATAATTGTTATTGGTAAAGAGTATTGTTTAAAAATTGAAATGATCTTCCTATTTATGTGTATATATATAGTTTAAACGTAATACAGAAAAAAAACTAAATAATTTTGCTCGTTTTGTCCAGCATCGAAGATGATACATGCGTGAAAACTTTGCAATGAATGGACTATATATTCTGCCACTGTAATCACCTATCACAAAAATGTTTGTTTAATTGTGTATGGATGTTAGGATAAAAACTTATGTTGGCAATTTCCATGGGAATATTAGAACTTCAATTGACATGTACAAACTCATTTTGTACTGGCAAGTACAAATTTCAGTTGTAATATTTATTTTAACTTGAACCAACTACTACTATGCCTTGGAATGTTTTACAGTACTAATTTGTAATGTTGACATTTTATGCATTCTTAAGCAAAGCATGCTTGTTTTCTTACAGTTATTCAAAATACTGAGATCACAATGCAACATTGGATTTAAAAAATTAGAAAGTTAGGGTGCTCGAGACAAAACAGTGATCAGTAGATTTAAAACAACAAGCAATATTAATGAAAATTAATATAAATTCAAAAAATCTTTGATATTAATTTCATGTCAGATGCAACTGGTACACTATTATCAAAAAACCATGTCGGAATGCACCGCGGATACATTATACTCAGAAACTTCAAACACTAATTTTGTGTTGTTGTAATACTATTACTAATTTTGACACTGTATTGACAATAAATATTGATATCATAAACGCTAATACTAAAATTTAGTGTTGGCAATTACTAGCGGGTGCAGTCTTGCACCTTGAACTGATATTAGTGTTTCAATAAATAATATTAATGTAATATCTGTGATATACTTTTTCTATTTTTGATGATAAAAATTAAAAATGATAGAGACTTAATGGTTTAAAAATATCCTAGTTTTCCCTTTTGATTCCTGTAAATTTATGAAATTTTTACTAAAAAAAATGTACTTAGAGAACCTAAATTCCTATTTTCATTTACATTAATGACTTTTAACTATTTCTCAATTTTTTTTCATTTACCAAAATTTTAAAAAAACCATAAGTTTTAATTGTTAAAAACCCTACACATTTTCATATAAATTTTGTTTAATTTTCCAAAAATATTCAAGGGACCTCAAATGCTTAGTTTCAAAAACATTAAAGACTTATACAACTATTTTTCAAAATTTTTAAATTATTAATAAAATTTGAAACCAAAATTGTAAAAATTCCTAATTTTTATCTATTTGACAATGTTTCTCATTATGTCTTTTGAGACATGTGGGTGGCAAGCAACAATATTACTCAATCGTCAAAAATGGACACCCTCGGTATAAAAATGGGTGGCAAGCCTTGTTTATGGAAAGGAAAGCATGAAGCTTCGGTTAATGGAAGCGTACCGCAACAGCTGGCGTGGAAAGAAAATCCAGAACCCCCCCCCGACTCAACGCGTTTGCTTGTTATGTAGGACTTAAGTTTTAACATATGAAGAAAAGTCCATGTTCATGCTTTACGTAACATAAGAAGAAAAATTATTAATGGAAAAGAAAGGTCCCAAATTTAAATTCTGCTATTTACATGCTTTGAATAGTCATAGTTATTAATGCCAATAAATTCCTACAATTGAAAATTCTGTCATATGAAAGAATTCATCATCAATGACAAACCATGCTTGCTGTGATAGTGTTGCACATTTTTGGCGTTTAATGAGAGGAGGGAGAGTCAATCAGTTTAGTCTTTCTACATTACATGTATGTTTTATTGGCACTCTTATTTGATTTATATTTTTCTAGAATTACTTTTTCAAATGTAACTGTGAAAAATCTTGCTAATATTTACCTTAAAAAGATGTGACATATCCTAATTAAATAGTGAAATAGATTAATAAATTATTTTAAAAATTATAAAAATTCATAGACTAATCAATTAATGGCACGGGTAATATTAATGTAGCTATAAAATACTTAAAGATAAAAGAAAAAATATATATTAAGATAATTATACATATAAAATTAGGGGGCTATTGCTTATACAAATTCACTATACAACTCATGTTGTATTATTATATGGTGCATTGACAGAATTATTAAAATATTTTGTTCATATACAAAAGGATTCTACTTTGTACGAGAATACTTAGGCAATTTCAAAGCTGATTATTCTTCTTCAAAATGTTTATTCCTTTGTCTGCCAAAAAGAATAATAACATATTACTATTTATCATCGCGATAAATTTATTTTTATATAAATAATATTGTATAAATTAATTAAATAATATAATACAATTCAATAATTTTTTTAAAAAAATCAGTAAAAATAATTAACTCAATAAATAAAATGTGTTATACTTATTTTAAAATATTAAAATATGATATTTTAATTTTTTAAATAAATTTTTTTATAAGAAATGGGACTACTGTTGCTATCTTCTTTTCTCTTTCCTTATTGACGAACTATTTGATTTTGTAATTTGTCTTTATATTATTATTATTATTTTACAACTGAACAGAGAGAGATCTGTGCATGTTGCATTTTCAGAGCACATGCATGACTGGAGAAGTAGCAAATTTATGCTTGGCTTTTCGTAGGAAGAGTGGGAATGCTTTTGCCATTCAATTCCATATTTGAATACACCAGTAATCACTCGTGTGAACATATTTACCCTATGCATGCATAAATTACTTAGTGGGATAATTAACTGCCATGTATAGTTGTGAAGATAATTGATAAATATTAATTAATAAAATATATTTTTTAATTATTTTACTTTTAATCTGTTGTAATCTGTTTTCCATCTGTATTGTTATTGTATTATTAATTTATACCGGAAGGGAGGAGAGTAAAATGACTTCCTGATTGAAGTGTGGCGCTCCGTAGCCCTTTCGGGGGTTTAAAGGTTGAAGTCAACTCCATGGAATGACAACATATGAGTTAGGACCGTTTTATTTCCTTTATTTTTTAAGGAATTACTAGTGTGACCTTGCACCCTACCGACCACTTTAATGATATAAAACCCCTTTCAATTTTATTGAATGTATCGGTCAAATACACTCACCAAACATTCATTTACATTTTTTGTTTGTTTCCCCTTCTCCCTGTGTAAATAGAAATAAAAACTACCTTTGTACAAACAATAAATCATCCATTCATTTCATTCACCATACACGGATGCCGAGCACTTTCTTTAAATAAAAATCCTGATTAATAGCTCAGTCAAACAACTCGCCAAACATGCAGGAAAAAGACTCCTTCCTCTTTTATATAGACCCTTCATTCGTAGCATTTCTCTTAGACGAACTGAACTCAATCTTCTTTATTTCTTCCCTTTCTCCTGAACTCAATCTTCTTTATTTCTTTCCCTTTCTCTCCCTCGCTGTATGAATACAAAAATCGCTTCCAAATTTCTGGTGCCAAATTTAAAGATGGAACATCTTGCATTACCCGTTGATATTGCGGCGACCCAGTACTACTCTCACTCTTTTGGGCAAGTTTCGTTACCCGGAAAGAGTAAGATGATAACTCAATCTAGAAAATCAGTCATTGCTTCGGGAATGCGACAGGCAACTAATACTGAAACTACTGTTTCCAAAAGTACTTGCACCATGTTGCCCTATTTTTGGAGAGAGATTCAAGGTTTTAACAACTGGGAAAATCTTGTTGATCCCTTGCATCCTCTTCTCCGTCGAGAGATCATTCGTTATGGGGAATTTGTCGCTGCCTGTTACAAGGCTTTTGATCTTGACCCCAATTCCAAACGGCACTTGAATTGCAAGTTTGGGAAGAAGAGCATGTTAAGTGAAATTGGTCTGGGAGATTCCGGATATCAGGTCACGAAGTACATTTACGCCACTCCAGACATCAATATTCTGATTCAAAATGGTTCTCCTTCCGGGAGATGGATCGGATACGTCGCCGTCTCTTCTGATAATTCTGTTAGAAGGCTTGGCAGAAGAGATATAGTAATTACATTTCGAGGAACAGTGACAAATCCAGAATGGATTGCGAACTTTATGAGCTCACTAACTCCGGCGAGGCTAGACCCTAATAATCCGCGACCAGATGTGAAGGTGGAATCTGGTTTTTTGAGCTTGTATACTTCAGATGAAAATGATAAGTTCAGTGTAGGAAGCTGCAGAGAACAGCTTTTGTCTGAAGTATCAAGGCTGTTAAACAATTACAAAGGGGAAGAATTGAGCATATCTTTGGCAGGTCATAGTATGGGGAGTTCATTAGCTCTTCTTCTTGCCTATGATATTGCAGAACTCGGATTAAACAAAATTGGCAGTGATTCTAACCGAGACATTCCTGTAACAGTTTTTTCATATGGGGGACCAAGAGTTGGAAACTCAGGTTTCAAGGATCGGTGTGAGGAATTGGGAGTAAAAGTGTTAAGAATTGTCAATACAAACGATCCCATAACAAAGTTACCTGGGGTTTTCTTAAATGAAAATTTTTGGCTTCAGGGAGGAAGAGTCGAATTTCCATGGAGTTGTTCTTGCTATGCTCACGTTGGTGTTGAACTAGCTCTCAACTTCTTCAATATGCAAAACCCTTCTTGCGTTCACGACTTGGAAACTTATATCAGCTTACTTAAATGTCCGAAGACAGCACAGATTCAAAGGGATCATGCAGGTGCAGATTTTGTTAATAAAGCAAGAGAATTCATCTTGAGTACACAAAATTTGAACATGCTCCCGTGGAAATCTGCTGCGGGAAACATGGTGAGCTTAGTGCAATCACTAAGAACCTAGTAAAAATATTTCGTGACATAAATTTTAGTACTGATAAACTCCACGTCTTTGTATTTTTTTCCATTTGAAGTTGGGGGGCTTATCTATGAAAATATTAGAGAGCTAGCATATTAATTGTACAATAGAGCATATTTTGGTAACTGTGAAGTGAATCCCGGAGTTATTTTCATGCTATATATCCATACTTCGAAATGCGTTTTTCCTATATAATGAAGAAAATTTCTTATGTAATTATTATATGCTCTACTTCTCTCTATTTCTAGCAAATAATTGATTGTAATTAGCTAAACATTATAGTTCAGAATATTTGATTTTTGAGGTGAATTCATACAGGATCTTCTTTCCCTTCTCCTTCTTTAATCTATAAGGTGAATATATTGTGAAATTCAAACAGAAAAATGTAGGATAAATAGAAGCTCTTTGGGTTGAGTCACGATTATGTTGATGTGCCTTGATCGTTGATCTAGTATGCCATTTTCTCTGTGTCAAGCTCTCTTACTCATAAATCCTCAAAAAATATGGATTGAGTTTTACGTGGATTAATAACTAGTAGCATACATAACAAATTTAATGTTTCATTCTTTAAATTTTATCGGGTTTTAATTTGATTATGCATTGTAGGTGTTCAAATATATAAACGTGAAATAATATTGAAGAATAAATCTTATCTTGTTCCATCTTTCAAAAGCTAATTTGATCTAAAGATATCTCACAAATCTCTAAATCATTTTTAAAGCAAATCCCTACATATTGAGAACAGTTAGTCTTCATCTAAATCTTGAAAGTACAGAACTTAAAAGTTTTATTTGTTAATATTGTTTTACTCTATACCCAAGCTTCATATCCCTAGCTAATGTGCACTTGCAATATTTGAAATTTAGACATTGTGTCCCATGGTACACTCTTATGAATTAAAAGTCATAGTATGCAACTTAATTCTAAATGTACCCTTAATTTGTTTGAAAATCATTCTCACACCTCATTGTTTTGAGTTAATCTAAATGTTGATTTTGTAATTTTTAGGTATGAATGGAAGACGATTAGTTAGCCTACTTGACAAAATGAGAAAATCAGGAAACGTTTGTCTGTGGTCAGCGGAGATAATTGAGTGTATGTCACTATTTACTTGGAAAAAAAATACAACTGCAATAAATATGGTTAATATATTCAATGCGATTGCGGTGAGTTTGAATGAGATTCATGTGGAACGCCAGCCATACAGTGAGATGGAAATCTCCCATACTCACTTTGTTGACTGACTAATATTGATTCCAATAGTTAGATGAAATTTGCTGTAGTTTACTTTTTGCCATCCCTCTCTTTCTGAAATTATATGTAAGTGTTTCATGACGAGTAGTAGTTCAGGACAGTCGGCAAAAATGATTGATTGACCTCCAAAAATTTGAACAAAAATGAGAGATCTCAAGTCTATTGTTTGATTTTGGACCCAACATTAAAATTAACAGTGCTCGCACTTTAAAGACCACAAAACTGAAGAACGAGCTTATTTATGTCAGACTTCAACGTGATACGATACATATATATTATTTGCAAGAAAAAGACATGGAAGTAATTCTGTATACAAATTCTGCTAATAATAATTAGCAAAAGTTGGCCATGGCCTTGCTTTGCTTGCACCATTTGTATGTGCAAATTTATACTCAATTATGTTGGAATATGAAAATTTTAAGCCAATTTTCTTATATTAATGCGAAACACAATGAGAAAATATATTTTTCTTTTATTACATATATAGAAAAGTAGAAAAAAATATATTTTAGAACTCGGTTACCTTCTTTGTTATTTTTAATTTTTCTCTCTGGTGCGGACACATTTCTTAGTTTATAACCTATAAATACTGTAAAAGTATAAATCATAACTCTAATCTTAATAAATTCCTCTAGCCTTTAATACTACTAGCATAATTAATAGCTAGGCTAACTGATTCAGTTTAAATAATATGAACAGCACATCTAAATATACATTTCACTATTTCTAACAAGTTCAATTTTACATGGTCATGCTATTTACAATAGCTGTAACACTTAGACACAATATAAGCAGCGGATATAAAAAGTTTTAATATACATAATGTGACACCTCCGCAACTTTAAAAAAAAATAAAAGCAACTTTATACAATAATGAAATGTGTGAATTAGTACGGAGAGGAGTTGAAAAGTGTAAGCAAATTAGTACATAAATATGCAATGGAATTATACCAAAAAAAAAGGATTTATTTTCTAAGATTCATGCAATAAACCTGAATATTATTCTGTGTATATATTTTAATGCCATACATGTGTATATTCCTTTAATAAAATAATATTTGTCAAACCATGAAAACAAATCAATGCCCTATGTATTTCTATGGTATCCACATGATTGAAAATTCAATAGGGTCAACTCCTATTATTTGAATGTGTAATGTTTTGTGTGTTCTTCTCTTCTCAAGGAAGGATGCAAAAACAAATTTTAAATACATTTTTAAAAACATAAATGTTATAAATTTATATATCGTTATTTTAGGTTTTGAATTTTGACTTAAATTATTTGGTTAGATTTTTTTATAAAGTTGGTTAGTTTTTTTTATAAAGTCCAATTTATTTAATAAAATATGAACTAATAAATTTAATCTAATCTTTACATAATAGATTTAGTCAAAACTAAAATCTTAAACTTATTTATAATTATATATATATATATATATATAATTCCCGATTTTAATGTCTGGCCTAATAGATTCTCATAACATTGACAATAATATTAAAATCTAATGTTAGTATTACAAGTAATAAGCATTGTTTAGCAATAAAACATAACTACCCAAATGATGAGAATATTAATAGTTTAATATTGATTTTTTTTTATAGTCTATCTTGTTATAAATAACGTTTGAAAATATCAAAATATATCATTTTTTATATTGGAAATCTTGGTGATCTCAAGTCTAAGGATCACATACACCATTATCACTATAAGAATCATTTATAATACTAATACAATGATTCACGTAGCATTTTTATGATGGGTCGATCCAGTATATTAGTTCACTAACTTGTACTTATGTGTTAACTTTATATCTCATATTATAACACATATATTACTATCAGTCACTACACATACTAGTCTCTATTTATTATTATTATTCTATTGATCATTCGAATTCTATTTTCTTCTCTATAGTCTTTGTTGAAATGAATTCTCTCTTTATAAAAACACTAATTCGAGTAATAAAAACTTTATATTCGATGGGATTATAGAAATAGTATCCTTTATTTTTCTTAGGATACTCCACAAAGAAACATTTTTCATATTTTGGTTTAAGTTTTTCAAAGGTTTGATGTCTTACATAAGCCCTACTACCTGAATTCTTCATAAAAGACAAATTAAGATGTGTACTAGTCCATATTTCATATGGATTATTTTGAACTAATTTATATAGAATACGATTCGATGTGAATATGGTTGTTTTAAGAGCATATCCTTAAAAGAAAACCAGAAGATCAACATGGCTCATCATAGAAAGAACTATATCTAATAAGGTTTGATTTCTCTGCTCAAATACACCATTCCTCTGTGGTATAGTAAGGGGAGTAAATTGCGAAACTATTTCACATTCTTTCAAATGATTATAAAATTCTTGGTTTAAGTATTCATGACCTCGATCTATCAAAGTATTTTAATACTTTTATCAAGTTGATTTTATACTTTATTCTTAAATTCTTTAAACCTTTTAAAGGAATCTGACTTATGCTTCATAAAATAAACATAATTATCTCTACTAAAATCATCAATAAATATAATAAAATATTGATATCCTCCTCTAACTTATGCATTGAAAGGCTCATATACATCATTATGTATAAGATCTAACAACACATTAACACTTTTTACTATGTCTAGGGAGATTTAGTCATCTTACCCAATAAATAAGATTCACATACCTCATAAGATTCAAAGTTAAATGAACTCAAAAATCATCTTTATAGAGTTTAGAAATATGAGTTTCATTTATATGGCCCAAGCGAAAATGCCAAAGATAAGTAAGATCGAGCATCAATCCTATATTACATATTTGTATATTGCTATTTTAGGTCTTCAATTTTAACTTAAACTATTTCCTTGGCCTTTCTTATAAAACCTAATTTATTTAGTAAATTAGGCGCGAATAAACTTAGTTCAATCATTACATAATGGGCATAGTTAAAATTAAAACTTAAATAACTCAACAAATCCTAAACAAATTTAGGATTATATATATATATATATATATATATATATATATATATATGCATTATCGATCTTAATATGCAACTTAATGGGTTCTTGTGTCATTGACAGTAACATCAAAATCTAATTTTAATATTATAAGTAATAAGTAGTGTTTAGCAACACATCATAATTACCTGAATCATAAGAATGTCAATGATTTAACATCGTCCTATCCATGATCAATGTTACTATATAATTTAATTCTTTTACCTTAGATATCTTAATTGAACAAGAGATATAGAATGTCATCTTTCTGTAGTTCAATTTTATATTTTTCTAATATTTTAAACAGACTTATTCTATCAAATAAAGTCAATGTCATGAGTTAACTTATTTGAGAATAATCATGCATTTTTTAAAATTTCGCTCAATGAAAGTACTCAAAATATCAATCTTATTATATAAAAGGGATAAATTCTATTTTGATCACACACATTCCTCTACAAAAATGATGATATATTTAATTATTTTCTTTATAGTCTATCTTGTTACTAATAACGTTTGAAAATATTAAAATATATTATTCTCTATATTGTGAACTATAGTGATCTTAAGTTTAAGAATTACATACACTATTGTCATTATGAGAATGGCTTATAACTCTCATGTAATGATCCATATAGCATTCTTATGATATGTTAGTTTAGTGCATTATTTCACTAATGTACACCATATATTGACTTTATATTTCATATCATAACATACATATGTTATTATCATTCACTACACATACTAGTCTTCATGCATTATTGTTACCCTATTCACAATAACACTTGATTAGGAATATTTAAAAATAGTATCTGACTAATTGAACTTACTATTCTAAGGGAATTATTATATTATTAAATATATATATAATAATAAAATATATAAATAAAAATATAATAATATAAATGTGTCAAACATTCAAAATACTATTGGATTTAAGGCATATACCAATAAAAAGTCCCTCAATTATCACTTTCTCACATATTGTTTTTTCTTTCAATATAGGATACAAAATAAATGGTTGACACGGAAAGAAAATTAATTAATAAATATTTAAATATTTATTTTATATATTAAAGATTCTTTTTTAATTTTATTTTTACTCTTTGACTTTCAACTTGATAATAACACGTAGTTTAATTAATAATGAATAGTTTAAATTATATATTAATAAAATTTATGAATTAGTTTTATATTTTGTAATATAAATTAAAAAGGTTTAAAATATAATTTGAACTATTGATTGTAAATTGTATTACATATTAATATCTAATCAACTTAAGGAGAAAAAGAATTAAACGAGAATTTTAATCCTTATTTTATATATGTAATTATTTTTTTAAAAATAAAAATATAATATTTTAATAAATTTAGGTAACATTATAAATAAAAATCTTTGTAATCGTTCGGAACAACATTAGTTGAGTAATTAATTATTTAATTAATACATGTTCAACTTTTATTTTTATTTTATTTTATCAAATAATATCATGGAGAATTAACTTGGAATTTAATTAATTTATTAAAAATTCTGAATTTTTCCTCCTCGAAACATTAAACATTAGACAAAGATCGTCTTTTATAATTATTCTGGTTTCAATTTTCAGGTTGGTCAGAAATAATTAATGCAGTGATCGATAATAATAAAATAATAAATAAACGATTAAATTACAAAATATCTAAATAAATAAAATTCTGTTAGAAGCAATTCAAAGGTCCGTACGATCTTAGCATTATGTCAAGTCAATGCTTTCGTGTGATGTGATGTATAATGCGCTGTGGCGCACGACATATTCCGGGAGCCGAGCCGAAAGGAAAGGCGTAGCGTGGTCAAACTCAAGTACTCAAACTAACGCGGATGCACAAAATCTACCCGTATTCCATGGACAGGACTCCACTTACGCGTTGTAGTGTAACTTTAAACATTTAGCTTAATGTTTTCAATGCTTTATTATCAACATTCAAAACGTGTTTACATGTACATGCATGCATGCATATTGCATACATACATATATATATATATATATATATATACACACAGAGTTTGTGTATGTATTATATATAAATTTTATTTTCTTAAAACATTAAGGAGAAACGAATCTACCCCATCTTATGAGTCTTGTTTATTTTATTTTCTTGGGGGGTTTTCCTTGTGTTGATAATGCTAGTGAAAAATTGGGCTTGATTGGACGGACACTTTGGCACAGAGAGTCATAATTAATTATGCCCAAATTGGTCATATTCTTACACTCAAAAGAAGGAAATTAATTATGAGAATCTCTTAACAGTGTAGGTGCTGATGACAACTGTTCTTGTTCAATGTATTGGCTCAAATTCATACTCTACCGAAGATGTTGGAGCCTGAATTCAGCATGAAAATGATTAATGCTTTTGAGACCACGAGTGCCCAAATTCATAACCGACCATAACGTAACAGGGGTGAAACACGTGAAAGATCAGCCCCCTTCTCTCCTCACTTTAAAACAAATCAATGCTGGCCAGCAGTCTTCCACTTGTCGCACACAAACACAAATAAAGTCTAGCCCTTTTTTCTCCAATTATGATTATTACAGTACACAAATTAAGTCTTGTCCTTTTTCTCCAATTATGATTACATTCGAACGAGAGGAATTAGAGGTGACATTGAGCTAGTAGAACACAAACTAATTTTTATTTAGTTATTCCATTCAAATTGAGCATCAATGTATGTCATGTTTCCAGTTCCCTGTAACATCAATGTCTGTCTAAAGTAGTTTAAAACATTATTATTATCTCTACCAAAATTATATAAAACTTTGTATAAAATAAATTTCAAAACCTGCTGCGAGTTTAATTTCAAAAGAAGCTAAAATTTGTGTGGAGGGTGTTTATAGTGTTTTACAGGTAAATAGCAATAGATTAAAAAGGTAATAATAAAGAAGAATCACTTATTACACATGTTAATCATGTATTAATTATATATATTAAATTTAATTTTAATTATTAAAAATATATTAATGCAATAATTTAAATTAAAAATTATTATTAAAAAAATTAATATTGACACATTCGATCAATTGGTAGATATATATATTTAAAAAAAATTAAAATAATTAACAAAATTTATTCATTGTTCTTACCTGAGAGATTTAAAATATTATTAAAGATTTAGTTATAAAGTTATCAATTTGTCAAAATTGAGTAGAAAGATTGTCATAAAATTTTTATAAAAAATCCATGAAAAAATTTCAAATTTTATTATAAGATGTTGCAATCATGGGTTGTAACCACGTATTAAATATTCACTTCCACATTCATCGAGCTTTAAAATTAAATTTTGTAGCATTAAATTTTTAGATTAATGCTTGTAAGAGCAAAAATTTCTTTCCATAATGTTCTGTTCATTTTTTTTTATATATAATTGCAAGCCTTTCCATATTATAAGAAATGATTTTTGAATTTGTATATGCCATGCAAACCTTCAAAACTCGGGAAAGTTTACATTACTAGGGGACCCAAATTCTTGATTAATATCATACCAATTATTAATTAAAAACGGCAAATAACATTCAACAAAATCACAAATTAAAGAGTATTCAAACTATTTTATGTCAAAAAGAGAAATGAAGAAATTGTTTATCAAGAAAAAGAAAATATCATCTATGTAATAATAAAAATCACGACTCTCCTTTTTCTTGCTCATATGCGTAAATACACACGTTGAGATTTACATGTGAAGCACAGCAGCATTCGATCAAAGTTTGTCTTTGAATTTATGTGTTAATTGAATTGCACCAAGGCGAAGTGTAGTGAAGGCGACCCTAATTTAGCCAGCTGCTTTCTGGAAAGTGGCCCGGCCGCCCAGGCTTTTCACGACATTAATTGAATTATTAAACATTATTAGTACTAATTCTAGATAATAATAACCAAACGAAGCAGTATTTCCCAAGAGTCAAAATCTGTATGCAATGCAAAAGGATTAGATTAGAAAAACAAATACAATATACAACCATTTTCAAAAGCCTTTCTACTTTCTAAGTTTTTAGTTTGGTATCTATTTGTTTTTGGGTTCTTAACTAATATTAATTATTTCACCCCATTTGATTTTTACATTTATTTTATATAATATTACCCAAGTTGTCTTCTGCCCAAGTATTAATTTAATTAACAAAATAAGATTCTCTTAATTTTCAGACTTGTCTTTTGGCAAACGCTTTCTCTTTGCTCTGCAAACACAAACGCAACGTTGGGCTTGAGAAGGGCAGCATGAAACTAATATAATTGGTAAGAGCTTCAATCTCTAGGTAAAAACAAACGACACGATTCAATTAAGAATGATAACACATATAAGTTTGAGATGAATATTTTTATTTTTTAAGTTATACTTATAAAATACTCAAATTTAAACTTATAACATATGTAATTAAATCGATAAATTTTTAGAATTAATTTAAAATAAAATAAATTTCTAGCAAAAAATATCAAATCTATCGACATAAAATAAAATCGATCACAATAAACTTTATAAAAAAATATATAATTATTTTAAAAATTCATACATAAAAATTAAAAAATATCTAAAAATAATTTAAAAAAAGATACTTATTAAGTGGTCTTAAAAAGAATTACAAAATACGCTTACTCTAATGACTCGGTTTAACATTGAAAATAGAAATTTTAAATTTTAAATAATATTTTTTTCAAGTTCTAAAGTTAGAAACAAAACATAATTTTATAAATTGGATTCTAATAATTTATGAAGTTGGTATTATTATAAATTAATTAATTAACCCTCAACTAGAATTTATTATATTTTCTAAATTATACCCCTAGTTACATTTCAACACCTATATGATCGAATTTGTATTTTTTTTTCTTTTGTTTAATCTTATCTTGTCATAAAATAATCTAAAGATGTAGAATGCAAGGTAATTTGAAAACGAAAAAAAATTGACAAATTTTCTCACTTGAAACACCTAGCCTGTTCATTAGCAACTAGAAACACCTAGCACGTCTGCATAATTAGCCCCATTTCCCGTTTAATCTACAAACAACAGTTCTTTGAGCTTGTCATTTCTCAACTTGGTATCAGAGCCATGGCTAACCTGCCTACAGCTCTACTCTTTACCCTCAACAAGGAGAACAATCAAATTCAAGGCTCCTCACTCTCTCAAGGTCAAGCTCATCTTTCACTTTTTGAACTAGTTAAGTTGGACAAAAATAACTTTCGGGTGTGGAAGAATTGAGTCTTACCCACGATAACGGGAAACAACTTACAAAGTAACAATGATGGCAAAAAAGTGAGTCCAAGCAGATTTTTTACATCCATTGGTGAGGACCAAAGTATCAATGCTGAAAACATGATCAATTACTACTCTCATGGCTGTTTTCAACCATGAGTGAAAATGCTCTCACTTCATTCATAAGCTGCACCACTTCGAAGGACCTATGGGATGCAGTGACTAGGATGTTTTCTTCTCAGTCGCAAGCTAAAATCATGCAACTGAAAAACCAACTTCAAAACACAAAGAAATAGTCGATGAACATCTTCGATTATTATACCGAAATCAAAGTCTTGCAGACGCATTTGCCATTCTGGAAAACCATAGATGAACAGAATTTGAAAGAACACATACTCAATGGCTTGCCATCAGAATATGATGCGACTTCCTCGAGGATGAACATCATGTCCCTTGAAGACATATATGTTGAACTTATCATTTTTGAGAGCAGACTCGTAAACAACAACGCAGTTGAGAGCATTAACGTCAGGCAAATGTGCTACAGGCAATAATCAAAGGAAGAATCAACCTCAGAAAGGAAGAGGACAGGACTTTGGCACCAGAAGAGGCAATTTCAGCGGCAAGGGGAGAGGCAGAAAAAATCTTGGAAGAGGACAGAACAAAATAACCAGTCAAATTTGTAACAAAGCCAGTCACTCGGCCACTACATGCTGGTATAGGTTCAACCAGGATTTCATAGCAAAGAACTCAGCAAATCAAACACAATTCTTTGCATTCATCACAGCTCAAGATGCACCAAATGAGAGTGGGTGGTACCTTGAGAGTGGTGCCACTTATCATGTTACCAATGACATCGACAACTTGTCCCTAAAATCAGAATTTAAAGGTAAAGAACTCATCATAGGCAATGGTATGAAACTTAAAATCTCACACACTGGGCACAGTACTCTCCACACAAGTAATTCTCTTACCTTAAAGCTACAAAAAAAAATACTTTATGTTCTTGAAATCTCAAATAACTTTATAAGCATATCCAAACTCATTTCTGATAACAATCTTATTGTTGAATTTAATAATTTTGGGTGCATTGTGAAGGACAATAAGTTGAGGCAAGTGTTGTTAGGAGTCGCTAAATATGGGTTGTACCTGCCCAAAAGTGGAAGGGAGACTGAGTCATGCTTAACTGGGAGTCCAAGCAGGCTAAAGAGTCTTTTTTCTACTATCTCGTTGTTCGCCTCAACAAATGGTAGTCCTTTGAATGTCAAACCAGAATTTGTAAGAAGCCCTTCAAGTAGAAATATCATTATGTGCACCTTAGAAGCTAAAAATGTTGCTGATATTCTTTATAGGAGGTTTGGTCATCCTGGTAAGCACATTTGTATAAAGATGGTTTTCAGTTGTAAGAATACTTTCCTTCAAAACCAGGGAATCTATCTCCAAGCAACCACTTAAGTTGATCTTTTCCGATCTTACGGGTCTAGAACTAGTAAGTTTTGGAAATAACTTAAAATATTATCTTAATATAGTTGATGAATTTAGTAGGAATTGTTGGATATTCCTTCTTGAGAACAAATCTCAAACCAACAAGTCTTCTTAGAGATTGTTAGGAAAGAAACTAATCACCTTTCAAACTGATATGGGAAGAGAATTTATACCCCTTGCAAATCATTTGAAAAATGAAGGGATAACCATAAGAAATTCAAGCCCATATACCTCTTACCAAAATAAAAGAGTTAAGACAAAACATAGATATATTATTGAAACCAAACTCACACTTCTAGCACATGTTGCATTACCCCTTAACTTATGGTGGGAAGCATTTCAAACTTACATTTTTTAGATCAATAGAATGCCTACACACATCATTAATGACTATCTCACCTTATGAGAAGCTATAACTTGATTGCAACTTTATCAAAACTTCTGTGTTTGCATGTTTTCTGTATCTGAGGTAATACAATAGACAAACTGCAATTTCATACACAAAAATTCATATTTATAGGTTTTAGCCCAAAGCATAAAAGATAGAGATGCTTAAATAGTTCTGGTAGAGTCTTTGTAAGAAGGCATGTTGTTTTCAATGAGAAGGATTTTCCTTGCAAGTCAAATGCATCATTTCTTAGTTTCAAAAATCCCTCAATCTATTTGATTACTTACTTCTTCAATGTGTTCCATTAATCTATATAGCCTCATAAGCAACAAGTACATAATCATCCTTGGCCATTGCAACTATTCATCACAATCATCGAATGTTAATCATTTAACAACATCCTAGCCTTGCCAATCAAATTTCTCATCATAACTCACAAACTATAACTAGGATGACCAACCTGAAACCATTGAAAACCTTTAAGAAAACTAAAAAATAACTGAAACATAATCTGTAAAACTTATTGAAACAATAAATATTTATCCTATGATCACAAAGTCCAAAGTGGGAACCTATAAACCTAAACTTTATTGTGTTAAGAAGAACAATAACATTGAAATCATAACACCTACAACAACTGAAGAAACATTGAGAAGTCTAAAGTGAAAGGATGTTATGACAATAAAATGTGATGCTCTCATGAAGAACCAAACATGGGAACTAATACCTTACAAGCCTAAAATGAAACTTGTTAGAGACAAATGGGACTTCAAGGTCAAGTACATTCTAGATGGGACCTTAGCAAGACACAAAGCAAGATTGGTGGCCAAAGGATACCACCAACTGCTGGGGTTAAATCATCAATAATAAGAATCATACTAAGCTTGGTAGTGCAAGGATGGGACATTAAGTAAGTTGATATAAATAACACCTTTTTACATGGACAAGAAAGCAAGGAAGTCTATATGCCTACTGAAGGCTTTGAAAATCAAAGGCAGACACATTTGCAAGCTGAAAAAAGCCTTACATAGGCTACAACAAGCTCTTAGAGCATGATATGAAAAGTTTAAGGTAGCCTTACTTGATTGGGGTTTCAAACACCTCAAATCTGACACCTCTTTATTTGTGCTGTTAGAAGATAAAGGGATTGCAATGCTGCTTGTGTATGTGGATGACATACTTATCACAAGAAATTAAGACAAAATGGTTAAAGAAGTTATTCACAAACTGAATGAAGCATTCTCTTTGAAAGTGTTAGGATCACTCAATTTTTCTTTTAGAATTGAAGTTAAAAGGGAACAACAATGGAAAAGATGTTAATCAATCAAAATACATTCAAGACCTCTCAAGAAAACTAAAATGTTAAAAGAGTAAGGCAAGTCCATCCCTCATAAGCACATGTGATAAATACATCAGAGAGAATAAAGCTGATCTTAATGATCCAACTTTGTATAGAAGTGTGATAACTGCTCTACAATATGCCACCATAACCATAATAGGAATATTTTTTTGTTAATAAATTGACTCAATTTATGACTTGTGTTAAGCATACACATTAGATAAGCTGTAAGAAAATTATAAGATATGTCCAAGACACCTCTGATTTGAAACTTAACCTTACAACAAATGGAAAGTTGGAACTAACTACTTAGCTAATACAAATTGAGCTATCAACAAGATGAAAAAAGATTAAATTGTGATTTTTGTTAGTATATACCCTAAGTCTAATAAATTTTTTTATGAGATTTGATGTATTTATTTCTTATGTATCACAATATTGTTAATTTATAAATCATTTGTTATTTTATTATTACATATTTATGTATTTAATAAATATAATAATGTTCTTAGAATAGTAGATTGAATTAGTTTAATACTACTCTTAAATATTTCTAATCAAATAGTATTATAAATAAAGTAACAATAATATATAGAGATTAGTATGTGTAGTGACTAATGATAATATATTATACATTATGATATGATATATCAAGTCAACACATAGGTATAAGTTAATGAACTAATGTACTGGACCAACCCCCTATGAGAACATTACATGGATTATTATATAAATATCATAAATGATTATTGTAGTGACAATAGTATATGTAATCTTTAGATTTAAGATTATTATAGTTTCCAACATTGAGAATAACATATTTTGATATTTTCAAACATCATCTATAATAACAAAGACTATAAAAAAAAATGACCACATATATTATCAATCATATAAAAAAATATGTGTAATCAAGATAAGATTTGTCCCTCCTATATGGAAGTAATATTTTGATCTCTTTAATTGAGTGAGATTATAAAAATGTATAGTCATACTCAAATAAGTTAAAATGTGATATTAATTTTATTTGTCAGAATAAATCTACTCAGAATACTAAAGAAATGTAAATTAAGTTATATAAGAGTGACAGATTTTATGTCTTATATTCAATGAAAACATGAAACATGTCATTAACATTCTTGTAAAATTGGTCATAAATAAAGTGATATCAAACTATTAACATTCTTATCATTTAAGTAGTTATAATATGTTGTTAGACACTGCTCACTATTTATAATACTAAAATTAAAATTTAATATTACTTCAGTGTTACGAGAACATATTAGATCAAATATTAAAATAAAAAATAATATATTAATTCATAAAAATAAATTTTGATATATGTATATATGAAGAATCTTATATTTGTATAAGTCTCTTTAATCTATTTGGGTACTAAATTTTGCTAAATTTATAATATAAAAATTGAACTAAATTTATTAGCACATACTTTACTAAATAGATTGGGCTTTAAAAGAAAGTTTAATTCAATGGTTTAATTTTAAATCAAAACTCTAAAATAACATTATAAATATAAAATATTTTATATTTTTAGAATTCACCTTAAGTTATATTTAGTTATACTTTTGATGTGTCAACATAAAGCCATATGTAAAACCCTAATTTATGCTTTAAATAAACATAACATAATTTCTATGTTTTATGAATATATGTTTTATTAAGTATGGTGTATAGTTATGGTCTAAAAGACCAACGTGATTGGATTGATGAATGGTTGCAAATTTTTGAAATAATATGACACCTATGTCTTCCTTTTATAAAGTTATATTTGCTCCTAGGTTGACTTGTCAATTATCTTACTGGCTTGAGAGTATTGATGTAGAATCGATGATAATTATCATGTTTACTTTTTTGTTTATGTATGAAATGCATGATATATGAAGATTTGGTTAAATATATGTATGAGATGCATGCCATATAAATTTTATTAAATCAATGTATGTGATACATGATAAATGATAAAATGAATAGCACTTGTCAAGTCCTCGATTGATTATATGTGTGCTTGCCAAAGAAAGATACCATAACAATCTTGGTGAGAACAATAAAATAATAGTAATATCTAAATTGTCGCCCATTAGGTAGTCAACAACATTGCGAGCTTAGAGGAAATAAGTTGGGTTTACTTCATTGGATGGATTAGAACAAGTGATGTGCCTAATATCTAATAATTGCATATGGTGCAATTGGCAAATATTACCTACCTAAATAGTCATATCTTGGGTGATCAGGCAAAACTAACTCAAAATAAAATGAAATATGGACCTTGACCCGCTAGAAAATTTTATTATAAAACTTTTTGAATTGATAATGAGAGTTATTAATTTGAAGAAAAAATAATGAAACTATCATTTAATTAAAACTTGATTAAATAAATTAATGCATAGTACTTATTTTGCATGTTTTGTTGTAGATTATTCTATGGCATCAAATATTACGAATGCATTATCATTGCATTCAATTCTTGAGAATGATAAATTGAATGAGACAAACTTCCTTAATTGCTATAAGAACTTGAGAATAGTTCACAAATATGAAAGAAAATTTTATATCCTAAAGCAATTTATACTTAAGCCATCTATTACTGATGCCCAATAGGCTAAAAGAGATGATTATAAGAAGCATTAAGATGACACTTTAAACGTTAGTTACCTCATGTTAGTTACAATGATACTAGATCTTTAAAAACAACATAAGGAAATGCAATCGTTTGATATGAATAAACACCTCAAGAAACTCTATCAAGTGCAAACATGTTAAGAGAGGTATGATGTCTCTAAAACTTTATTTCAATGCAAAATGTCAAAAAGAACCCTAATTGCTACTTATATACTCAAGATGATTGGGTAAATCCAAAAAACTAGAAAAATTGGGCTTTTCATTAGGCTAAGAGTTGACCACTAATGTTATTTTGCAATTGTTACTAGATATGTGTGATTAAATATATTATAACTTATATAGAGAGATATGTATGATCAAGATAAAATTTATTCTTCCTATATAACAGGAGTGATATCTTAAACTTTTTAATTGAATAAGATTTTTTAAAAAAATACATAACCATACTCAAATAAATTAATATGTGATATTAACTTTATTTGATATAATAAATATAAATTAATATGTAATATAAATTTTATTTTATAGAATAAGTCTACTTAAAATATTAAAAAAATATAAAATTGAACCATAAGAAGACGACACATTCAATATCTTGTGTTCAATTAAAATATTTAAAATAAAGGAATTGAATTACATATTAACATTGTCAAACTACTGTTATTCTTGTCACATGAGTAGTCATGATATATTATTAAACACTACTTATTACTTATAATACTATAATTGAATTTTAATATTACTATCAACGTTACAAAAACCTATTATGTTGCAAGTTGAGAACGAGAATATAATATATATATATAATCTAAAATGGATTTAGAATTTTTTGAGTTATTTATGTTCTCAATACCCTAAATTTAAGATATTTGTTCAAGCAAACAATAAAATAGTTGGATCAGAAATCTCAATTTCTTTTAAAGGTAATTATTTTTTTAAGAAATTACAATTTAAACCTTTTTATTTACAAAAAAATTATCGAAGAATTGTAATGTACAAAGATCTTGATTACTTATTATACGTAAATATCAAAAGATTTTAATAATTTAAGACGCATCTCATTTATTTTATATTTTTTAATATAAAATTTAAAATATAAAATAATTAATATATAATATAAAAATTAAAATAATAAATATAAAATTTTAAAAATAAATATATATTATATCCAAACCCTGAGTAGATTATAATTTCTTTGTTAAGACATGATGGCAGGTGATTGCCATAGTTGTTTCCTCGTCCTTAAATGTGGTTGGTCTAATACAATGGACCTTTACCTAATTTTGGGATATACAGTTAACAATTCAGCTCCAGGTTCTCTTCACCTTGGAAGGTTGTGGTACCCACTACTGCCCCACTTGATATATATATATATTAACAGCAATAATTTATCTCCCATAAATATATTTTTTATTTTTATATTTTATTAAAAAATAATATGATAAATTATAAAAATTATTTAAATAATTATTTTTTAATTAAATAATATGTGATATAATTAATTTATGTAATATAATAAAAACTTGATTATGTTCTGTCAGAAAGAAGCATTTTGTAAAATTAAAAAAAATTGATAAAACCGTAATTTTAAGGAAAAAAATTGAATAAAAAAATGAAAAGACAGGTGTGTCGGTGTGTCCAAATTCAATTCCCCGACGGGGGTGACATAAAAATGTCACCTACGGGTGAGGGATGAACAAACGCTTAAGACATTTCCCCAAGCGGCGTCCGTCATTTCAACCAAAAGAGCAGGGTTTCCTTTCCAATTTCAAAACCATTTGCTTCTTTCTCTCTCTTTTGATTTCCAGAGCAGAAGCAGAAGCAGCATGTATACACCATCGTCTTCGTCTTCAATGTCTTCTTCATCACAGAAACAGAAGGGTCCCACCAGCAATACTGGCGGCGGCCTCACTCGGTACGTCTCAGCTCCAGGATCTCTTTTGACTACAGCCGTTGATTCCGTCATCGGATCACAACCTTCCCTTCTCTCCCACGCCCACGCCCACGCCCACGCTCACTACTTCACAGCTGGTGACTCTTCTTCTTCATCTTCATTTAACTCTGAGTCAACCTGCAAAGTTAGCTCATCTAGCGATCCCAAGCACACCAAAACTGAATTGCAGAGATCTTATGGCGTCGATGAGATTACTCAGGCTCAAACTGTTGGTGCCGCCTCCTCCTCCTCCCTGGTCAGACAGAGAAGCTCTCCCGCTGACTTTCTTAGTCATTTCTCTCCTGAAAACGGTAACTTTTTGCATTTTTTTTTCTTCTTTTGTTCTCTACTTGGTTTTCAGCTTATGTGCAGAAATTAGCTTCGTTTTAATTAGAATGAAACACATTAGTTAGTTGATAAAATTGCAGTAGCTAGCTTCAAGTATTATTAACTGTCACTAGGGCTCACGGGTAGTATTGACTTTTAACAGCTATAAGAACTGTACAGGCTGCTGCCTTGGGTGTGGTTGCTTGCTTCCCGTCATTTTTTACGTTTTCTTTTAACGACTGTCATTTTGCGATCACGGACAGATTGCCGTAGGCCAACGTTGACTTGGGACTGAAACGACGAAAATGCCCTAGTTTAAATTTGGGCATTAGGATGTATAACGCTTTAATAAAAGAGTAATTTCGCTGGTATTCTGTGTTCACATTTGGGTGAACTGATAAAACGAAAATTAAATATCAGTACAGTTGCATTATTTTTTATTATCTATGTTGCATTACCTTTTATTTAAAAACTTGAATATTCGAAGATAAAATTGGATCGAACAAATTCATCCATCCAATCCGGTTGTGGTTGTGGTTGTGGCCATTGACAGCAGCCAAGCCTGGTACTTTATAGATAAGGAAAGGAAATAGGTGGGTGGGACATCGTTAGACTTATTGTTCTATAAATTAATGGGGGACAGGCTTTTGTTGGGTATCTTTCATGTGCTTCATTATGATCTCACCCATTATATTTAAAAATTCTATTAATAAATTAATAGATGAAGCACTGTTGTGATGAAACACCATTGTTTTCATTTTGCTGCTGTAAAGCATGGTTAAAATTCATACATGTATAAGATAGTCCACTGCATATAGATTGAGGAAAGTAAAAGCAACATTAATTACAAGTAAACAACACTAACAAAGGGTGATAAAACTTTTTGGTTCCTTGTGTTCAAAGTACTACTAAATCATAGAAGTCAAGTGAAGTTTTAAGACTAGGGGGAACCCTTTTTTGAATCATTATTTTGATATTCTTATTCCTATAAAAAACAATTTCACGGGTGTGGGGAAAATAAAAAGGTGAAATGAAATAAAATGACAGAGTGATGGGTGATTGTGAAAAGGAAAAATAAAATGAAATAATAAAGGTATATTGAAGTTAGTTTTGGGATTTTGAGGGTTTGTTGAGTAAACATTTGATAGGGGTGGATGGAGAAAATGGGTGTTAAGAGAATGACAGTAACTTTAAAATAATAGTAAAGATAGAAACACCATGTCCCATAACATTGTCGTATTAGTTTGTTTGAATGAGTTTGTAAAGTAACAGTATTCTTTAGTCTTTTTATCCTTTTTCATAAAATGATGCAGCATATATATATATACATATATATATATATATATATATATATTGCTGATCACATTAAAATAATATAGATATATTCCCTAAATCAATTTGTAGAGCCTTCTATTGTCATTCTTTCTAACTTAATTAAAGTAGAATAAAAGATTTAGTTCATGGATACTTGCATAAAATCCAAAGTGGCCAATTTTTTTTTGGTAGTTTGGTTTGAGATATTACAATTCCAACATCCCACATTACCAATATGCTTTTGGTTTTTGTGTTGACGTTTTTGAATACCTTGATTATACTAGTTGTATTGCATTATTTATTCTGGTATACTATAAAGGGAAAAAGTGTTTTTTTTTATGTTTTATTATTGTTTTGAGTATCTTTTTTCCCCAAACAAAGTGGTATAAAATTTGCTGTTTGGTATACTTTGTGTGTAGATTAAGATGGAAAAAGCCTAGACATATATATATATATATATCAAACTCTTCTGTTTGGAAGACTACTATGGGATCAAGTAAATAGAAAAGTTGTTGCTGCTATTGCGTAGTGGATGGACCAAAGCGTGTTCCACCTTGTGCAAACAAAACTAATTAATGTACTTCAGCAGAATTTAGAGTCAATTTATGGGCAACTAACAACTGTAAAACAAAGTAGATTAATGACAAGGCATGTAAACTTGAAGCATAAGAAGTTGCACACGCATTGATTTTCAAGGCTAGTCAATCAGTTCACAACACAAATTAGCAAATAAAAATAACGTCAGAGAAATCTTAAACCAAAAATCAAGATGAGTTGAAGCAAAAAGCTTGAAACCAGGAATAAAACTAAAACATTTGAGCGAAAATGGGGCACAAATTGGTATCCAATCATCAAGCCAAAGCTGGAAATATAAACACTTTCATAAGTTTGCACCTACAATCTCTTTGTTTCACTGTCATTTTGCCCCAGAGCCAAAAGCTCTCTTTTACACCTTGTTTCTTTCTTTTTACTTTTTATTTTTTTTATTTCTTTTATGTTTGGGTAAGGCTGTCTAGGTGTGTTTAAAAGCTGAGCAACTACTTGAAAATCTTCAACTTGAAGAACACAGGTTGCTTGAATTGGACTGTGGTTGGATTGTGTCCTTTTAATCAAAGATGAAACTATGTCTGTGCAAATGTTACAGGGAAGTTGTTATGGTTGTTAAAATTTTCATTATTTGTCAGCTTGTGGCTTAAAAAGTTTGTGCTCATTTGCCTAAGCTGATTTTGATTTGTGATATTTGTTTTAGAATCCGATGCAACTAAATTAATATTCAGTTATGACCATTTACATTATTACAATGATGGATTATCTTAGCTAAACTGGTTTGGTATTTAGAGGCATAACTTCAGGGTTGGATCAGTATACTTAGATCCTTGGTCAAGAAAATGCATTCTGATATCCTGCTTTGGAAGCTTCTTTTTCATTTTTGAACCTCAGCCTATTTAGTAGCTTCTATTCAAAGAATATCTGATTTAACAATGCAAATGTCATTCGCAGTTGGTCTGTTTCTTGCTCATTTAATAGAAACTGAGAAATTTGAATTTCAAACAACTCATTATTATTTATTTTTGTTTCATTTTTGACATCACCTGACATTGTGGTCAATTTAACGGCAGGTTTTTCAGTTACAAGGGAGCTCAGAAACTATAACTCACAAGGTAGCTCTAATAGTGGCCTTGGAGTGTCAAGATTAAAGTCTCAATTAAGTTTCACTAGACAAGATTCACTTTCTAAGATTTCTGAAGTAAGTGAGAATGGTATTGATGGAGTTAATTCTAGTAGCGGCCGCCAAAATGCCTCACATTCTTATGCCACTACTAGTTTTGGGATGGATTCCTGGGAAAATGGAAATTCCATTGTGTTTTCTGCCCCTTCAAGTAAAAGAGCTAAAACTTTGGATGGAGACATTTTTAACTGTCTTAATGCCTTGGAATCTCAGGTACTAAGTCACTTTCTAGGACTTTTGTATTACCTAAATTCTAGGAGGTTAACCTCAGGTTGTTTGTAGTCTATGTTACCCATCATTGAATACTCTTCATAGTTCACACTCTAGAGGTTTTGTCATAACTTTGGAGTACACATATACATAAGTGATAGAGATGCACAAAATTCATTGTCTTAGTGTTGCTCGCAACTCAGACATATATAACTATCATATTCAGTTCCATTTAGCACAGATGCCAGCTTTTAGTTGTTTTCAGTTTTCAATTTCAGTTGGATTTAATGTTAACATAACATAGTGTTTGACATTTTAGACCACAAGGTAGCTGCATCTGTAGCACGAGGATGCTACTAAGTTTTGTAAATTTTTTTCATTTTATTTATAATTTTCCTGTATTATTGGCTTACATCTAGTTGTCAAATTGTAGCAAGATTCTACAATTGATGAAGTTCACCAAGATTGTCTTGTATTGATGATTGCCTCACTTTTGTTTTTAGACTGTATCATAATTTACATTTCAACTACTAAACATATGCTCATTGTTCATTCAGTTTAGCATGCCCCAGACAACTCTTGAAATGGCATCTGTGGAGAGCTTACTACACATCCCTGAAGACTCTGTCCCTTGTAAAATTCGTGCTAAACGTGGGTGTGCCACTCATCCTCGAAGCATTGCCGAAAGGGTTAGTAAAATTCCAGGAAAAAATAAGATAGTTGACTACTTTCAAGATTTCTGGAAATTTTTGGTTATTACATTGCTTTTTTCTTGTTGATGGGAATCCATCATTGTAGATGAAGCCACTACTAGAACCCTAAAGCTCATGTTGTGGAATTTTTTAGGTGACAAAATTCGTGTTGTATATATGGAACCAATTTCATTATCAGAAATTGCATTATTTTTTTCAAGCCAATTATTGCCAAGGTGCGGGTATAATTTAGTTTTTGATATAGGTTAGAATGTCAGTTAACTCTGTGGTTTCTTCTTCGAAGTTAGAATGTTTGGTAACACCAGGCTTTTCGTTCATTTATTGATTAAGAGTTTAAATAGCATGAGATCAAGAGCAATGGAAATGCTGAATTGGATATGGAAAGGGCCAAAACAATTCATGTAGAATCATGGAAAGATAGTAAGTTTACAGGGCCAGAGCACACTGTAGAGGGGTGAGATGTTATGAAGCCTGATGTTAGGGAAATGCGTGATATAACATCTGATGTTAATGTAGATCACCGTATGGTCGCATCTATTTTGACGTATCAATAAAAATCTTGTTTGTGTGAATGCTAGTTAATTATTCAAGATGTAAAGACCTCTGGTTGTCTGTGGTAAAGAAAATATAGTTCCTTCTACCTATATTTATTTAGTTATTTCTAAGTTGTTCCATTTTTTGAAAAACAATATCCAGGAGAGAAGAACTAGAATAAGCGGGAAATTGAAGAAATTACAGGAGCTTGTTCCAAACATGGATAAGGTAACGACATGGTATTTTGCTACTTAAAGTCTTGCCAATAATGCCAAATAGCCCTTTGCCATATTAAATTTATTCATCATTATTGGCACTGGGGTAATGCATTAATGTACAATTATTGCTATATGTGTTAACTTTTCTTTAAAATGTTTCTGGTAGCAAACAAGTTATGCCGACATGTTAGACCTGGCAGTGCAGCATATTAAAGGCCTTCAAGATCAAGTTCAGGTACGTAAAAATGCCACTGGGAAACAAAAGTTCTAAGATTGCCATGTTTTTCCCCAACCCCACGGAAATGTGAACCAGCTTATCCAAACCCTAGAATAGGATTTGATCGTAAGACCTCTTAATTCAAGTTACATGCTTAGGGTTTATCACTAACCAAATACTCTATCATGGTACATGACATTACATTTGATCCTTCTTGCAGAAGCTCCACAACGAACTGGAGCATTGCACTTGTGGATGCAAACCAACCTCAAGATCATCATAATCTTTTTGCTTTAGCTATAGGGACGGGCCAGAGAGATTATAAAGATGTTGAGATATCAAGCTAGCTAGCTGGACTTACCAACTCAATTTTAACTTTGGTGGCTGTAAGTAGAAGGAAAACTTGTATATAACCAAGAAATTAAAATTGTCAATTTTTTCTTGTTAATCAAATGCTTTAATTATTGTCAGTTTGATGGGCAAACCAAGTGAAGTGCTGCTTTTTATTTGCTCGTGCAATGGCCTTGTTAATGGTGTATCAAAAGTATACGAATAAAAATATAAATTATTTAACATTTTTATTTCTAGTTTCATCGTACAACTACTCACTGCAAGATTCACCCACAATGGTTTTGCCTGAAAGTTTATCAAAATATCAAGTAGGTATGCAAAGATTAATAGTTATCACTTAAAGACCTCTTAACAACATTCATTTCATGATTAGAAATGATAATTTTGCTCTGTCAATTTGTTAGTATGGAACTCTAATGAGATGGATTTAGTATTTCTTTAGCAAATTTGAGATGTGTGTGAAAAAATTTAAGAGCAAAGGGAAATAATCTTCTCTCTCTAGAATAATAACTCCGTGAGCTTGGGGAATTTTCATAATATTCCGGATCCCTGTTTTTGCCTTTCTTTGGGCTATTGCTCACAATAGCTAGTCATAACATGACATGCCATGGCAATATTCCTTCCGTATTTAACTCCCCGTAGGTTTACCTATTTATCTTGCTTTTATGTATTATACTCTTGACATCAACGTCTTTCTTTACACCTTTTATAATATCCTTGGTTTCTTGTAACATAATTTTCATTCGGACACCTAATATTTATATTGCTAATTATTCTTACATGTTTGGTACTCTTATGAGTCTTGCATCTATCTGCACTGTTTCCTTACCAACTACCTGTTTAGTCCAAGAATTTTTCTCTTATTAATCTTTTGTCTATTGAAAAGCTTATAAACACATGGTTTAAGGTTAAGATTTTCTAAAACTAGGTGTGATACGAAGGATCAAAAGATGGGATAATTAGTTTGGACCAGGCCTGAAATTGACCATTGATTTGAGCTGTCTTCATTACATGTTCCTACCCTTAAAATGTTTTATTCCATTATTGTTTCATCAAGTGTTTGGTATTGTTGTTTAGGACATGTCTTTATGTCATGTGCCCAATCTTCAATTTACAATGGTTGCTTGACCCCCCAAGTTAATTTTCAATTCTTTGTTATGTTTCTTGTTAAAGAGAAACATATTTAACTTACTTATTAATATGCACCTAGTTATTCCTTATGTTTGCATCTATCCCCTCTGAACATACTAAATTTGAACTATGCTTTTCGTCTTGATCGCTTCTTAGATCATGGAATAAAATATAAGGGTTACCAGTAGTAGATTCCATAGCCAAACATCTCTACATCTCCAGAATGTGTCATTTTAGGAATATAAAGAGTTTACTTGTGTTTATCAAGCTACAGGCAGTATTCCTTGATTTCTTTTATTTCTATGGATTTTGTTTAATTTTTACAATGAACAATGACTATTACAAAAATGATGGTATAAAAATAATAATAGATTAGAAGTCCCTCACAATCCATACTTATCTCTTCATTTTTATAATCCATTAGATCACTGTAGTTGCATGCCTGTAAAAGTAGACCTGTCTTATCCATCACTGTAGATTAGATCTACGGTGAGTGAAGAAGCCACTACATGCGCAGAAGGTCTCTGTCTGCCAGCTTGACCGACAACAACAACAACAACAGGAGGTCACAACATAACCCTTAATAGTTTCTTTTTCTTTCTGGTCTCGACTCTTTCTTTCTTTCAAATTCAATTCGGACAACAGAAAGAGAGAGAGAAAAACGATGTCGTCTGATGACGACGGAGGAGAGGAGTACCTCTTCAAGATTGTGATCATCGGCGACTCAGCTGTGGGGAAATCAAACCTGTTGTCACGTTATGCTAGGAACGAATTCAATCCGCACTCAAAGGCCACGATTGGAGTTGAATTTCAGACTCAAAGCATGGAGATCGATGGGAAGGAGGTCAAAGCTCAGATTTGGGATACTGCTGGACAAGAACGCTTCCGTGCTGTTACTTCTGCTTACTACAGAGGCGCTGTTGGCGCTCTCATTGTTTACGATATCACCAGGAGGACTACTTTTGACAACGTTGGCCGCTGGCTCGACGAGCTCAAGAGTGATCTCCTCTCCTAATCTCTACTCTTGCTTATCCCGTGTGTGTGTGTGTGTGTGTGTAGCTTTGTTTCCTTAATCTTTTCGCGAGATATTGCTGATTTTGGCTCTGTGTGATTGAATGATTACTGTTATGTGGAATATTACATCAAGATCTCTAAGTTATGATGATGATTAGCTGAAGAATAGAATTAGGAAACAGCCAGGATTGATGCTGTTAAAATAGTAGAAAGGATTTCCGTATTAATTTTTGCTTCTTTTCGTTAACAACCCCTTTGTACTGTTTTTCGTTTAGTATTTGTCCATATGTGCTCAAATTTTGATTCTCTTTTTCTTACGATGCAGATATCTTCTTTGTATCTGTAGATATGAACGTACAGGTTGTTCTTATGGACTTAAGATTTCTTCCCCTGTGCTTGCTCTTTGTTTTCTCTTTTCTTATTATTAAGAAGAAATTATTTTCAGACTTTCTGATCCTATATTCCAATCACTATTGACTATCTCTTAAAGATTATGTTCTGGAATTTAGTGGTGTAGCAAATATTGTTTCCATAGTAGTGCTTTAGTACATTTTTCAGTCATTTATTTTTCCTGCATTTAGTTATGTTTCTGTCTCTAGGTTATGACCAATTCTATATATGTTTCCGGATCCTATTGATGGTAATCTGTACGGTTTGTCTTTTCTGAAGTTATTACTATCTTTATACTCATGGGGAACAAGTAGAAGAATTACCTGTCTACTGTCAAATATTATTCACAACCTTTTATATGATTAGGGACTTAACTGCTATTAAAGTTTTAATGCTATTGTTGGGCCATTTGGAGCTAACAGTTCTTCAACATCATATCAAAACTAGTAAGGTCTTGTGTCTAAATGCCATTTTTATTTAGCAAATTATCAAGTGAATTGAACCTCTGTCTCAATTGTTGGTTGTGATTGGATTCAATTGACAAGTCTTTTAATTATATCGGTTCATAGTAGTGAAGGCTCATGATAGAATTGAGAACTTTTTACTGGGAATTTCCATTTTACGTAAGCTTTTGGGATTTTTGGTTTGCTAACAACTACTTGTAACTTTGGCCAAGTAGATTAAGTAAATTTCAAATAGGCCTAGCGTTTAGTGTCAGACAGATTTCTCAAGGTTGAATCCATTTAAACTTGCAAAATCAAGCTTCTCGGTGGAAGCTTATATTTGATTCTGTTTCAATAAGCTTGATCAGTGTTCAGTTTCCGGGTTGTAGTCACTGTTTTAGTACTTCTTGATATTTCACCAATTTGGCAAATAGGATTTGTAATTATGTCGGTTCAACTGTGTTGGAGAGAAACCCGCCTTTGAGTTTTGGTAACAATGAATTCTGACAATTCCTACGTATAAAATTTTTAATCTAGTATTAAGGGTTGAACCTTGAAGATATTCCAATTTCATTATGTTATTTTTAAGAAACTGAAAAGTGTTTATTGATAAAAGATAGTACAACTATATTAAGTAATGTGAAGTAGCTGTCTACAAAGAAAGAAAAAAAAAGTCAAGGGAGGGGAAATGAAAACTGTGTTAAATATTTCCAAAACAGTCAAATACTGACGTGCAAAGAATTCATCAGTCTTAGCACTTATTGAGGGATACACTGTTGTGAAAGCTTATTGTCTTGATAATTTCTTGTCATAGAGGCAATGATTTTTTGCACTAAATTAATTCCTATGGCTTATATTTGTGATGCTATGTTTTGATTATGAATTATGATTGTTTGTCCTATCTTACTTGGCAATCTAAATACTTCTATGCCCATTTGAGTTTTGACTTGAAGACTAGTTTCTTTGATGATGCCTCTAACTTCCTTCATAAACATTGGTCTATTTGTCAATTCATTGCTAAAATCTTACATAATTTGATTGCATGTTCACATTTTTCCTCCCAATACAAGTAATATATCTTTTAAAATTTATAATTTTTTCTTTTAAAGTCATAGCTCACTATAATCAATTGTCTAGAATGAGTATATTCATACAAACTAATGTAACAATGTGTTATCACATGTTCTAAGCACAAACAAATGTGGCAATGTTATATCATTAGCACATGTCTTACATTTACACAGGAGCAATTAATGATGCCTTACATTTTCACTGGAGTAATTGATGGTATTGAACATGTAGCAATAATATAATATTGCTCAACAATTTGTATGGATAATTTTTTTGTCGCTAATATTAATACTATTGATTTAAAAATGTCTATGTTGGGTTAGGGATATTTTCATCAATACCTCTCAAGGAATGGCCCAAATATTAAGTGCACCCAATGCTTCCCATTGTTAAGTTTAAAAGCTATAGCGGGCAATTTTTTAATATTATTTATTAATTAAAAAAATAATTTATTTATTTTTCCCCTCTCTCTGCCTTTCTCCCCCTTTTCCTTTTTTCTTTCCTTCTTTAATCTCTCTCACCATATTCACAAATTCCCCATTTCTTTTCGTTGTTGAATTGAATGAATTTGGTTTCATTAGAAAACTGTGTTTTTGAGTATCTCTTCTTTGATTTAAGTTAAAAGGGTTTTTGTTGTCTTTCTTTATCAATCAGTATTGGTTTGGGTTCATATTTATCAATTAATCCATATATTTACTGTAGTGATTATTTTATTATTGGAGCTACTTTGTTTGAGGATGAGGATGATTGTCTTCATGTAAATGTTTTCTCTCCTCTTCCTTCTTGAGAACGAAATAAATGAATTTTTGGAAAATGCTTACCACATTTTTCAAAAGAATAATAAAAGCCAAATTTATATCATCTCCCAGGAGCCAGTGCACATAAAAAGAAAAAGAAAGAGGAGATAAACTGAAAAATAAAATTAAATTAAAAAGAGAGTGAAAGACAAATAAAGGTTAAAATTTGTCATTTAGCCGACATCTAACTGAAGGGAATCTTGGTTCTGGTAGAGGCTATTTTCAAAAGATGAGTATTCTCCCTATGAGGTCATACCTTGAGGGTACCAATGAAAGTATATCCCTTTAGTTTCTTGCGGAGCTGAATTCATGTGCCTGGAGGTGAAATATTTGTATACTATTACTGCTTCTGATCTAATGGCAGTTAATCTTTAATACCTTCCTATAAACTAAGTGTCAAGTCCATCAAGCTTTTGGACCATGAAAATGTTTTCATTTGCTGTCAATGTCCTGTTATGGTTAGACAATTTGAAATTGTGGAAGGATCTTAGTCTTTGTTGGCCTTTCTTGTATCTCTTTAATTATACAAAGTTCATAGCGATTACATGTAATCAGTTTTGTTTTCCATCTCTTTTTGGTAGCTTTTTTGTTCTGTTAATTGCACATCTGAAGTAATACCTAGTGTTGGTGAACAGCTTTGTTCACTTTTCTACGTCCCCTTTACTATTAAGTCTTTGTTTGGGATTTTGGCACTTTTGTTGTATTTTCAAAGCAAGGCTGAAAAAAGTTTGGTAAGAATAATTTTTAGAGTAATCCACCCTTTTTTATTTTTTAATATTTGACATCTACTGCTTTCATAACTGTAGCTTTGAGTATCACAACACCTGTGATATTGAAACCACTGCACCTCAATGTAACACGAAGCCTTCATGAGTTCTCTTTTATTTTATTCAAAAGTTTGTTAGTTGAATTGATATTAATTGTACAAGCATTTATAGTTATAAAAATGGTTACATGTATTTGTATACACATCTATAATTGATTATGCAAAATATGGTAGAAAAATGAAAGAGGGATATGGAGACAGAGGGAGATTTAGAATCTATGATCATGTGCCTGCCTGATCATTAATTGCTATCTGCGTCTCTGTTGTTCAATGCAGCTCATTCTGATACCACTGTGGCAAGGATGCTGGTTGGGAACAAATGCGATTTGGAAAGCATAAGGGATGTGAGCACAGAGGAAGGAGCAAGCCTTGCAGAAGCAGAAAGGTTGTTCTTCATGGAAACATCTGCTTTAGACTCGACAAATGTTAAAAATGCTTTTGAAAGTGTTATCCAAGAGATTTACAGCAATGTCAGCAGGAAGGTTCTAAACTCAGATACATACAAAGCTGAATTATCTCTCAACCGAGTAACACTCGTTAAAAATGAAAATGATGGATCAAAGCAAACACGAAGCTATTTTTCGTGCTGTTCAAGGTGACTGATGGATCTCTGTTTCTTTTGTATCTGCCAGAAAACTGTACAAGTTGAGGGGCTTCTTCATGGTTATTGGTTTGTTAATTTAATTTAATTAGTTTGTTGTTTGCTTGTTTTGTTTCCTGAATGGACAGCTTTATCTTTAAGATGGTTCTATAGAAATGATTTGCTCCATTTTATTCAAGAAGGCGAGTTAGTAAAATTTTTGTTGCAAAAAGTGAACCAGACAACCATTTAAATTGTGATATTGTATTATGCCAAACCATAATGTTATATTGAGTTAAATTGATTTACCTTTTTCCCTTGGAAATTCTTGGAACGTATTATTGCCCTTCTTACAAATTGGATGGTTTTGGGTTTGAGAAGGATGCAATTGCAATGACTTGGATGAAATATTAAAGAATGTTGTGCGTTCAAGTTCATGTTAATCAAGTAATAAGATAAAAGAGAATGTCAGATGGGATGGGTATACTAACTATGTGGGCTCATCCAATAAATTAATTTTTGTTAAATGCATGTGTTCATTTTAAAATTAATCAAACAACGTTAGCATTATATATTCAAATAGTTTTTTTTTCAATATTTTTGTTGTAATCTTCAATTATTCTATTTTTATTCCTTTTGTTGCAATTTTCAACTTTTCATAAGTTAGGACTTAGTTTTATTTTTTGTAAGTTAGAAATTGGATTGAAAGAAAAGGTTGAACTTAGGACAAAGAATTGGTAAAAATTAAGAGATTCTTGATGGCATTTATTATTTTTATGGTATTAAACCAAGGTCATAATGTCAAAAGGCTCCTTCTTCATCCTACATTGCACCTTTCGAATGGGTCAATAATCGAAAGTTAATCTTACACAACTCACATTTTACTGGTTTCGAAATGTCTTGATCTTATCAAGAGGACAACTCTAGTACTTGATCAGTTTTGTATCAGCGATGGGCAAAATTTTCCTCCACTCTAAGCATATAGAACTAGAGCTATACCCAGTTATTTACTCTTCAACTAGTACGCTTAGAACTAAGGGTGTGATAAACCACTGCCATCAGAAAAATTATATACTTTGTTTGTGTATCTGGTAATTTTCTTGAATTTTAACTCTATTAGTTGCTATCATTGAGGTTCTACTAAGCCCATTATTCTTTCTCGAGAACAATGCTTTGCATAAATTATCAGGACACTTTTAAGTATGATAACAATAGTTCGATGTAAGAGACACCTTACATTATCTCGCTCAATTGAATAGGCTTCTTTTGATTTACTGCTTTGATATATGCTTCCATCAACTATAAATAAAGAGAGTCTCACCCTTTATTTTGATGTTAGTTATTACAAATTTCTTCTTCAGCATACGCGATACCCTTCTAATAAGTTCATATTATAAAGTCAATCTCACATGTTATTGATTTCGACCTATTTCAATCTCATTAGAATGACAACTCTAGTCCTTGATTAATTATACACTAGAGATGGTCAAATCTCTCTTTACTCTATGCCCCTATAATTAGAACCATGTTCATTACTTACTCTTCAACTAACATACTTAAGAATAGGGACGTAACACATTAGCTTGTATGATGGATGTGACTTAAGTTAATTTTACGTATAGGTGGCAAGCCTTTGCATCAATTGAATTCAAGATGGGCACTCATAACCAAATCACATTATTGGATTCTCTCAGTTAATTTATTTTTATTTGTGTAAATATGCTTAGTGGTTGAAGTAATGGCGCTTGTAGGTGGGAAGAGAAACCAAACCAAGCCAAGCCAAGCCAATCCAACCCCACCACCATCAATGCAAAACAAATCTCCAAAAGGAAAATTGATAAAGAAGAAAATAAAAATTGTTCTTTTAAAACAAGCAAGTCAAATTCAAGCAAATTCTAATAATGAAGTATCTGATAAGGATTATAAAAATACTTGTAAGATAAGAATAATAAAAATTAAAAAGGAAAATATAAGCTGAGGCATATCATGACATCATGCTTCAGGGACAGCTGCTGCTGATGCTGCTGCACTTTCTATTTCATCTTCTAGAAGGCTTTCTTTTGTTTTTTTTCTCTCTTGTATAGGATTCAGATTGTGACTGATTGATCTTGATAGAAACCGAGCTGCTGCCTTTTTATTCCTTATTTTTATTATTATGTTTATTTTATCTTTTGTGGAGATTTTAGATGTGCTTTCTTTCATTTCAATTCTCTCACTGAGACCTCCAATACCTAGCATTTTCAAACCCATTTTTGCAATATTGGTAATCCTCAATGGCTTGATCAATTTCAGCTTGTGTGTTCATCACAAATGGGCCATATTGCACGATTGGTTCATTCAGTGGCTGCCCTGCAATCAGCACAAATCTCAGTGGCTGTGAATATGACTTGTTCCAAATACTTACACCATCTCCAGGACTCAACACTAAAACATGATGTGCTGATACTGGTGTTGTGTTTACTGTTCCAAATACTCCTTCCCCTTCAATTACATACACAAATGCATTCCATGATTCTGGTATACTTTGGTGCATTTGAGTTCTTGGTTTCATTGCAAAATCAAGAAACGTTGTTGGTGTTCTTGTGTACACCGTTGATCGAACTCCCATTGATTCTCCAGCTATAATTCCCACTTCAACCCCTTCTTCTTCTGCCCTCTTTATGTCCTCTCTTAGAAGTTCTTGATAGTTTGGCTCAATCCTGCATCCAATTAATAATTTGGCCGTACGATATCATTATCACACTCATTTTGCATTCTACGATTATTTTTTGTTATAAGAAAGCAAGATTTGGGAATTAACTGTATACATTTTATCTCTAGAAGAGAGATTGATCCAAAGTTGCAAACCATTTTGGACACCATCTCCAGCAGGCATTTCAGAGTGGACTATTCCTCTACCTGCTGTCATCCACTGCACATCACCAGTATGGATTGTACCCTTGTGGCCCCCAAAATCTTGATGAGTGATCCCTCCCTGAATTTTCACACAACCCACAATTTATTTACTTTCTTAAAACTTCAAGCCCAAGTAATAACAGAGTTTGAACAGAACAAATTTTAACCTAACCTGTAACATGAATGTAACAGTCTCAAAACCTGCAAAATAAAACAGAGTTCACGAGTTTCATTAATGATCATGAAAACCCATGAGTCGAAGAAATTCATATGAAAAGATTCAAGAACCTCTGTGTGGATGATCTGGAAATCCAGCAGGGGGAGACACTGCAAACAGAGACACGCAACTTAAATTAAAAATCTCAATATCAAACGTTTTAGTTATAAGAATGAATGAATAAGTGAATAACAAACATACCTGAAAATTCATCCAACATTAGAAAAGGATCCAAAAACTTCAAGTCGCCCCTAAAAATCAATATGAAAATAACAGCTCTAAGAAACAATCAATATTGAATAAAATCTCCAAAACCCAAAAAATATGTATATATCATAAAAATAAAAATAAAAATAAAAGGAGAGAATTAAAATTGAATACCTTCCAATGGCTCTCCTAACAACAGCACCATCACCATCATGTGAAAGCTTGGCCAAAACCCTCTTGGAAACAATTCTTGGCCTGTTGAATCTAGGATTTGACCCAGAAGCAGACATGATATTTCTATTATTGTTGCTTCTCAAGGCCGGAACTTTTGATAATTTGAAACCAAATTTGTTCAGAACTGTTACAGCTCTGGTGTAAAAGAAAAAAAGAAAGAAAAAAAAACAAGTAGAACTGCAACTTCAGCTGGTCTTTTTTTCTTTTTATGAGTTGTCTTCTTTTTCCTCTCATTCATTCCTTTTGCATGCCTTGCAAATGGCTTTATTTATATGCGTACTACCGCTGAGAGAATTTTACAAGTTTTTTTTTATTTTTAATTAAAAATAAAATAAAAATTGGAAATGTTCGTCGTTGGTTCTGACCGCCGAAAGAAGGAAGTTGAGTTGAGCTGGATTACGTGGGGGCTAATAATTTTTAAGGGGAGATGGGACCCACATACTACCCCCCTTGGACCAATCATAATGATGATGTCAAGCTTACGTAATCATGATGTGGGCCTCTTCTTTTCCATTTTCCATTTCCAAAATATTATTATATTTTTGGTAAATTACTTATTCATTAATATTTTGTCTCTCTTTCAATTTCAATTTACATTTTTATTTTTGTAAAATATATAATATATAATTTAAAACAAATAATTTTTAAAATTTAAAATACAAAAAATTAAACTTAAAATAATTAATATTAAAATTTTTAAAAATATAAATATAAAATAGATAAAATATATTGTTATTAAACTCTTAATTTTGTTTGATTTTTCTTTGTCCAAATAACATTTATTTGGTCAACAATTATGATTTGAACATTCTTTTTTTTTGTCCTTTTAACAATTTTAAAAATAATAAAAGAGATATATGACATTGTGACAATGACCATGTTTATATCTCAAATATATATGTACATATATATATATATATATATATATATATTAACAAATCTCATTTTAAAATTTTAATTTATAAATAATATAATAATTAATTTATAATAAATTATTATTCAAATTATTACTAAAACTCTAGATGCATAAGATGATGTAATCTATTGACAAGATGACACAGTATTTATTATTATTGTTGGTGAATCAAATGTGTTTAAATTTTGTTATCATTATTAACAAAGTAATCTGTCTTATTAATTTTATTTATTATATATTAAATAAATCAAATATTTAATTTTTTTTGGAATATAAAATTTATAATATTTTATATAAAAATTTAAAAGAAGTAAATGAAAGTTAAAATTTTAAAAATTAATTTTTGTAATATAATTTTTAAAATTTTATGTAAGCAAAAGAAAATATAGAGAGTTGTATCCTCTGTTTAGTGTAATAATACAACAGACATAGAGTTGATATTTGACATTTGAATTTATAGATTAATAGGAGTCATTATCATGTGATTGGATGTTTATTGCATACTGTGGCCAACTTCTGCTGCTGTTGTCTTTGTGTATGGATGGATGGTTACAGAAGATAAAATGAACAACTGTTACACAGTAGTATTTAACCTTGGATTATTCTAGCACTTAGCAGCCTAAACTCAATGACATCAATAATACATAAGCATTGCGTTTGCTTTGCCTTGCTTTATTTATTGTTTGTTTGTTAAAACTTATTATATCAAATAATCAAATTTAAATTACTGTTAGGAATATTGTTGACTGACACATTCTTGTTGCTGTGATTAATTGTAATAACAAAAGAAAAGAGAATTGTTTCATAGCATTCATTAGCAAAAGAGATGTTGTTGCAAGGAAATAGAACTCTTGTGTTGTATTTCTATTCATTATTGCTTGCAAGACCAGCCCTTTAATTATTAGGTTGTGGTAGTTTTCATTGTAGTTGTATCCATCCATCCATCCATTTTCTAATTAAAACAAAAACCACCTTTTAATACATCAACCAAATATAAATAAATGTACTCACTCTATCAATACTTCTTTTCTTTTTCTGTTTTTTTTTAATACGATAAATTTATTATTATTTTTTTATTAAATTAATAATAAATAATTTTTTTAAAAATACCTTTTATAGGTAATAAACAAGTAAACAGAAATATATATTTTTTATTCATTTTTTTAATATAAAGTAAAATTAAATAAAAAAAAAGTTATAATATCTTGAGTTCTCCCCTCCCCACTAAAACAATGGTGAAAAATCTCAGTATATGAAAACTCCAATGGAGCTTATGAAACATCTGCCAGATCCCATCATTTCTATCAAAATTAAATAAAATATTTTTACTTTAACTTATTATATAAATTTAAAAAATACATATTTTTCTTCAAATTATGAATATTTGTTCACTAACCTTGGTAACTAAAATATTTAAAACTAAAAACTTAACATTTTTAAGTGTTTAAATATTATTTAATGAATGAAAATAAAAAATAAATATGTATACTCCTTTTGAATCCATTTATTTTGAATTATATTTATTTATTTTTATCGCACTTTCTTTAGCATAATTGTTATAAGAAAAGGTTCACAATTGTTAATCTTGGGTAGCTCTTTGCCACTCATTCAAATTCAAATATGGAATCTTCCCTGTCTAATTTTTAATATAAACTATTAAAATAATTGTCATATTATTTAATAATAATTTTTAAACCTATCCAAAATCCAGTTACAAAAAGAAAAGTGAAAAATGAGCAGTGATGATGAAACAAGCAATTGTTTTTGTGTAGTTTAGGAAAGTTCCAAAGTCAGCTTCTGGAAGCTTAAATGGGTGGTAATTCCACCCAATTCCATTCTGTCCCATGATCCATAGTGCTGGCTTTGCTTTTTGTAAATTTCCTTGAAGAAAATTGGAGAATGTCACTACCCCCACCCTCTTTCACCTCTCTCTCTCTCTCTCTCAAATTAATTACATATCAACTCCCTTCTATACTACCCAAAACGAAAATAAATAAATAAGCAACTTAACTATTATATGATTGACCTTATAACAACATTTGATTGAAGTGCTTTTAAAAAAGCTATTTGATACTTAATTCTTTCTTCCACAAAAGAAAAATAATAATAAATAAATAAAAATAATTAGATGTTCTTGCAATCCATGGAATTTACTTTTTATTATTCAGCTATTCATTAATAATAATAAATTGATATGCATAAAATCAAATGCTATGAAATAGAACCATTTACCTAAGTACTTAAACAAATTCAATATGGATTTGCATTAATTCTACATTATACTTTCAGCTGTTAATGAGAACTAGGTAAAGTTGGCTGAACAAAGTTTCACATCACTTGCTTTATTTAGCCAGATTTGTGCGCCAAGTCAAAGGGCCAAATAACTTCTTAAACAGGAAAGTTCAATATGCCTTTCAAGGAAATCAGTCGAAAGATTTTAATATATTGATTCAAACACATATTACACAGCTCAAAATATTTATGCTAAACAGACAAAACTTATTATTCATTGAGATTTTTCCTCTTTTTACCCTTAAACTCCTTACCATTTGGAATTGAACCATAGAGACAGAGTTGAAGGCTGCCTTGAAGTAGCCGTTCGTGGAAGTAGTTTTTATACAAGTCCCAGAATTCATCTCTGCCAAAAGAATGAATGAGTGTAAATAAAGCAACTTAAGTCCAATTTAAAGCAACTTCTGCTCAGAAAAATAAAAAAATTTAAAAAAAAGGTTGGGTCAAGGCAGAGGAGTGGTGGTTTCAGAAGCTATATATAAAAAATTAATTTTGGTCCATGATGTTTGACATATAACTGGTAAAAACTAAATTACATTCTAAAAATTATACAATTGAAGATGTAAACTATTGGAACTTAATAGTTTCTTATAGAGGCAAACCCTAGTTATGAGCACATTTTCAGTGACAAAACCCCCATTCGTTTACCCAAAAAAAAATTGAAAAATTATAAAACGTAATTGGCTAACTATCAGACCTGACTTGAGGCAGCGTAAACAAGGAATAGCCCTTCACATCTGTCTGCATGTCAAGTACAATCACTTCTAACCTTGAAAGTCCCAATGCCTCAATGTCAATTAACTTTTTTATTCTGGAATTGAAATAAGAGAGAAACAAGAAACAACTATAACTCAACTGGACTAAATAGAGAAAATACATGCAAAAGCCACCTTAGGATTTTGAAATTGATGAATGGGAATGAAATATCAAACAAAGAGCAGGCAAGAAATAGTTGTCATTATTATTTTTTGCTAAGAAACAAAAGAAGTTACATCCAGTTACTACTAAAGTGAGAGACCACAGATTAGCAAATATCCCCTTGGATGAGGCAACAGAAACTTACTATAAAGAATAACTAAAATTCTGCATCTATCTGTGCATAATATCCACTTTTGATGGACAAGTCTCAACAGTTTAATCATGGAAAGAGATAAGATAAGTTTCAGAGGAATTCATAAGAAGTGTAGTAATTCTTAATGGATTGACATGTTGATGTGCTCAACTGGACATTATTGGATACAAGATATTTGTCTTTGGTCTCCCTCTTTTATTTACTTTTACTTATTATTTTATTCTCGAGCGTATGTGTATGTGGTTTGGTCGATTTTAAGAGGGTGGGAAAGCTTCTTATCAGCTTCATCACATTTAGTGAATAAAACTATTTTTGTTCAAAAAAAACTTTGAGATCTGAATAATTGGATTTAAAAAGATGAAGGGCCTTAAATAAATCACAGTATCCAACAGCTACAGTTGAACATTGAACACTAACCTGCTAGGTGTACCACTAGCAAAATTGACACGGTTCTTTAACAAGGATACCTGCATCAACCACAACGGATAAGCAATAAATGACTTCAGGGTTAAAAAAATAATAACAGAAACTCCGACAAAAGTATCAAGTCATTAGTATAGTATGACACTCTTAGCAGTTCAAATATTATTGCTGGGCCCTGACTTATAGAATAAGCTTAGATTTTCCAGATAAAAAGCTATCCAACATGATATTGAAACCAGCCTCACTGAGAGATCTTGTAATTAATATCCAATTCAGAATTCACAACAAAAACACTAAGCCCTGTAAGGGATGAGGAACCATGATTGTCATAAATCTGTAGACATATCAACTATATTGATACAACCAGAGATGACATTCACAATTGATAAAACCAGAAAAACTTTGTTCACTGAGGGCTTGGGATCAGACTGACGTGCAAATATACTCAGCATTGCCAGTGCCTTTTGATTATCTGTTTAAATCATCATTTCCCAAACTCAACATGAAAGAACAATGCAAGAAAAAATGACATTGCTAGACAAGGAATGACAGACAGGCTCAAGTTCAATTCAGCAACAAAAGAAAGAGAGCTATGCAGATTTGACATCACTGATTCCAAGACAAGAAGAAAACTGACAATATCAAGCAAAGCTGCTGAGGAGGAGGGGAAAAAGGCATTATAAATTTTTTGATGGCTTGAGATCAGACTGACGTGCAAATATGTTCAGCATCGCTGGTGCCTTTTGATAATCAGTTTTAATCATCATTTCCCAAACTCAACATGAAAGAAGAATGCAAGAAAGTAATGGCATTGCTGTACAAGGAAAGATAGACAAACTCAAGATTTAATTCAACAAAAGAAAGATACTAAGTGCCACACAGCAGATTTGATGTCAATGATCTCAACACAAGAAGAAGACTGTAAATGTATGTTGAGACAAAAAACAATATAAATTTCCCTTAAATATTGCGAGAAAAGTCCCAAGAAAAATCAAGCATGAAATTTGGTACAAACTAGATGTAGTAGAAGGTCACTTAATTCAATGGGCTGATCACCCAAAGAAAAGTCCTACAAATAAATTATCAATGCGTACAATAAATAAGCATTCTTATACTAATGTAATATATATTGATTCCTTGTTATAAACTGCCAACCACTACAAGACTAGAAAGATGTACAGATTAAATGGGGCAGAGAGATAGGAGAAAGAAAGGGAGTACATCCCAGCCAGTCATTGATTAGCCACATATTTTATCTATCCACATTTACATTTCTTTTAAACAACTTATATAAACTCTTAACCTTGAGTCCTGGATGCCCATTAAATCACCATACAATTCAATCCCCGTAAATTCAGATTATTTGCCAGTCAAAACTAGTTTGCTTAAAAGACATGGTGCTGCATCCACAATCTAATCTCATTTAAGATAATATTAAAATAACATCATATATACTAAACATCTAAACGTGCTACAACTCTTTCAGAGCATCATGTAACATTTTCATTCTCAAATGCCAGTCATTCAACAAAATGATTACTAGCATAATCTACAAGATGTATACCAGCCTACTAGTGTTTCTCAAGAGTTCATCTTTATGCTTGTATACCTCAGTTATTGGGTAACGGAAGAAGTTTGCAGAATAAACTGTATACAATGAAATATATGAAAATCAAAACCTTTAATCCCTTGCTAGGAAAACAAGGGTCACATAATACCCTTTGGGATTGTATGAAATTCGTGCTCTACCAGTCACCTTAATCAAAGTCCTAACTTCATGTTATTCTTCTAGTATCTTCCATTTTATCAACATTAATCATGTTTGTTACAAATGACATCACTTTCTATCAGATTATATTTATTTAACATCATTTTTGAAAGCCAGCTTTTCATCTAGGTCTTCAAATTGTACTCTGGAAGACTATTGGCATGCACTAATCAGACATGTTCACTTCATGCATCTAATTTTGTATGGCAAGAAACTTCATTACTCTGACAATAACTGAAACTAAAAAAATCACTTAAATATCGAGAGAAAAGAGAAAGAAACAAAATCAACAGCAACCTGCTCTTCAACCTTCATATGCTTTGAGAATAGCTTTACAGCATGGCACTCTTTAGTCAACGAGCACAAGCCCCTGGAGCAGCACAAGTTTCAGGGATGTAACAGATTGAAATAAGGTTGAACAAACAAAGAAACAGCAAGTCCCATCACAGGGACATTTTATATTATTTAAACCCAGATGTCTTATTATTGTAGACATATTGTTGCTTGCCACAAGTTCATATTCAACTACGTTTCAAATGATATGAACAACTACAGTACCTTAGAAGTTCTATAGATCTTAAGGCGGATGTACTAATAATAACAACTGCGGGACACCCTGGATCAATTTTCCCTTCCAACAGATGTCCTTCACACAGCACTTCTTTCCATGATGTGCCAAAAGCTGCCTTCATATGCTTCCCCAAGGTTTTTGCATCTTGATCCAAACTTGCAGACAGTTCCAGAATGCATGACTCTGAAAAATTTAAAAACCCAGTTAACATGATTTGCCCCGGTGGAGTGATCCATCAGCATTCCTTACAGGCAACAACCTGCATATGTTCAAAACGGGAACATGCAATTTCCCAATTATTATTGATCAAATGATTTGTTATTATTTATTGAATTTTCTCTGTTACTACTACCACATTTTTTTACGTATTACACTGACAAGTACAAACATGAATGTGAAGCCCAATTGGGCAAATGCACGACGGCCCACTTCCATTATTTTGAAATCACAGCAGCTAGTAACATGGTAAAAACATATACAATGCAATGATGTTAGCAATATTAAAAAAAATTAAAAACAAAAAGAACCTTTAAATGAATCTAATTCAAGGGAGGAAAGCTGGATGTCATTGGCTGACTGAAACTGATTCAAAAAGAAGCTGAGGTACTGCCCCGATGCCTTCACCTCATTGTTGCTGTTGTTGTTTTCAGTGATACTCTTTGCTTGGTTGTCGTTCTTCTTCTCCTTCTTCCTAGTCTTTTTCTTGGCCGCTTTCGGAGCAAGGGATTTCGTATTATTTTTTAGAGAGGCCTTTTTCAACAGCCTCTCTGTTTCGAGACTCCCCATTCCTGGCTTTCTGCTGCTGTGCTACTCCTTCTCGTTCACCCTTGACTTATACTTCTAGGGTTAGGGTTTCTTTATAATCCTTTTTAATTCTATTTAAGAACTGCCAACGACTTTATTTTTATTTTATTTTTTTGGTTTACATCCAGTTGATGGGGACAGCTGGTAGGTCCCTCATGTTTAATAGAATAACAAATAAAAACATATCTTGATCGTTTATGATAATTTACTCTAAGACATTAGTTTTTACTTCATAACAAATACGTCCCTATCGGATTGTTTGGGGGTCTTTCTCATACAAATAACTACGGTGTGTCCATATATATATATAAAGAAATTGACTGTTTGGTTATAAATCATAACTTTTACCTCAAATTATACAATCACTAAATTATGATGTATCAACAAAATTTACCGTCAACAAATCTAATTGCAACTCTTTCCATTCTTATCATTATAATAAGTTATCACATATGTATTATATTTTGCTTGAAATTCTGAAAAGAAATAAATTTTTATGTTTTTTAATATGATATTTTACATATTATTTAATATTAAAATTTAAAATTAATAAATTATAGATATAAAAAATATTGGTGTAAAAATAAGATATTCAAAATTTATCAAGAAAAAAGATTTAAAGATAGAATGTACCAATAAGTCTAATTAATAATATTTTAAGCACTTATTTCATTCAACCTTGGCACTTAATAAATTTTTAACTTTAATTGTTGATTTTTTATTATTTTTATTTGTAATAAAATTGATTATATATCATATTTTTGTAAAAAAAATGTAATTGAACAAAATTTCATTAAGTAAACTGATAATAGAAAAAGATGCAAAGATAAATGTTTTATTTATTTTCTACCTATAATGATATAATATATAAATTTTAATTTTAATTATTAATTTTTTATTATAATTATTTTCACCAACAATAATAATTGATTATCTGTCACATTTTCATGGGAAGGGACAAAAATGTAATTGAGTCAAATCATTTTCTGCATAAAGGGCAAATAATTGATTACATGAAGTGACCAAGGGCAAATGATAATTTTAACCATTAAAGTAATAAAAGTGAATAATTTAAGAAGCTATGAGATAAAAGTCACTGAAAAGTTATATGATAATACCCTATTTTTAAATTAAAGATTTCTTTTTTAAGTACTAGCCTTTTCAGCCATGTCTGATTTCAAAAATAAAAAAAGCAATGCCAAAGGATTGAGAAAAGGAAAAATAAAATAAAACTAAAATGATAGAGAGAGAATAATATTCATTTATTTGTCTAAATAAAATATAGTTAAGTTTATTTCCTTGATGATTCCATACGTTAAACAAACAGCAGAACCCTCTTCCCCCTCTCATTCCATTTCACTGCCCACTCCTTTTCCCATTCCTTCTCTATTCTTCAAACCAAACATAATCTTCAAATGTTTATTTGGGTCATAAGTACAAGAAAGAAGAAAAAAGAGAGAGAGAGAGAGAGAGAGAGGTATAAATCACCATCATTCTTTTTATTTTTATTATTAATTATTTTCTTTAAATCCAGGACCTCAGGGCATCAGAAATCTAAAATGAGGAGCTGTGCGACACTAATTACCGACTAAAGACAGAAAAAAGTGTACATTGATTTAGATATTGGATCCCAGACTGCATGCCCTAATCCTGCATAAAAATTGATTGTATGGCCCATCCTCATCTTTATGCAATTTAGACTCTGGGAATAACTAACTTGATAAATTCTATGCTAACTTTATTGTTTATGGCTAAAATATAATTCATATTCTCTAGTCCAGATGTATACCATGAATGTGTCCTGATGAGATGACTCAGAATGTAGCCCTTTGCCTCATCCATTTTGTAGCTGACCACTTCTCTCCGGAAAGAACCTCGCACCCTCCATGCAAGCTATTTGGATCTGACTCTCCATCTAGTCCCTAAGAGTGCCAAACACAAATGACCAACTGCGGTTAATAAAAAGATAAAACGAAACCAATCTCCATTAAATCTAAAATATACAGTCAATAAAGGAGCATACAATTAGTCCCAATAACATGGACCCTTCCCTGCCTGAATATAGAATTGAGTGTCGTCACAAGCTAATGATAATAAGATGATACATGCATACCTCCATGCTCAAAAACTTATGAAGTACTATGATTCTAGGTGACCAGCTAATTACTTCAGGTTTGACCTATATCAAAATAATAAGAGGAAACATTAAACTTGACCAGTCAGTTCATGAACTAATGAAAAAATAAGTCTAAGAACTATCAGCAAATTTAGGAGTAAAGAATTTCACATACATGCAAATAGTACAATCCATGTCAAAGCTAGTGACTTGAACAAGATGAGATAAGAGAAATAGAGAGACTGAGGGAGTGAGACAGCACCCATTAGACATTACTAGTACTGAATATGAGTAACTGCAATCTGTGACAATAATTCCAAGCCCATAACACCAGCAGAAATAATTTAAATAAATAAAGCCAACCCTCCACAGAAACCTCTTCCAAGTATCAAGAAGAGATCAAGAATAAAGAAACAAAAAAACATCAGCATTGAGAAAACCCACAGACCACACATCATTTAACAACACAATCTACAAGCTTAAAATACAAATATCAGACATATTACCAATAGTCTACCACACTGATCTGCGACTTTGACACTTTTCTCTAGTAGTATTAATTTTTTTTTAAAAATAAATAAATTATTTTAATTCAAGACTTAAGAGGGAAATGCAAGTCGTGTTTCCAACAACATTTAATCAGGTAAAACTACATTGTTACAGAAACATTGATCACACATGAAACCTAACATATCTAAAATGTTAATCACAATGGGTATGATGTTTTTTTTTCAAACTTTAGACCCTCTCTCACTCTGTCTCGCATGCACGCTCGCACCCTCTCCCTCTCGCTCGCTCTCCTTCTCTCTTGCACCCACTCTCGTCTCTCTCTCTCTCTCTTATTCCTTTTCCTAGATCAACATCCACAATCTTAAAAAGTTGAGGTGCAACATCTAGATAATAAACAATAGTATGATAAAAAAATCACAAACATACATATCCAAGGCGTAATATTTCAGCTTCTTTGTCATTATTCCAAAAAGGAACACCTGAAAAAAATTTGATTAATAAAATTAAACATCAAATAACATCGAATGCCCATATATCCATAAAGAACATTATATTAAACAACTTCAGATAATAAACTTGAAATCTAAGTTACTAGAGCTCATAACATTTATAATTCATAATATACAGTCTCAAAACACTACGTTACCACATGAATGTTTGAAATTCAAAGTAAATCAATCGAGAAAAAAATGAATGCAGGACATGATTCAATAAGAAGAATAAAAGCATTGTATGCAATAAGAATAAAGAACTTTTAGCCCTTGATATATTTCTTTTTTCTTCTGCTAAGGAATCGAAGAAGAGAATCAAATTAACAATAACAAAAAGGAACAAGTGAGAGAACTAAAAGCCTGCAAAAACAAGGACAAGAAGTGCCAAAGAGCATAAAAGAAAACACAAAACCCTGCAAAGAAGAATCTCAACTGACCAAAAATCACCATAACAACCCCAAATCTAGATGAGCATTAGAATGCAGAACTAAACTGCCTTCCAACTAAGCCAAATGAAGGAGAAATAGATCTTTGACATCTGAAATTATAGAAGTCCACTGGGAACTGAGAACTTCACTTTGTCCCAAAGATGAAAAGGTTATTTCCCCATTTTTTTTCTAAGATTCTGAAATTTCTCTCAATCTACAATGCCCAAAAGATTTCCAAAACCGCAAATTCCAATAAAACTGCAGATTTTCCCCTTCCTTCAAAGGCCAAAAATCTTTCCAAAAACAGAGAATAACAAGGCACAGAGGCTTCCCAACTGAGGATTAAAGAACCTAAACAGCTTACAGCACAAAAAAGCAAGCAACAGGGCAATGAAGAAACAAATGATCAACATACTACCTGGCTCATTTACATAAAACACCTACCATATATTTCTTATAAGCATCCTAATAACAACAATGTACATTTCAAATATTGCTAGAATCTAACTATAACTCAATTCATTGTAGTATGCACTTATATTCTGAACAAAATCTAAAAGGAACTATACAAACCTCTGGGCAACTGAAGGTAGCCACCATTCTGTTGTTTATGCACTCTTACAAGTGATGGAAACTTGGTGCCTATAAAGGACACAGTTCTTAAGTAATTCATCTAAAATGATAATAATAAACAAAAATATATTTTCAACCATAACAACATATTATTAGCCAGCAATGCTAACCGTACAAATTAACATAGGATAACCCTAGGAGAGGATAACGCCATATTGATGACATTATTCCTTCATATGGTAAATACATAATGTCATGTCATTACAAGCAAAAGAAAATATGAGATTGCTGAATTGACAAACAGAAGATGCAATATGAATCTTAAAGCGGGATGGTATCCCAAAAATGTGATAATTTCCTCGTTAAAAAACATAGCATTTGGCTAGGTTTGAGATTGAGGTGTTGTGGCCACTGCGGGATGAAACCACTAGATGTCAAGAACAAGAATGAAAGTGCGTCATAAAATTTAGCTGCAAACTAAAGGCTAGTGTTCACTGAGCACTTTAGTTGTGCTTTCAAAATTGAGTAGAAGTACATATGTGAGTGCATATGACTAGCAAGTGAACTGAGTAGCTCATGAATGAATATATGCTCGGTTCGATTCAGGTAAACTTTGACAAAATTTTAATGAAAAAAATTAAAAATGAAAAAAAAAGAAAGAAAAGAGAAAAAGCTAAAGCTGGAGCTGAGCTCTAAAAAAATTGACTAGCTGAAACATCAATAAATCTTTTTTTATTTAATCCTTGATTCAGGGAAAAGTCGGATCCATTACATTCAGTAATTCTACAAAAACAAATAAAGCGTTCAGAGCAATTACCGTATGAATCGTCCAGTTTTCGTAGAAATGCTAATTGAAACAAAGCACCTGGAATTTCAACAACATACGAATCATATTCAACAATACACCCAAGATTTTATATATCTATAAGGAAAATAAAAACAAAAATAAAAGATCGGATCAATAGAGAGATACCGATGATCATTCCGACAGTGACAAATGTTAGGAGTCCGAACACGATTTTCATGGAGGGAGCCATGACACTGTCCTTAGAAACAACAACTTGTTCACAATTTCAGGAACCAACGAAGAAGAAGAAGAGGAAGAAATTAACAAGTGAAGCTGACATGCCGCGCTTTCCGTTGCTTTTTGACTAGGTTTTCTAATTTTTCCATTTTTTTAAAAATTTTATTTTAATTAGTTTACATAGCTTTTTAATTTTATTTCTTATTTGTTAATACAAACATATGTGAATTTTGTCGTTATTATCCAATTTCACAATTTGTTCACAATTTCAGGTCAACAGAGTCTCTATGTTCCGTTCAGGTCCACAGTAGTTGTTGATGGTCCTTAAACCCCTTTCAAATTGATAATATACCAATCTCATTTCTGAATTTCCATTTCAAGCCCTTTGTCCTTGAGAATCTACTCATTGTTTCACATTCACAAACTTGTAAATCTCACATATATTTTATAACTATAAAATATATTTAATTCATTTTTAATTTTGTGGTTTTTAATACTATAACCACATTAGCATACTGACAATTAGAAACCTAACAAATAACTAAAATTTCAGTTAAATAACAACAACAATAACATTTAAGTAACTAGACTTACATTGTGGTTTCTTGGTTGTCATCTTGAGTCTTAATATTGACAAAAAAGTTCGTTGATTTACCCACTAGCTTACCCTCCTTCCACAATTGGCCTGTTGAGTAAAAAATGCTTTCATTTTTTAGCCATTGTGCACTCATACTTGGTCATAAACAAAAATGAGAATCCATTGGCCTTAACCAACTTTGCCCCATAAATTTTCAAAATCTCCTCAACTCTCGGTGATGCTTTCAGATGCTTTAACTCATCTTTAGTAAATGTCTTTACCACTCAAAACAACATTCCACAACCTCCTTTATCCTCTTTGTTAGGCTTTCCATGTGAACATACATTGAATAAAACACGATGAACATCTTTTATTTCATTATTTCTGGTACTTTGCCAGATAGAAAGAAGAAGAAGAAGAAGATTTGAAGAATTTGGGTTTTGGCTCTTTGTTGTGTAGAAAGAATGAGATTTTAAGGATTTGGATTTTGATTCTTTATTTTGAATAAAAAAGAAGGGAGATTTGAAGGGGATCTAAAGAAGAAGAAGCAAATTTATGTTGTGAAAAAGAAGAAGCAAACTGAGGTTGTGAAGAAGATGTAAATAAATAGTTTGTAAGAAGAAACTTGTATTGTGAAGTTTGGGTCTTGAAGAAGAAGATGCAAATGAAAAGTTTAAGAATAAGCTTAGATTGTGAAGGATTTATAAGCCAATAGCCAATATGTAATTTTCAGCAAATTTGTCCATTCAATAGTATGTACAATAATATATATATATATATATATATATATTATAGTATACATTTTATTAATATTTTAAGAGCAAAACATAAAATATTATTCTTCAATAGAACTAATAGTTTTTATATAAATATATTACACAATAATTACTAAATTTAAGAATTTTAATAATAATATAACTATGTAAAACACTATATATTTGTCTAATAATGCAAACGCCTCATTGTTGTACATACTCAATGATTTAGACCAATTTAATATGCATTCATGACAATGTATGGCTTACTAGTATTTATACAATCACTCAACTGTGTAATCAAGTAAAGGTAGTCATGTATAAGCAAAAAGTTGTCATTGTCGAGACAAAAGGCAAGACGTACATGTCAAAATACAATTTGTATAATTTTGTTATAGCATCATAGGTATGCGATCCAAAACTCTCCACTATTATTTGTGTTTGTGATATTGTAGTTGTTAAAGTGAAGTTTATCAAACTTATAATGCTTCTATTTGAATAATTGTGAATGAATAAGGTCATTAGTCACGTGAATTCGATGTATGCAAGGAGTGCAAACAATGCATTTTCACAAAGATTATGTTAGACTTATCGAAAGTTAATGTTAGATTGTTAAACCTTATACAACAAGATTTTATTTTATTTTTTTTTGTGGTAAAAAAAAGGTATGTATGAACCCGCTTTTGTGTGCATAACTTCTTTTCAATTTAATCGCTAAATGGTTCAATCCATATCAATATCTTCGTATCAAATACATATAATAAATAATGTATATAAAATTAATTATTTATAAATATTTTTTTATAAAATTTAAAATGTAAATTTTAGATTGAAATGAGAAGAATGAAAAATGAGAAAATAAAGAGGAAAGATTTTGATATTAAATGAATGGGAGAATATTTTTATTCAATTATGTGTTATTTGTTTTTTTAAAAAATAAATTAGTAACATGGTTAGTTTGAGAAATTCATCAATAAAATGGTTATTTTAAAAAAAATTTCCGAATATAAGCCACCCCCTTCCATTATATTATTGTTTCTTTAAAAAATAAATTGGTTAGATGGTTAGTTTGAGGAATCCATGAATAAAATGGCTATTTTAAAAAAAAATTCCCGACATAAGCCACCTTCTCAACGACCTGCTTACCGGCCATCGCGTCTAATCTTTAATAAATAAATAAGTGATTTCGGTAGCGGTTCATTCATTCAGAGAAATTCTACCGAAATCATTTTGTCATCGACTTTTTCGAAGGAGAAGGAGAATTCAGTGCTTTATAGATGGCGACGGCTCGCCGTTTGGTGACTGTAATTTGCTTGTTTCTGATTGGTCTGTTATTTGCTTCCGCCGATGATGTGTCACTGGACGATGACGATTTGTCTCCAAATATTCCTGGCTGTAATAATAAAATCCAGTTGGTAACGTAATCTCCTTCCTATTCTTCAATGTATTGCTAGTATTGATTGACAGCAAAATATGTTTGGATTACGATCTGATTGTTCTTTTTGTAATGCGATTTGATTGTTTAATTTTGTGTTTACCCACCAGCAAAAGGGAATTGGTAGTAGAGGTTCAAAAGAATAATAAGAATTTTGCATGAACAAATCACCAGTAAGATAGCAGCGAAGTCAAAGGTCTTAAGTCTGGGTAGGTTTTACTATATTACTAAAAATATTACAAATTTATACCTACAAGGACCTTGTTTTATTTAGAATGCGGATATCTTATTGTTAGAATGCTGCTCACTGAAATAGATAATATTCTCTAACAGACGCTCACTTCCAAATTAGATGGTAAAACGTCCAATGCTGCACAATTTGCATAAATTTTCGAGTTCAATGATAAGATATTTAGCTCTGTTTATAGAATATATATATATATATATATATATATTGTACCATTCTGTCTGTTTAAGCTTTTTGTATCCCCTTTTTTAACTTTCTAACAACCCACTGAATGGAGTATTCATCAGTTGCATTGAACAATATCTTCTTTCATATTTATTTTAATTGTAATCAAATTAAATTAATTAACAATACACTATACGGATTATCATTGCAAAAACTAGCAAAAATACTTCATCAAGTAATTCTGCTCTATTTTTATGGAAAACTTTATTTCTTGAGAATTCAGTATGACTCTCTAAACTAATCTTTAGCTTTTTTCTCTCTTAGAAAGGGGGATAAAAGTAGGAAAAAATTCTCTATCCTATTTGATAAGAGAATTTAAATCCTATTGTTGGACCCTTACCTATGAGTTTAAACTTTTTGCTAGAGTGGTTACTCAACATTGTATTAGAGATTGTTTGACCAAGCAATCTTGTACTTGAAATCATGATAAGTTGTATACATGTTTGTATATTTGTGGTTATGTTGTGTTAATGCACATACTACTTCATCTTGAATACTATTATCAAATACTAACCATGACCTTAAGTTTTTGCATTAAGATGTTAATTGACATTATCAAAACAATGAATGTATAAAAGCCAAAACCTTTCCTCATTATTTTGATGCATATAGGTAAGGCAGTTCTTATATGGTCAACCCAAATTAAGATTTTGGTTCCACCAAATGGAGAGTTAGGGAAAAAAATTAATGACAAAATAAAAACGTGAGTTTGGAAGAGTGAAGGAGGAATAAAAATAAACTGAGGAAATAGAGAATTAATCCGTGAGGAGGGTGTTTGTGCACATGCATGTGTGATGTCAATTGGGTGCATTTGGTGACTCCCTATTGGTGGCATTCGTTTTGTTGAGGTGCTAAGATCATGTCTTTTTTTGTTATTTAAGGGTAGAATTGTCATTCACTTTACATTTGAACTTTTTCATAGTGTATAATTAACAATTGTTTGTTACTTTCATTTTTGAAATATGTCGGTTGGACTGATTTCTCCTATCTTGACAGGTCAAGGTTAAGAACTGGGTTGACAATGTGGAAGGTGAAAGCTTTGTGGGGTTAAGTGCAAGATTTGGGTTGTCACTGCCTTCTGATGCTGCAAAGGGTGTTAAACTGCCTGCTGCTTTATCAAATCCCTTAAACTGCTGTTCCGCTTCTTCAAAGGTTTTGTAATTTGTTTTACTTGATTGAACTTGTTGCATATACTTCTCACATGGCCATCAAACATTGACTTATGTTGTCTTCTTTAGTCTCTTTTTTGTCTCTCTCTCTCTCGAATTTGGATCTCAAACCATTATTTTCAAACCATATTGTTTCTTAACTTACCAAATTTGTTGGATAATCTGGAGAACTTGCAAAGTTGTAAGAAAACTTTGATCTTGGATCTATGTTTAAGAAATCTCAATAAGAAAATGTTCCCTAAAATTCATCTTGCTAAAGTATTTAAAATTAAATTTCTGAAGGATCTGGACACATTTGGTTTTTTCTTGCCATTCTGCAGCTAGTTGGCTCTATTGCCTTGTCTGTACGTGGTGATTGTGCCTTTACGACCAAGGCAGAAGTAGCACTGTCAGCAGGCGCTGCAGCTCTGGTTGTCATAAATGATGAAGAAGGTTAAAATTTTATTTATTATGTCTATATACAATTTTAGATCGTCATTTGAATATGATAAAAATTTATGCTGTACTGAATTTTTGACTTGTCTATCATTTTTCGGCACTTTTTCAGATCTTTACAAAATGGTTTGTTCTGAAAATGATACTTCTTTAAATATCTCAATTCCTGTTGTCCTGATTCCAAAGTCAAGAGGAGATGCTCTCAACAAATCTATGGTAGACAAACAGAGGGGTGAGTTTCAACATTGTCAAGCTTTATTTTCTTATTGTTCAAGACTATTTTGTACGTACATAAACAAATGAGATGGATGGGTTTCAGTTGCAGCTATAGACAACCAGAACCAATGGAAAGAAGAAAGAAGAGGAAAACCAATAGGAAATAGTGGGAAATCTATTTCATTATGCATGAAAATTAAACATCCTAGTGGCCAAGTTTCCAATTGAAACAATAAATTAGAATTCTACTTCTAATAAGAACAAAAACACTCATCAAATAAGAAAACCATACTAGAAAAATTTGATGCCTATTTGTTAGCAGCTGTTGTCCTCCACCTCTCCAGTATGGATTATATAGTTTCATCATAATCATTTTAATGATTTTGCAGAAATTTCAAATATTTTGATTCCTATTTGTTGAGCATTCAAATACCTGGATTTTTCCTACTATAGTGTCACCCTAAATGATAATTTTAATAACATATATAACAGTAATATCTAAAACTTCATTGAATTTTGTTCTTTTGAATTTCACTTATATGATTTCAAATATTATGAAAACTTATGCATTAATAGCTGTGTATAAAACACAATCGTATTGCATTATTTCCTTAAGTGTTATAATTCAAGGAAACTTGTGAGTGTCAGATACACAGTGTAGGTAGGGCTTCCATAAGTCATTTAATTTTTATTTTAGATGTATATTAGAAATATCTTCTTCCTGTCTGGAGTTATATATTAATTGTTGAGGACAGGATTACATATTCAGAAAGCTGGGGTGAAGTGAACTTTTACAAACTAGAGGATTACGTATTCAGAGAGCTGTCTTAGTTTCTAAACCTAAGAATTCCCTTTTCTGTTGTCTTGATTTCAGATATAGCATAGTAGTTGTCTGGTATATCTGTCATTTTTAGTGATCCAAGCATTGATTTATGCAGTTGGGGTTCAATTTGAGGTTATCAAATAGTGCATGTTTATGCACAAGCGTGCTCATGCGTATATGATACGCTTTTGTGTGTGTGTGATAAAGAACTTGTTTTCCACCTATATTTGCATTTATGCGTTATTTGAATATACTTTTAAATTGTTAGACTTAGTTTGGTTTGTGTTCTTTTATGGCTGAGTATATAATTGACCAATGCAGTGGAACTCTTATTATATGCACCAAATCGCCCAGTTGTGGACTTCTCGGTCATATTTCTATGGATAATGGCTGTTGGAACAATTATTGCTGCTTCGCTGTGGTCACTTTTAACGAGTGAGGAGACTGATGAACGCTATAATGAATTATCACCAAAGGTTTATAACACCTCTCCAAATTATCTTGATTTATATAATTCTGTTCTTTGGTTAGATTGCCTGTCTCATAGATATGTCTTGACCTATATTAAGGGATCTTGCTTGTATGCAAAATACTTATTTGCGCATGGTGATTATATCTTCATGTGAAACTGTTGACTGCCCCGTTAGTATTTTGTTTTGATGAACAATGCACATTCTTCCCTTGCTTGACTAGAAATTTAAAAAAGAAATGAGGGAAAAAAGAAACCTACTAGGGAAAAAGGAAACCTGCTCAATTAAGAAAAGAAATTAAAGCAATAACAAACAAATGCATCTTTATAAAACACATAATATCATAATAAAACCTTAAATATCCAAAAGAAAATTTATTTTAATAAGGAAAAAGTAATTTTTATTATAATAGAGCAAACCAACTAGAGGAATAGATGACATAAATGCTCGGTCCTGTGCTTATGTGGTTGTCCTACATCAGATATAATTTCTAGAACCTCTTAAAACTACTTGAGGTCAAAGGGCCTAAGCTGTGGCTTCCACAAGTTTTCTACCACTATTATGGTGCTTTTATCCTCAATAATGCGTAGTGATTGGGCTTCATATAAGCTTACTTTGATTTATCTTTAGTAAGCCTGATGATTATGGTCCATGTATGCCTGCACCCAATAGCACCTTGTTGCAATGATACATAAAGCAAGGAGCTTGCATAAATTCTCTTGGAGTATTGCAATGCTTGCTGACCATACTTATGCCTTTTTAATTCACTGAGACACTTAACGTATTTAGTAATCCGTTCTTCTTCTTATCTGTTGTTTGTCCTGACTTCAGAATATAACAAATCTGAATCTTCGACTAGTTGTAGAAGTTTGTTCATGGTGAAACTGCAGTCCCAGTCCTTGCCTGATAAAAGAAAATCATAGATGCTGATGTTGCATTCTAGATTTTTCTCAGATTAGAGATGTAGTTGATCTTGTTAGCTATTGACCTTAATTTGCTCGAATGAACCCCTAGACTTAGAAGGCATCTATCCATTGATATTCGTGACATCAGGGGGTCAATTTTGAGTGCAATGGTTCACAGATTACAATCTCTGTACTGTTGGTGGATATGTATGGTCCATAACCTGAAAATGCCTCCTATTTTCTTATCTACTTGTTAATTTGATCTGCTTTTACTTTTCATTGGTGTCCTTTATGATGATTCACTTTTTGTTTACTCATTTTCCTTCCTCAATTGTTGTAAATGCACTTTCCTTGTAGGAAGCAGTTTCTAAGTTAAGGTTTTCTTCTTTCATTGGCTAGGAATCTTCAAATGTTGAAGCAGTCAAAGATGATTCTGGGAAGGAAGTCCTTGATATTACTGCAAAGGGTGCTATTATTTTTGTCATAACTGCATCCACTTTTCTGGTGCTGCTTTACTTTTTCATGTCATCTTGGTTTGTCTGGCTGCTGGTTGTTCTCTTCTGCATTGGTGGCATTGAGGTAATGCATTTCTTTTGTATAATTACTATTTTTATTTTCTGTTGCCAAAATGAGACAATGATGGCAAGCTAGTTTGAATGGGCAAGATTGAATGTTTGTTCTCATCCTTGGTAAAGCATACATATGCGGCTTGGGGGAGGAAATTTATGGGTTGGTATAATAGTATAAAATATGCAGTATTTTATGTACTAGGTTATTTCTACAGAAGTATAATATAATATGGTCCTATTGCCACTTTGTGAGTCATAGTCACAGTTCTTGATCTTGTGATTAGAGTATAAGATAATTTGTCTTTGAGCAACTGAAGAGTTTGGAAATGCAAGTTAACTTATGATTTCATAATTACTAACAGGTGAAGGCTTCAGATATGTTTTTGATTGTCAAAGGTCCTATCTTGTTTGGGTGCATGCAATATTGTCAAGCAAGAAAATGTTTGGGGTTTTTGATTTTAGGGTAGTCGTAAGTTTTAGGGGTTGCATTCACTAAGTGAAGACCCAATGCATTGGAGTACCTTTAAAAATTATAGGTCGTGAAGATAATGATTTTCATGGTTATGCAATGAACATGACTTAATATTTTATATTTGTTATGCTCGTTTTGCGAAAGCTCTACATGACAGTTTCTCTCTCTCTCTCTCTCTCTCTCTCTCTCTAAAGAAAAAGTTTTAAGGATTGGCATGCACTAAGTGAACCCAAGCACTTTTTGCTAATTATATATCTATTTAGTATAGTCATTAATGGAAATGGATGTAGATGTGTCATTGACATGCTTTTGAGTAGAGGTCGGTCAATCCATGCCGAATCAATCCAAAACAGTGATTCAGATGGGTTTGGATCTATTTGAAAATGTATTGGATGGTTTTGGTTTGGAAAAAACCAAATCGACAGTTGTTTGTTTGGTTTTTGATTTGGATTAAGTCCAAACCGACCAAACTGAACTAAACCAATAGGTTTAAAAATTTTACGTTTAAAATATTTTAATAGAAATAGTAAGAATAAAAAATAATTTATATTAACCTTTTATTTTATAGTAATTATATAATTAAACAATTTATTCATCTAATTTATAAAAATAAATTCTTTAATTTTATAATATCAACATCTAATTTATTTGATAAAACTAAAGAATTTGGAAAAACTTAATATTCTTGGTTATGAAATTTACTTATGTTGGCTTCTATTAATATAAAATATTATAATAATTGATATGATATAATTTTTAGATTTTGGTTCTTTAATAAGATTACGTGATTTAGATTTTCATGTACAACATAATTTATATGCATATTTCACACTGGTTTAGTGATAAGGTAAAAACAAATGTGTGCAATTAATAGATTGCTTGCTAAGTGATAATAAAAAGAAGTTATAACTTTTATAAATAAATTAGATGATTAATTTGTTACAAATAAACAAGTAATAAAATAATAAAAAAAAATTTACATGAACATTATTAGATTTACTTTTTATAGAAAAATGATGATATGAATCAAGGAACCAAACCTATAAACACTGTAACTTACCAAACACAAATATACTTAAACACCAAAACCCAATCTAACCTTCAATTTTCCTTTAACCCATTCAGCCTAAGTCCCATTTAAAAACTCAAGTTATTCCCTTAATTTGACCATTATCACTTGGGCCAATGACACCTCACTTGCTTGACTGTCACCTCACTTACATGAAATAAATCAGGAAAATATTCATTTCTAGAGAAAAGTTGAAAATTGATAAGATTAAGGAAATTTAAATTAATTAGTATTTTATTTTATCATTTCATCTCTTCTATGTGACTTTAGAAGTTCCAGCAAGTAAGCTCAAATCGTTTGCAAAGTCCAAAAATGCATTTATGGAGGATAAGAGGTTGACCACAAAGATTGCAGTATAGGCCAAGACAATTTCTACACCAACAAAGCATTCATCTCCATTTTTAATTTTGAGATTATCTTATGTGTTAAGAAATTGTCATTGCTTTTGATCGTGGAATATGTTTTAATGTTATTTTAACTTGTACTAAATCTTTATAAAGGGTTCCAATACTTTGTAAGAGGGAGTTTTTTCTGCTGGAAACGTAAAAATTGAAACATTAAGCTTTTTCATCAAGTTTGAACAAACTTTTACCCCAAATTTTCTTGTTACCAGAATTTAGATAGTGGTTTCCTTGGTTGGTGGCTTTAACTTTATACCTAGGATCTATCTTAGCTACTTTGATTCTTTTCTCTTCATTTAATTCACACTTTACTCCCCTGTTGACATTATTGGATTTGTTAAAAATCTACATCAAATTAGTTATTGTATTTTTTTAATTTAATTGAACCTTATAATTACATTATTATTTTGGGTTTAAGCCTAAACTGACAAATCGATCCAATCCAAACCAACAATTATAGTTACATTATCATTTTGGGTTTAACCCTAAACCGACAAATCAAACCAATTAAAACCAACAATTGTTGGTTTGGATTGGATTGTTTGTCTGTTATTTTCAGTTTAAATCGGTTTGGTCCAATCCAAAATCGGCGATTTTTTATCGGTTTGGATCTAAAATCCGGACTGAAGTTGCACACCCTTACTTTTTGAGTGTGCTCTTGTTCTCAATGTGAGTGTTTGCAGTGCTTGTGTTTTAATATTGGAGATTCGGCTGATGGTTGGCAGTGAATACTAATGTTTTTCTCTTTTGTTCTGGGTGATTATTTCAGATATTCAATTGGTGCCTGGCCTTTTATTTTCTTTTCCATTTTAAATTTATAACATGATTCCACCAAATCCGTTTTACATAATATTATAGAAATGTGAGCACTTTTATTTTATATTCTTTTAGGAAGTAATTATTCTCTGGCATGCATATGTTGTTGCATGCTTGTAATTTCTATTTTCTGCCCATTTTGCGAAACATGCATCCAAACAGAGTTGAATTACATTAGTTCTTTTTTGCTCTTTGTTGTAGTTGGGTGATATATTGTACCTAATTACTTGTTATGCTGATCAAGTACTTTCTGTTTTCAGGGAATGCATAATATTATTGTTACACTTGTGTTAAGGTATATCCAATTTTTTTTGTCTTGCTTTTGACCATTATCTGGTTTATCAAGTTCAGTGTTGTTCCTTTCCAAGCACTGAAAAAAAATGTTTCTTCTCATTCCTTATTTATATGTAAAACATTCAATTTGCTGTTCAGTAAAAGTAGAAACTGTGGACGGAAGATGGTGAATTTGCCTATTTTGGATGAGGTTTCTGTTCTCTCGCTTGTGGTGTTACTGTTCTGCATTGTATTTGCTGTTGTCTGGGCTGTACATAGGCAAGCATCATATTCTTGGGTTGGTCAAGACATTTTTGTAAGTCCCAGCTATGTGTGAGGCTTTTTATTTTTTGTTTTTATGGTTGACTATTTGTACAGATAAAGCTGCCTTGTCTCATATACTCTTAAGACACTATGTGGTAGGTTTATGGAACATCTTCGACCATGATAAGATTTCTCTTCCTTTTACTATCTTTTCAAATAATGTCCACCAACTTTGAAAGTGGACCTGATGTTGAAAATTATTTGTTTCCCTTTAGTTGTCTCATGTGAGTTTTAGAGTCATAACAATACTGTGTATTCTCCTAGTTTTTATGTTTTACACATTTTATGCTCGTAATTGTAACAACCAACACCAGTTTCTTTGGTGACCACAGTCTAAGCTGGAATTGATAAAGGGCATTTAAAATTTTTCTTCTGTTCTTTAAAATATTCTGCAGTTTCAGCAGAAGGGGGTGGGGAAGAATATTAACAATGGACACACTAAGAATACCACTGTATCTCCCACATTAATGCCAATGACGTACATAATGCTATTAAATTGAAGCATGTACAGCTTGTTAGTTTGCTGCCTAAAATGGTTTTGGTTAGCGGCGATGCTTATTATCAGACTGGAGTAATGGAACTATTACCGTGCACTCATTCTATATTTCATGGTTAAAGTCTTTCTTTTACGGCTAGGTGGTACTTTAAGGAGGTTTTTCGTAGAATGAGAGAACCAAAACAGATTCACAAAATAACTGTATCTTTTTTCCTGTAGAAGGCATTTCTTGTCCATTTTCCATATCCATTCAGTTTTCTAGTTTTTAAATCTGTCCTTGATTTCCTTTTTGGGAAGGACTGTCTGCATAATACCATGAACTTGAATTTTAGCCTTTATAAGCCAGATAAAAAGTATCTTGAGGGTCCACAAGTGAAAAGACACAAAATGTTCTATTATCTCTCTTTTGATGTGCCCCTTATAAGTTTATGCAATTACGGAGGGAAAAGGTCCCAAAACTGTCTTGTCTTGTAGATTGGGTTGTTTAGTTTATCTTTGGTAATCTTGATTTTAAATTTATTATTATCCTTATTACTATTCCTACAACTTGTGCTTTCGTTACACTGGCTGTCTCATGGCATATAGAAGTTGGTTGGAAAATTATTCAATTTGTTTTTTCCCATTTCTCTGCCATTGACTAACTGAATGATAACACTTTTTTGACAGGGTATCTGTTTGATGATAACAGTTTTGCAGATGGCTCGGTTACCTAACATCAAGGTACCTCAGTATTGTTTCATAAGTAATGAGGACACATCCCTGTAGCGCTGATTTTGATATTATATGATAATTCAGGTTGCTTCTGTGCTTCTTTGCTGTGCATTTGCTTATGACATATTTTGGGTCTTCTTATCACCGCTAATATTCCATGAAAGTGTTATGATTGCGGTAAGCTTTAGTCTCAATTTCTAATTTTCTTTTGCTTGCAATTACAATTATATTACTTTGACCTGTCATTAAAACACATGCTGACTGTTTGTTATCAGGCAATTAAATAAATAAAAGAAAGAGAGAATTACTTTTCTATGAAGTAACTTCAATTATAAGTTTTCTGGTTTGTGGGAAAATACGAGTAAATATAGAATTTTTAAGGTCATCAAGAGCCATTGATATGATTGGAAATGATTATATTGGTTTGGGAAGGAACTCTTTCTTTGTGTACCCAATAAGTGGCAAGTGCTTTAGAAGTTTCAGTAAAACATGCCATGAACTTTAATAGGTTGTGGCGCTGACTTATTACATGTGAGTTTTATCAAATACCCGATTTTGCTTTGTATCCAGAATTCTAGTGAATCAATAAGATGATAGTTGAACATGCAGAATTTTGATGTCCTTTCAAGTGTATCATGGGAGAGTAATCTATTTCACCATTATTGTTGATTGTTGTCTAGTTGTTGGGTGGGAGGTGAATTCCATCTTATGGAAGTGATGTTGAATTTGCTTGTAATGACCATGATTTCCCTGAGAAAAACTTTGGGAAGGTAATTATGCTGAAAGTAATTTTCTTATATTGATTTTCTTCTATTGATATAGGTTGCCCGAGGTGACAACAGTGGTGGAGAATCCATTCCCATGCTTTTGAGAATCCCACGACTTCTTGACCCTTGGGGTGGTTATGATATGATTGGCTTTGGGGACATTCTTTTTCCTGGTTTGCTAATTTGTTTTGCATTCAGGTACTCACTATATTGTGCTTGTTAATATGTGATAACCATTTTGTGAGTTTTATGAGCTCCTGTTTGATCCACATATATGATTTGTTCAACCAGAAAACAAAGGGGAATTATAGGAGAGGTCCCATCAAATTTTAGTGTACAGGCCATGTTGAATTTTTTCATGTTATTGGTAGTTCGGAATCCTTTTGGTTTGGCCATCAACCTCTCTTTAGATTTTTTTTCCCCTTTTAATCTTTTTGATGCCCTTGCATCATGCTTTGATTTTGGTAGGAGGTGGGGCCACGGGGTGGGGGCAATGACTTTTGCCAAGAAATGACTTCCAGGTCTTGTTGAATTGGCACTTGACAAAATGTTCATATTTTGCCCGGGTTTAATTGCTTAATTTTTGAGTTTGCGATTAGGTGGTGATAGAAGGTGTTGGCCTTTTTTTGACTTTTGGGTTTCCTCCCATTTTCTTGGTGTGTTTGCTTTTCTCAGATACGACAGGAAACACAAGAAGGGTGTGTTGAAAGGATACTTTCTTTGGTTGATAATTGGCTATGGATTTGGTAAGTACTCTGGTGTCATGGTTATTTTTCTTCTTCTTTTATTTTTAATTTAATTGTTATATCACAAGGTTTTAAACATTAGTTTGTTGGCTGGTTTTAAATGAATGTTTTGTCCATGTTAACTTGATTGTACATGTTTTGCATCAATTTAGAAAGCTTTTGGTTGTGATCTTTTGTTTGGATCCATAATTTGTGCTTTCATATGGTAGCAATTATTCTTTCTGGTGCAATTACAATCTATTACCAAAACTTGCTTGGTTAACAGCTGGACAGAAACTTATTATCACAAGTGATAACCACTTTCTCTCCATTATGCCTTTTAAATTGGTCAGCTTATATATGACAAATATTAAAAATTTTTAAAATGTCTCAGACTAGTCATGATTGCAAAATAGTCTTTTATGATCTTGTGCAGCAAAACCTGTAAAATGCTTGGCAACCTGAAGTCAATTAATTAATAACTAAATGTTTGATCCTTTTAAAAGATTTTGTCATACACATTTAGTGCAATTAACAAAAAATAACTTTTATAATGTACATAATATTGAAATTTAATTGTATTTTCCTTTTACCCTATCTCTGGTTATACTTGTGTAAACAAGTCCTGCTATTTAAACAGACCAAATTAATAGTACCATTGGTCAATGTATGCACCTTCCTCTGGAGATTTACTGTTCAGAGCCACAAAAACTTGAACTGCATAGTTCTTGTTCTGGCTGTTTCTGTATTTTGGCATTCTCACATTCATCTACTATTATGTCCATGTCATATGCAGCCTGGTTTTTTGTTTGTTATTGTCATAGTCGTTTTGATTTTAATCAATTTAGCTGCAATCAGGGTAGAGCTATGTATATCTAAAACAATCAATTAGATATTGACCCCTTCCAACTTACACTAGTATCATATTGATGTAAAACAGAGGACAGAGATTATAAACAAGTTGAAATAGGGGAGAATTTAGAATTGAGGAAGAAAAAGAGAAAAGGAAATCATTATTCTTTAGAGGTCCATCTATAGGCTCAAAGAAAACCCTAACAAAAATCCAATCCTATTTTGCCAGATAACAATGAGCATAAAAAACGAATCTTAATTTTTAATATATTTACAGTCCTTCAAAAGCCATAGTAACTGCCAAATTAGATGATATATAATCCAGAATTACATAATCTTCATTCTGCATCACATGTGGTCTTCTGAAGCTTAATTCATGTTCAAAGGTACTTTGACATTTGCAACTTTCAATTTCTTGCTTTGCCTGGCAGCAATAAGATGCAAACTGCATACTGCTGTGAGAGTTATGCTTGGGTGAATTCATAATTTCTTTTATATTGCAGGTCTTTTCCTTACATACTTAGGGTTATATCTAATGGATGGACATGGCCAACCAGCACTGCTGTATCTTGTTCCTTGTACACTAGGTAATGAAGCTTGTTGTTCCAGTTGGATTCAATTTTGTTAATGGAAGGAAATTGTATCTGCTTACCTCGCTTTTCTGGCTTCTTTCTGTACATGACCAGGACTTACTGTAATACTGGGTTGGGTGCGAGGGGAGCTGAAAGATCTTTGGGATTATGGTAGAGATTCATCCTCAGATATGAATACTGGTTCTGGAGGAGCTTGAAGAATTAAATTTGGTTTAACGAATCTCTTGGAAGTAGAAACCGTGTCTGATCAGCAGACAGCTTAGGATGCAACGGGTTTGGCTGGCTCAAAGTTTTTCCCTTTTTGTACTTAGGGATTTTGGGTCTATGTTGCATGAATGAAGAATAGTGGTAAAAGAAGTGGCAGGGTTACAAGTTATGAAGGCAGATTGCCTTTAGGATTGGATTCATTTGAACTCACGTTCTGTTTGTTAATGTTGTAAAGTTATCATGTGTTACTCTCTTTCTTTTTAATTTTACCTAGTTTATCAACATTGTGGCAGAAAGTGCATTGGCATGATTCAGATGGTTGATCTGCCTAATATTGACTGAATATAGGGCTACACAAAGCATAAAGGAAACCAAACTAAAAAAGTTTGGCCGGTTACTATTGAGATTAAAGCTTCCTTTAATATTGAGGTGTTGTTTGTCTTAAAATGAAAATATTATATATGAAATATTAGTTTAAAAGATAAGTTTGATTTAATTAAAAATTTGTATTAATTTCTAAACATGCTTAATTTGATTTTGTATTTGATAATATGATTTTTGCCAAATAATGTATTAAAGGTACTAATTATTAAAATAGTTCATTTTAAAACATATCTTGAGACCAAAATAAAAGTTATTAGTTAATATTTTAAAAAAATTATTAGTTAATATTTAAAAGAGGTTCGAAACAGTATCTTGTTGGGATTGGGATTGTCAAAATAACTCATTAAAAATATAATTTTATATATTTTTTTAAAAAAATATTAAGTAAATTTAATAATAACTTAGTAATTAAGTATATGATTAATAATTTTTCACTTGGGTAATTTAATGTAATACTAATAAATACTGTAAAACCAGCCCAATTTAAAGAAGATGACGGTTCACCGCCGTCAAATCAGACGGTTTAATAGAGACTAGATAATTTCAAATATGAAAACAACATTTTTATTGAGAATAAATAAGAACTTAATTAATCATACAATATAATTATAAAAAAAAATTGTAAAACTGAAATAATGGTACAGTATTATATATATATATATATGTCTAATTATTCATGATTTAAAAAAAATATTATTTCTAAAATATAGGTAAAAAAAATTACTTTATAATTCAATACAGTTCCGACCGTGTCCTCAAATCAGAAGAGTTCCCTTTTGTCTGAAAAAATCTAGTTAAAAATTCTGTGGTAAAAGAAGAGAATCTTGTATTCCTGACATGATTGTCGATAAGAGGACTTATCATGTATTCGAAGACGAATTCTAGTTGTTGTCTTGCCATATTCTGCTGTTCTTTTTTAACGCTTTGCGTAATCGCTCAATTTTGTTTTATCATTCAAATTCAGGTAAATGAAATCCTTCAGTGGCATCTATGTAGTTTCTGAACAAAGAATTAGGCGTACGAGAAAATGAAGAACAACACTAATTAATAAAACATTAACTAATTGTAAATTGGAGAATATTGACGTACGCACACACGGGTTCACCTTATTACCTTGTCTCTTGTATATATTCATATGCACATATGATTAACTGAAGGCACACACTTAACATGCATATACACACACATATATATATATATGTACCTATGTATGTATATGTATTTGTATTTATGCATAAGCTTATTAATTAAGGTAGCGATGGCGATAGCATTGGCAATAGAATCAGCAATTGGCAGGATGAGGAAGGTTGCACTTGTCCGGGAGCTTCATGGCAAGTTTTGGGTCGATCCCCAAAGAAGGCAAAAGCTTTGAGTTTTTGTAAGTGCAAAGGCAGCGTATGTCAGCATGAGAGAGCGCTAAACAGCAAGCGGCACTGGGCGCCGTGGGGTTTGGAGGTGTAACTGACGGCTTGCATGCCAACAAACCAGCAGTCGTCATCTTACAGATTGTCTGAGCATTGCTTCTGCTGCCTATGCCCACAACCAATACAACAACCAAAACTGCTAAAACATTCTGCTTTTGGACGCTCATTTTCTGAGACTTAGTTTGTTTTGGATATCGTGCTAGGATTCATGTTATATAGAGAATGAATGGCTGAATGATTGGTAATGAGTCGGGCGGTGGTAGTCCGTGAATGAACAGCAAATGATCTAATAATTATTTCATGCCCTGTGTTGTCACGGACCTTGTAATTGTCATTGTGGTGGGTACTCCAACAACAAGTTTGTCTTTGCTTTTTATCCTTCCCTTTTCTTTTTGGGTCAGGATTGAATTGGCTTAATTGCCCATTTCAACAATACTTGCTTTCCATGTCTCCGCTAAGGATAGATAGAGCCATACGGTGCATATATATGATGAAAAGGTAGGTGTGATCCTGACACATTAAAATGAATTCAAGAACATCAAGAAGCACATTCTATCAATTTTTTTGACACAATTTTTCACCCCTTGGCTGTTACTATAGCAAATATTGTTTATGATAATGTGTTTCCTTTGCATGAAATGCCACGCACGCTACTATGTAATGGATTACTTGCCTTCACAAGTTGGTTCTAGAAATTTGTTTTGACTCAATAAGACTACCTTTAATTTTAATTCAAGTATGCCATCCGTAAGACTAGACGGAGGTAGTTAACAGCTACTGCTCGTGTGTAGTTGCAGTTAGTTAAGAGCTCGTAAAACGTGACCAATCACTTAAATCATCACGAAGCAACCATCATCAAGCAAAGTCCGGAATGAAGAACACATACGCAAGTTACGCAAGTGTGCTTGATATCATAGAAAATTAAAAAGGTTGCTTAAAGTTGATCTGGCAGTCACATCAACTATCATCTCATCTGTCCTCCGCATTCACCATCACCTGAGCCTTCGAGCTGCCTCAATCATCAAGCCACAATCTCCGGCACAAGGACCACCTCCACTGCACACAAGCAATAATTCTTTTATCAGCCGCTTATAAGACAACATGGAATATAGTACTGTCACATCTGTATATTCCTGTAAAGCTAGACAGCGCTCTCTCTCTCTCTCTCTCTCTCTTTGTGTGTATATATATATAATATTATAAAAGTAAAGTTTAGCATTCCTGCAATGAAGAAACAAGACCAGTTATTACTAAGCTGGCTTCTTTCGATTATAAGCAAAAATGCACTCATCTTATTTACCAATTGTGTAACTTCCAAGGAGCTATGGGATGCCTAATCCGCCCAATCTCATGCAAGGATAATATAACTCAAGAATTAATTGCAGATCACCAACAAGAGAAGCATGACCATTCCATTACAAGCAAAAGCTTAAATGAGGATGACTTGGTGGAGCACATTCTAAATGGTTTAGGGCCTGAGTGTAATGCTATAGTGGTGAATATCTCTAAAAACTTCAAGATTCATGTTAACATCACTACAAGCAACAATAACATCACCTAGAACGAACAGAAGAGGAACAACAGTGGTGGAAGAAATTAATGAAATCAAGCTGCAAGAGGAGGAGACAGGGGTAGAGGAAGACGAAGAACCTACCAAGGTAAAACTCAATCAAAACCAACCTACCAAATCTGCAATAAAGTAGGACACACAACTTCTGTATATTTACTGAAGAGAACGAACCAACACCAGCAACAGCCAAGCACAGACTACAACATTTATGGCAAATTAAGAACTAGCAGGAGAAGGGGATTGGTACTTTGATATTGGAGCCATTCACTATGTGACAAGTGAACTCAGCAACCTCTCCGCTAAAAGTGACTACAAAGGTCTAGAGAAATTGATAGTAGAAAATGGAAAGAGACTTGATATTCTGCATGAAGGAAATAACAACGGACATGTTAGAAATCAAACACCTTTAAAGTTGAAAAACATCCTGAATGTTTCACATATTACCAAGAACCTGATTAGCATTTCAAAACTCGCCTTTGATAATGATTTGATTAAAAAAAAAGATTGTGTTGTGAAGGATACGAATGAGAGGGAGCTGCTGCAAGGAATATCTAGAGATGATTTGTGCATAGTAAAGAGTGAAAGGGAAATTAAAGGCACGCGTTAAGGAAAAGATTCAATAAACAAGATTCCCATATTGTTGGCACTTTCTCTTCTAGTCTTAGTTTACGTTAGAAGTCTTGTTAGGTCTAAGTCAATTTTAATTTCACATATTAAGGATGTCAATGTCAAGTCTGTAAAAGGTTTATACGTTCTTCGCAGGCAACTTGATCACCCAAATGATCAAAGTCCTAATAGAAGTCATTGTATTTTGTAAGAATTTCACACACGTTAATAAAAATCAATTTCCACATTTATGAAAAGCCTGTTAATATGGGGAAAAAAAAATCACAAACAAAGTCTTAAGCTATGCAAAACCAGAACACAAAGGCGTTTGAAAATTTCGGCTACCTCTTTGACAAAACCCTTCTCGACCTCTATTTGATGTCATTTCTGCTTGACGTCACTGTTCTATAGTTACAAACTCCTAACACTCTGCAAAATTCCAATCAAAGATTTAAAATTTTTTAAATCAATTTTTCGACCAACTCTATCATCTTTTCAGAACCAATTATACCAATAAACTTTTCTCAATGAATAGAATAAAATAATCAAAAAGTTTAGACCAAAAAGTTATCAATTTTTTTTTCAAAAAAGTCATCAAAACTGCCACTTTTCAGCTAGATATTCAACAAACCGAATGCTGAATAGAAGAAACACACTGCACCATTGGACTCGGGACATTGAAAACTATCAGATAAACTAAGGCTCATCGCTAAAATTGTTGAATTTTTACTATTGACTGTCGTTGACCGATAGGGTCAACTAATCAACAATTAACCCTCTGTCAAACTTACATTTTCGAGCCTTTTGAATACTATTTTCACCCCAAAATATTCGTTTTAGACTTGTTTTAACGAGAAAAATCCAATGATGACTCAAAACTTTTAAACAATTTTTTGTATTTGAGAAACATGTGAATCAAGGTGAACGAAACAGGAATTCTATCACTTAGTTATTTTTTTAATTATAAATTTTATATATATATATATATATATATATATATATATATATATATATATAATATATATACAATTTAAAATTTTTATAATTTAATATATATAAATAAATTTAAATTATTTAAAATGATTACATATTTTTATAATTATGACATGTTAAACTTGTAGTAATTTAAATATTTTACCTTAATATTATCTATACGATATAAAAAATATATGAAATGTATAGTTTTGATGAATTGTATGCAAGATAATTTTAATTAATTCCTTACCATTATGCTGTCCAAATTTTATTAAATATTGTATGTTATTTGTAATAGACATAAATGAGAGAATGGGAAAGTGTGTCTAGATATGCATGAGATAGTGAGTTTTGCTCACCCCTTTCTTATTCTTCTAGGTCAAACTCAGGTTGACTTAGATTGTGAAGAGTAGCTAAGACAGCGGATACATGGAAAAACCTTAAGTAGGCTTGCAGTTGCTCGATTTTGGGTATGACCATATTGACTTTGAATTAAAATTTGTCAATCTCTAAACAATGTTATGACACATGATCTATTTGGATCATTGGGTTTTTATTTTATTGTTTTAAAAAATTAATAGTTGTTCACAACATCTTGTATAAAAAAATTCTATTTTATTTTATTTTATATGTTCATATTTGACTTGTTCATAAGGCATTTTAACTTTGACTTTGACTTGTAAAACTTATGCCTTTAAATTGTATGATTTTTCAACTTAAAAGTCACTAACCCCTACTTTGGGGCATGACACGACCCACCCCTTAGAGGTCATCATCTTTCTTAGCACATTTCCGATTAGGCTAACTAGTTTTAATACTATTGGTGATGATCAGCTCAACTAGCACAACATTGTCTATTTTGGCAACTTATGATTGTGTAAAAGGTTTAGCCTTAGCCCCTTATGATTTTGTTCCTAACACTTATAATTTTAAGTCTATTATTCTCATTGACACATTTTAATTGTCCAGCTAGCTTTGATGTCATTTGTGATCTAGCCTAGCTAGCACATATTTTGTCCATTTTAGTGACTTAGGGTGACATAACAAGCTCGATTCCACCCTCTCACGATTTTATTTCTAACACCTAAAATTTGAAGACTTGAGCCTAAAAAACTGCATTCTAATTAACATGGACAAAGCACTTATAAGCACATTCTTAAGATTAATAACAAGTGACACCGGATTTCACAGTCTACTCTTATTAGAATCTAATCTCCTTGTTAACATATTTTTAGTTGGGTAAGGTTAGATTTTAATACATTTATGATGACTTAGTCAAACCAGCATAGTATTATCTACTTTAGTGACTTAAGAGTATCATAACTAACTCAATCTTGCCCTTTACAATTTCGTTATCGGCAGGATATTAGTGTACATAACAAACGATATTGTTCTCTTTAATAGCCTAATAACTTGAAGTCTCAAGATTTTGTTCTTGATATGGATTTCAAGCCCACCCAAAAGGCTTTGTAATAGTTAAAAAATAACAAAGTACTTATAAGTTATATTCTCAAATTCTACCTAAATGACATGGATTTTACAATTCACCCTTCCTAGGGCCTAATATCTTGGTTGCATATTTTCAATTAAGCAAATTGAGTTTGATACTATTTATGCTAATTAAACCAAATTATCACGATATTTTTTACTTTAACTGTTTAAAATTCATATTGCATATGGAGCTCAGTTTTGGCCCCCTTTTTCCTAGCACTTAAAATTCCCTAACTTAAACCTAAAATGCCTCATACTTATTAAAGTGAATAAAGCAATTATAAGTACATCCAAAGCTCACTTCAAAAGTGATGTGGAATTTCATAGTTGCTATCAAACAAAACCTAGGGATTGATTTGACGTGGAGGAGAATGTAATTGCAAATGGTAATGAATCAATTGTGGAAAAGTAAATCATATGGTAGATAAAGATTGAGTATAAATAGAGAAAATGTATTTGGGAGTTTGATTGACAAACTTTTAGATAAAATACAAGAAGAATCCATAAATTATATTAGAGATTATAAGGCCAGTGTTAGTAGCATGGACCCTGGTGATTATGATTGCTAAGTAGGAATTTTAATTAGTTTTGTGCTTTAATAATTTTTTTTTCATTTCTATTCATTTGATATTTAGTAGCAATGCTTTTTAATTAGTTTTGTACTTCACCTATTCATTTGATATTCAATGGCAATGCTAATGAGTTATTTGCTTAATATTTAACATGTATACGCAATTATTATTTTGTTAATTTTCTTAATAAATTGTCGATAAAACAATATTCAAGCGAAAAAAGATCTCATCGGCACCATCAATATTCAGCTGAAACAGGTAAACTCACTAACCCAAGGAACAAGAGTACAAATGCAAAAGTTCAACAAGTTCAAAATCAGTCCCATATGAAAATCAAGCAACTGTTGGTTAGTAGCTGTAGTTTTTTAATTATACCCTTATTGTTTGTGTTAGCATTAATTTTAATAAAAATAAAGTTATAACAACTTTCAAAGTTTAAAATATTATTTTATCATTGTTATTTTAAAAATACATATTCATCACAATAGGAACAAAAATGGAACGTTCAAAGTGATCATTCAGGTAATTAAAATATACTTTTGAACTCTTATGATTCTTTTTGCTCATAATCGCATTGAGTTTTTCTCATTTTTACTATGTATAAATTAACATGGTTTTTCGAAATTCTTGTTAAGACTTCTTGTGCTTTGTTCTTGTGTTTGTGTTGTTTTAAAGTGAAATTATATTTCTCATTGTTGAATTTCATTGATACATCATCTGTGGTTCACAAAAAATATATAATTTAACTTAATTTTGAAAATAAAATTTAAATTGCTTAGGTTTAACTTTCATTACTAACTTTACTTATAGCTATACTGAGAATAAAATATGATATAACAATGCATCAATTCACTTTATTTTCTCTCTTAAATCTATGTAAGTAACTTGGCAAGGGGAAGGGGATGAATTAAGTTTCTAAAAATTTTTCACAATACAAGATAACTAATTTATATTTAATAACAAATAATGTAAACAAAAGTAAGGGAAAAGACTCGAGACATATTATGGTTCAGTAACTCAATGGTCTACAGCTACTTCACAAGCCCTAAGCTTGTGTTTTTATACTAGAACAAAGTTTTCAACCTTGAAAACTCACAAATACAACAAAAAGATATTTTAGTTTTTCTCACGATCTTATAAGTGATTCACTAAGTCACTCAATCTACTTTTACAAAAGTATAATAATTCTCCTCAACTTTCTTAAATGTTTTAAAATATATATATATATATAACCAAAATTACACCTCAAAGTATCTCTTTCACGAGAGAATGTGTACAAATATCCCTCAATGTTTTCAACTAAGGTAGAAACTTAAAATGAATTATGAACATCTCACTCAAACAAAATGTTTGAAGTATCACATTGTATCAATAAAGCAAGAAATTATGCACATGTTTCAACTACCTCGGAATGTTACCAATATAACAATTTGAATCCAAAAGAACAAATATGTCAAAAGAAATACAGACAATTCAATGCATGGAAGGGAACTCGGATTTTAAATATAATAACCTGGTTGTCAAACTAGCAAGTTTGAAAAAATGTACAACTCATCATATATTTTGAAGCATAAATAGTAGTGGGGTTCATTGCTAAATAAGTCTTAGCAATAACGATAGATGAAATTTAAAGCATGAACCACTAGTGTTAGTATGTGTAACTCAAAAATAAAACCTAAGAACAACAAAACTAGGAGAAGATATGTCGTAACACAGAATATAATCATGTACTTTACAATTCTGATAATGAAACACACAAGCAAATGGCTCTTACGCAGTTTGCTCAATATGTATAATGTAACGAGTTATAACATAACAAAGATTTTACAAACCAAATAATATATCTCAAATCTAAAAACGGGGCAGTAACAACCAATTCACACACACTAATTGTCTCAGCAATTCATAAAAGCAGAAAAAGAACTTACACAACAAATAGCTTAATTTGCCCCACTCTTATTATAATGGTTTCTTTCATAACGATAGCTTGGGCACCAACCAAATTCCATTATAGAGAGCTCAAGAAGATGCATCTAATGGTGCAGTGGATGGGTTGAATGCTTGCTGCTCAGCACAAGTAAGATTCTCGTGAGGCCCTGCCGCCTCTCGGCCAACACCCAACAGGTCAAGGTAATACATGTAATGGGAGACAATGTTGTTCATGGCATCAATATCACCTTGACCACATACACTATCACCATAAAGGATATTCATTGTGGTGCCAAAATTACGTCCCCGCTTAGCCAACGTATCATTCTTGGTAGGCTTCCAGTTGCCAACATAAATATCATGGGCTGAAGGCTGGGATTTCTTGATTGGGGTCATCCACCTCCAAATTGCAGCCTCAAAGGCGAGGGTAGCATTCTGCTCAATGTACTCTGGATGGTTCAACAGATCCACCTTCAAAGCTTCTCCAGTAGCTCCATAATTGTAGTTCCTATAATCATAACACAAGGGAAAGTGTCATTAGTGCTTTATTTTAAAAAAAGAAACTCATTCATATCAGCCGCTATTTTTTCTTAAAATAGGAAAAAATAATATGAGTCTAAAGAATAAAGGATATAGAATATAGGTATCTCTAGTATGATTCACCAGCATCTAAATTGGACCTATTGCTTCATCTTGATCAACAAAACAGATTTATTAAATTTTTGTATAAAGAAGTTAACATATGATCCTGTGAATCATTTAATTATTGAGTCCGCCTGAGATGAAAAACAAAACTTTAAAACAAGTCTGTCATCTCATGTAATCTTTTCTGCTGCTCCATGTAACAATCAATATTAACTATCAAAGTTACCATGAAGAGCAAATGTTTGCTAAATAAAATTTGACACGAGGAACTTCAATTACAACGTAAAAGATGAATGAAAGTAGGGCTCAATTACATAAGAGAGGTAATGAAAGAAAGATACCAGTAGATAGGTATTGCGCCACGACCATAATATTCAGCTCCAGGGCTGCAGGGAAAAATGGCCTTGAAGGATTCATCACAATATGACTGGCTCGGGCTCATTTCTCTGTTGTAGCATAGTCCCCAGGCCAGTGGACCTCCGGTGGCCACTCCATATCCACCTAATATCATTCATTCAATCAATAAGTACATGAAACAACAATTGCATTGGTCGGAATTTCAACCACATAAAAAGTAGCTAATACAAATTAGAAAGAAAAAAAAACCCTCAAATTCTACTAGTGAATTTGGAATGAACCGTAAATAGTTGAAATTCAATTCAACTCAATTCTGATTAAAATTTAAAAGGTTTTTGACAATTTAGTGCTAGAAGTTTTTAACAATTTAGTGTTGGAATAGTTAACAACTAAAAAATTTATGATTCCCTTCCAAAAGAAAAAAAGACATTAACAACAAACACAACACGCTAACAGATCTCCCGAAAGAAATATCAATGCCCCATTGTTTGGAAATTTAACATATAAATTGAAATATACCATAACAATGAATGATTAGATTGAAAGAACTCACAAGAAGTTTTGCAGCCGACATGGGCAAGAAAAGCACAAATCTCCTTCATCTTATCGAGCTTTGTACCGGTGGTACCAAACCCGAGTGGCTGATATTTGACAGTCGCAGTAATAAAAGATTGGTAATCCCAGAAACCCACGGCATGCGCCACTGGAGTATTCCTTTTCGAGAAGAAGTTCTCGAATTGGTATACTTGGAAATAGTTAGATATCGTCTCATTGCAACAGAATTTCGACGGATATGGGCACTCCCAGCCCTTCGTACAATATTTTTTACCCTTCACTGTCTTCACTACTACTGCTTTTTCTGATTCATCTCCGTCTGAAATCTGCAGCACTAGACACAATGTCAAAATTATCAACAGGATGCTCTTATTTTTCTTCATTTTTTTTTCTAACCACGGATTGATTGCAAACAGAAAAGGAAATTGAAATAAAAACGCAGCAGATCAATCTAATAAACTCAAAGTTGGAAAGCCGATGAATAAATATAACAAGAAAACTGATTCAGTGCGGTTGTAGGGTCCTTATCAAGATCACGTCCGAAGACAGTGTTAAATATCGAGCTAGTTTCAATGGAATGGAAGGTGCGTATCGCTAAAGGCAAGGAAAAGTGTTCGGTATTTAATCCATAACAGCCTAGATCTGTAAGAAGGAACATTTTAAAGAGGCCGACCCCACGGAACTCCACCGACAACTCACAGTGAATACAAACACAACCAACTTAGGTGGAAAAGAATTTTATAATCCATCCCAATGGATTCGTGACATCTGTATACTGAATTGTCACGTTTTGAGTTTACAATAAAACCATATTTTGATGATCTTACTGAGGCACCCATTTTTGGCTAACTGATTGATAAACCTTTAACTCAATTAGGTCAAATAAAACAGTCTATGATTAATAATAACTAATTCAAGATCTAACCAAAGATGTCAAATAATTTGGTAAAAATAATAAAATTGTAATTACAAAATTGAAGCGATGGTTATAGAAATACGTATTTTTATATAAATTTTATTTATATAAATTAACATAATAATTATTATCGTATATTTTATATAATTTATTTTTTTAAGTTGGTTATTTGGAGTTGATAAGTAGGGGTATTTTAAGGTGTGATAAGAAGTTGGGGGTTATCTGATATTCAACATGTTATAATTTAACAAGAGTAGTGATTGTGTGATTTGGTTCCTATAACAACAAATGATCATTCTAACAAATAATAATAATAAATCAATCATTTCCAATCTGATTGAAAGTAAAATTGTGTGAACTAGTCTTAAAAATCTAGACTAAAAACCAAGGTATATCTGCAAAGAAAATTCAAGTTTTAACATACTCAGAAACTATTTTTAAAACACAAAGATAAGGTATGGTTAGCACAAATCAAAGTGCAAGCAAAGTATTGAGTGTAAGCCACAATTAACCTTTATTAAGTTTTGAATACGAGGGTATTTTCGTCCAAAACTAGTAGCCTTTGGTTAATTTCATGAAATGCAATATGATTGTTTGTGAAGGTATTTTTTGTTTTAAAATATATGTAATGTTGATGAGTAGAGTGTGGCGGTGATTGAGTTTAAATGTAGTGGTTGTTGTGTAAGGCTATTGTATGCAAGAGAGGGGAAGAAGTGGCTCTAGAGGTAGTGTAATGGGCTTATAATAATGGTTGAAGGGTGAGAGAAAAATATTGACTGTGGGGGGAAGAAGTGCCGAGGTAGGGAAGCTTGCTTTGGTTTTGTTTTGTACAGGTCCTGAGTTTAGTGTGTTGAGGCCTTTTTATAGATTTATCAAGTCGGTTAGTGACAGTTTGCACTTTTAGAAAGAGAATGCTCGCCACTCATTTGTGCTTGCTTCCCAAGGCATTCCGAATTGCTCCATAAGTGGTTCTTGTTCTTACTATAATCAACCTACAAAATTTTTATTGAGGCCATTGATTCAATCCACATACCTCCTAAAGCTTATAAATGGAGTTGGAAAGAGAGAAATACACAATTTGAAATGTACAAATGATAAAGGCGAAACACAGTGATTGCTTACGATCCCAAAATCAATTTGTTTTGAATACAATGAGCATTTGAAAACACGTCATTAATTGATTAAAACTAAGTTTTAACGTGTATTAATAAACATTATCAATTGTGAACCCATTTATTACTAGACTCCAAAATAATAAAAATAATCATAGAAATACTATATATTGAAAATAATGGTCACAATTTCGTGCAATACTACCATTTATTATAACAAAACCTTGGTATGATGTTACATATAACTACTATTTAATTAATGAAAATACCAAAAATAAGAATTAAATATTATACCAAACCCATTGAATATAAAAGTTATTTGGAGCCCCCAGTTCTCTAAATTTCAAAAACTAAAATATTTAAAAATCAACTTGAAATACGACACACACCTTCAAACTTTGAAACCACTTGAGATTTGGTACAAATAACAGCCTGCAATGCAAAAATTAATACAACTATAATAAACTTACATGGCCAACATATATTCTTTTATAAAGAAAATTAGTTACACCATCTGATTATGATTTAAGATACCGAAAGCAATGGATAACCTACTTTTTCTTCTGCTTTAATTTAATAACATTGCAGCCGAAAAGTTTCAAAGAAAATGGCCGCTATGCTTCATCAGAAATTGTTGCATCTTTTCTAGGCCCTGAAACCACCAAATAGCATTCAAAGGCAATCATATTAGGGCACTTCAAGAATGAATACAAGGAATAGAAACTCAGTTATAGATGATTAAGCTATTGTATAGCAACGTAAATTCTAAAATGTTTAATTTAGAAGCTGCCTTATGCTACAGGATTTCCATAATCAGACAAAGAGTACCAATAATATCCATCTGCAAATGCTTACCCAAGTTCTTACTTTTCTTAGATGAAGCCTTAGAATTTTTACAGCATCCTTTCCCTTTCTCAGTGAAGAGATCCTTGTACTTCTCTAATACCCTCTCTTTCTCTTCCAATAAGCCCAACACCTCATATGTATCTGCCACTTTCTGGACAATTGATTTCTCTGGAGGTTTTCGGTCAAAAGCTTCAAGGTCCTTGAAAAGCTTTGAGGTTCAAATATAACAAGATACACAGGTTAGTTCAATAAGCAGACAAATATGAATAATTGTTTTGTTTATAGCAATTAAGTCCAAAGATTGTATATAACAGTTATTTTCTAAAAGACAGCATATAACAGAGAAGCTTACAGAATTAAAAGACTTCAATCAGTTGTAACTGACAATGTTGTTAAAGGGGAAAAGTAAATCCCATTGTACAATGAATTTCCAAGTTCTGTTTATTTCTGAAACCAAAACCAAATTATTGAAGTGTGCAATATCTATATGGTCCAAGGAATGCCTATTGCACCAATTGCCTGAAAATTTGCATATAAAACAGAGCACCAGGCAGCATCAAAAGACTTCAACCAGGAGCAGCTGACCGAAAGTCATTCCTGTTAAAGAAGAAAAGAATATTCCAATCTAATATGAATTTCAAAGTAAATTATGGATGATAGTCATAGGTGAACTGAAAGTTTCTTTCACCTACAGCGGAAAGATTGCAAAACAGAGTAATTTAGATCCAAGTACCACTCTAGAGAAAAGAACACTTGACACTTTTCTAGTTCACTTCATTTGTACAATCGATGCTATCATGATATTTGGCCATACCTTCAAAAACTGAGTTCATAAACTTTGCTACTAGATGCACTATGTAATTTAAAAGTTATGATCTGGCAGGAAGCACAGCTCGATTAGTCCTCACTGTTCTTGTCAATCCTACCTTCATACCTTCAGCAGTCTATTCCAAAGACAGCCATTTTGTTTGATACAAGGTGGATCTAATAAGTTCACAAATCTTTGTTGATGGACCCAAGGTTAACTGACTTGGTGTTTTAGTAGAAGGTTATTTTATATCATGTGAAGTCTTTAAAATTACTGCTATAGTTTTTAAGGTACTTCCGTAGGAATTTAGAAAGAACATGAACCTAAATACATTACAGTCAATAGAAGCACTGCCCTTCAGGTACTTGGCCTCCAAGCCATAGAAAATATGAACACCCATTGTACAGTCATATATGCCCTGGCAGTTCTACAAAGGGATGATCTCGTATACTTGGCAGTGTCAATGCATTTTTCTTATCTTCAGTTGAGACTAAATCTTTCAGATTCATTAAATCCTGTCCTAACAATTCTAGCTTTAAATCACAGTCTCAGCCATACAAATTCCATCTATTTTAAATCCTTGTGAACAACAAGCACAGTATATAAAATATATCCTCGCCACTATTATTGTTTCTTCTATTGATTCCTTTTGACATGTTTTTTGTCTAGTTCTTATTAGTCTAGATTATTAGAAAAAGAAGAAAAGTGCAATCCTTATCCTGGATTTCCATGTAACATTATTCTTTTACTTTCATTTCGCTCCTTTCAGCATTTCAAATGTTATCAAAAATTTTTCCAAACTGCCTTTCAACATAAATATAGTAGCCACAGCTTCTTCACACTCTAAACAATCTCTCTTGTTTGATTTTAAACCGCAGAACAGTAATTACCCCTACTCTAGCCCATTCAATTTGTGATTGTAGCCAGACACCCAAGACTCTCCAATGTCACTTCCTCAATTTTGTGACCTTCTAGTAAGCTAAGCCCACTTGGTTCAACCTAATAGGGTGAAGAAAGTTCTAAAGATTTATGTTATTTGAAAGTTGAAGCACATTCCAAAGAATATTTGAAAATGTTATTTTCAGCTCCATTTAAATGGTGAGCATAAACAAACTTCTTGGAGAGGACGACAAAGAATATCTTGGTTGTCTTGACAGAATCTTCATTATTGAATCTTATGACAGATGCTCTGTTGTTTTAATTTAGTTTTCCATTATTCGATACAAAAAATACACTGTGGTTCTTAATCTCCCACCTTTTATTTTCTATAGAAAAATTAATTGGTATATGAAGAGATCCTTTCAATCAACCATCAACAAAATGCATCTGCAAGAGCACTAACAAAATATCAAATTTTATTATGAAATAGTATAAAAAGAATCCTTGACATAAATGCACATAGCAAGAAGAAACTGGAATACAGGTTACAAATGAATTATACAGTTAACTACGAAATATCTAACGTGTAACTCAAAAGATGAATATGTTCACTTGTATTTTACAATAGCAGATTCACAAAAATAATAGATGATTGGTTGACAGGGGCAAAAAGTGTACCTTTATAAGCCTCTCCAGCATATTGTTCCGATAATATATAGAGATCATGCTTCTGCATAACTGCCAAGGCACTGAATGGAGATCAGTGCCAATTTTCTTCTCCCAAAACTTGTGGGCTTCTTCTGCTCTGTGGTCCATATCTAAAGCTCGTACAAATTGTCCATACGTTCCCATAGTAGATCCCTGCCCCTTGCTTAGCATCCATTTGATGACCTATGAAGTTATGAACAAGTGCAACTTACAAATCATTAAAGAAACATAACATCTAACTTTTATATACATTCTTTCAAGCTATATACCTAAATTGGTAGATAGTATCAAGGCAAATGCTATCAATTAATAATTTGTCTAACTTTCAACTTTCATGTTTGATCTGAAAATTTGAATAGGTATTAGTCAAACTCTTCAAAAAAAGGTACTAGAATAAACATTCAATTAAGAAGCCATTTCTACTACCATCAATCTCAGTTTGTGTCGGGTTCGTACACTGCTAAGTCATGATCCTAGTTCTACCTTGAAAGCAATTGTGCTCTCTGTATTCCCCAATTTTCATATCCCACAATAACATACATGCATGCTAAGACTGGTAAACAAAATATGCATCAAATAGACCCAAAACCATGGAAAAGAAAACCAAACACATGGAAAGCAAGATGTTTACTCGTACCTGAACAATTCTGTGCCACTGTTGTTCTTTCTCAAGAGCAAGCAATGCCTTCTTAAGTGATGCAATAGGAAAATTTTGCTCCCATGCAACCCAAGCATCAAGAGTGCCATAAACATCTTCTTTACTATCCTTGAGGTCAAGAAGCTGCACATGCAAGATTATTTACTCATCCTAGTTAACAAGCCTAGTCAAAGGAGAGAACTAAAACAAACAAATTACTATAGCAAGAAAGAGATTGTTATAGGTATATACACATATAGGCAAATCACTTTTAAATTTACAACAATCAACCTAAGTGCAAAAGAAAAAAAAACTACAAATGATAATGGTTACCAAATATATACTAGATAATAATAACTCAGAGGCATCCCTTACAACTTTTCAAAGAAGATAACCCATGAACTACCAGACGCATAAAATCTACCATGCATAAAAGATAAAATGTCAAAAAGTAGTAAAAGACCAAAAAGAAAAGGAAAAGATGCATAACTGAAATAAAGAGCTACATTGACATATCTAGAGAAAGCTTGGCTTAATAATTGATCCAATTAAGACCCAAAAATCCCTAAATCACTGCAACATCATAATCAAGAGAATAAAGAAATTCGTAGTGATAGCCTAACCGATTTGTTTATTCAAATGATCATCTCCATTATGCATGGTATATAGTCACATGTTCATACTTCTCTGTACACACAGTTGATATAAATTACTCAAATATTACAAGATTTTCAAGAACAAATTTCAAGTTAATTGCCATCGAGGTATACATATCAAGTACTCTTTCTCTCTCTTTGTCTCCCCTGTCTATCTATCAACCTTACTTCACCAAATTAAATCTTCCCTCCTATTTAATTCTCTACTGCATTTTCTAGATGAAACCACTACCTCTTCCTATTTCTCAATTCCAAAATCTTACCTTTCTCCTCTGACTATAAAGCGCATAACCATATCAAATACTGTTCAGGGGTAGTTCAAAAAGTCTTGCACCCACAAATTAGAATTAAATTTTTATTAAAATGATTTTAAAAAAAGAGACCTCTTGGCCTCATTGCATCTTGAGGAATGGCAGTGAAGTTTCAATCTTTCTTTCCCTTGTAAAGCTTGCAGGTTCAACAAATTAGTAGGAGCGTTTGTAAGAAATATTAAGTACATAGTTCTTCATAAAAATGAATTAATAACATTAGAAACCTGCATATTGATACTTACTGTGTTTACAAGAAATTTGATCTTATCGTTTCTGGAAACGTTCTCTCCAATTTGATGTTTCCGTATGCTTCCAGCATTTTGCTCGGGATATCGACTAATGGTTTGGCCGTCATGTCTACCCTGAGTTGTCACAAATCAATTTCAGAATTGGCTAACACCACATCCATGAAAGTCTCATCACATAAAAATTCATTATGAAAAGGCCAATCAAATGAAATCAAACCAGTAAGCATAGTTTAAATGGAAAATTAATGACAAAATTTAGATGACCTCTAATGATGACATAGCTTTTCCAATGATTTGGTTAGATATTTGAAATTGTGCCACCGATTTGTAACTGGAACTGGAATTCAGGATTTGAACCCCATGAGTGCCGAGCCAAGCTAATTGCCCAACCTGAATGAATAAGAATTAAATATAAATATATATATATATATATATAGAAACCAGAAAAATTTTATAAGAAATGCATAGTTTTACAATACGAGAACAAGGAACAAAAACTGACCAGGCAAGACGTCGAAGGCGACCTCCACATCGCAAGCTCAATTGCTAAAACCGCATAATAAGATTGAAATTCGATCGCGGCCGCCTTTGAGACGGCGTACAATACGTGCAGAAGTGCAGTGGGATTTTGTTGTGGTTTATAGACGTAGGAAGTGTACCGTTCTGCAAATTTTCTCAAAGGACCGCTCTTGTAAGTTACAACATGCCTTGTTCTAAAAATTAAAAAAATTACTGAAGAATCAATAATTGTACAAAAGGCCGGCTAGTCAAAAAAAATTAAATTCACTTTTGTCATATTTTAATTTAAATGATCTCAAATTTTTAAAATTAATAAATAATATTAAATTAATTCAAAATCTTGCATATTAATACTTACAAATTTAATTTATATTACACTCTGCTTGATAAGAATAACAAAATTTCTGACAGTCAAGAGTCCGCCTCATTTCTGTTTTGAGGCGGCAAGAAGGAGACAGCAACAGTCCTCCATCCCACTCCACTCTTTTGTTTATATACTTATATAATATAATAATTAGTTATTTAAAAAAAAATAACTCACAAAATTCTATTTTTTAATCTATTAAAAGAATTTTTTCTACAAAATTAATAAGAAAATTAATTTTTTTTTACAAAAATTAATAAAATTTTACTTAATTTTGTTATTTGATCATTTTTGTTGAGAATTAAAATCTTAATTTATTGTCATGTTAATATATTAATAATTTGTATATAAAATTATCTTTATTTATTTATTATTTAAAAATGGGAAATATGAATACCTTCCCCAAAACAATAAGGTTGCCGAGATGGGTTAGGGATGTCTATATCCCTTTGAAAATGAGAACAAGACATGGATGAAAATGACTTTCTTGATCTATTCTCCTCGACATTATCCTTTTTTGAATGAAATCAACGAGTAATAACTAGAACATAAACTTGCCCGATTAATCTATGCGTTCATTTAACTTTTTATTTGTTTTTAAAAGAATATTATTATGATTTTTCAGTCAGTAACTTTTTTAAAATATTTTGTAAGAAGATTTGACATACAATGGCCCCGTCACATTTGGGGAAAAAGATTTGGCTAAGGTTAAAAAAATATTTAAAAATTTAACTAAGACAAATTTTTTATAAAAAAAAATCCTTCCAAATTTTAATAATATATATTTAATTCGTAATATTCTAAATTTATACATATAAATTCTAACAGATCATTTCTCTAACTTTTAAAATGTGTGTAGTCGTATTTAAAATTTTAATTATATAAAAACTTACCTTAATTAATTGTGATAAGTTGTAAAATATTATATTTAAATTAAAATATTAAAAATAATTATATTTTATTTAATATGAGCTTAAGGGTTTATTTATATATAATTAATTTTTTAAATTATGTACATATTAATGAAAAGTATAAGGGTTTTTGTTTTTTTCTAAATTTTGCCTTAATTAATTGAAAAACAAAATAGTTTGACTAAGGAGATCTACTTCTATTTTTCGAACAGTGTTGAGTACTTTGAATTTATAGTACTATACATACATACACATATATATATATATATATATATATATGGAGAGAGGGCTCTCCAGTAACTCGCACAGTCATCGTCGCGTGCCAGCATGACATGAATTGTGGACAGGCATTGTCAGCATTTCAAGTATTATACCGAGTTTTCAGTATAGGAAAGAGTCAAATACATACATATTTCTCAAGGTATTCAGAGCAACTGGAGCACATCGCATAATTCACACCCTACGAGCCAACTGAACAAGCGGAACATGTGATCTGGAGAGAGAACGTAAAATCGGCTGCAAGAAAAGAGAATTGTTTGGCAGCACTCTCTGGGTCAGAATCAGACTTTGGCCATGTGATATATGAAAAGGAGGTCAATTGCTTGCTCGGGAAGCATGTGATAGCTGTACTCCTCCATTCTCGCATGTGACTTTCGATAATGCTTCTTCTCCCCACAGCCACACAAACTCTCCTTTCCTTTCCTTTCCTTTAGTTTAAGCCTATATATTCGAATATCTAACTGCATGCAGTTTAATTATGCCAAGCTAAGCTTGAAAATGCAAAGAAATAAAGCTTTCAAGCTATTTCTCTGGAGTTGTCTCACATTTGCCTCCCTGCTACATCATGGTCTCTTTCTCTGCTCTCTCTTCTATACCATGAATCTGAGACATGCATGTAACAAATACACACGCACGCACACGTACACATCACAATATCATAGTTCCGATAGCTGGTTGTTTGACAAATTTGCATTGAATATTGCAGGTTGGGGAGAAAAGTGCAGCAGCAATTCTCCAACACTGCAACAAACTCAGGTGGGATTTGGTATCCCTCCCATATTTAAGGCTGAAGTGAAAAACAACTGCCCAATGTGCCCAGTTATTAACATTCACTTGAAATGTGGAAACTTCTCTCAGGCTCTGGTTAATCCCAGATTGCTCAAAGTGATTTCATACAACAATTGTGTTGTTAACAGTGGCCTGCCTTTGGCACCACTACAAATTTTTTCTTTTAATTACTCGCATCCCAAGTATGCCATGCAACCTACTACTTGGTTCTTCCAGTGCGAGTGAATTATTTACTGAATCCAGGTTATTCCAAGTCCAATAATAGTATCTTCCCATGTTTAATGTTTTCTTCTAGCTTCTTGTGCCAAAACGTATGCCAGAAAGAAAAGCTAACTGATTCTTCTTCTAGATTAATGCAAGAACGTAAACTACCTGATAAAATAAATAAATATATAAAACAAAAAAATAATTTTATCATATACCTCCCCTGAATTTACCATAATTTCACCTGAATGACAAGTATGCAAATTTCACCTAATGTTAACTAACTGTGACATCTAACAAAAATAAAGAGCATTGTCCATGTCAAATTTGTACACAATTAATAGGGTTAAAGGTGCTCTTTTACCATTGGTGAAACAGCACAAACAATGAATTAATAAGAACACATGTGCATTTATCCAGAGAAGCATTTCTTTTAACTAAGTTCTGGTAAGAAAATAAAGAGAAATTGATTTAAAAGCAACTACCCAAAAAAAAGATAATTATATAATTTCTTCAGGAACATCGCAGCATGTTTCAGACTCGACACACATGCAATACAATAAATGCATTGTCTCTGCAATCACGGGTGACTCGGACAGACTCAGTCTCCTTAAATCATGGATTGAAAATCCAACACTGACTTTTTCAACGTACAGCTCTTGCTTTGCTTGCATTCCGTATAAGAACAGAACTAATCATCACTAAACCTGTCGGAGCAAATAATAATTCATTTCCTTCGACAACCAATTTGATTTTCCATAATTTCAGTTGCCAACTTTGTTTTTGTTCCTTGGGTACAAATCACAAGAATTTAAAATAATGTTCATGATTTATACAGCACCAAGAACAAGAAATGCCTTTCATTTTCTTAGTCACAAGCACAAACAGCTTCCCAACAATTTTCCGTACTCAACAAATTGCTACTTTTATTGCAGGGTTCTAAAATAGAATGAAAATATTTAGCAAAAATTGTCTAAATTCATAATACTGGAGATTTTTCAACATCAGAGAACTTGTTAGAAATTTGAGGGATCGCAGTGTCAAATTGCATATGCAAGAAACTACAAGCTGGAATGAGCCAAAAAAAAATTAAAAAAGTGCTCCTAACAAGAAAATTACCCAGATCAGGCTACAGGCCAAGGCCTAGCACTAACATCAACAGCAGCCAACGATTTGTCAATTATCTAAAGATGGCAAAATGCTACAGTTTATGCTGTTCCTAAAGGACAATACATACATTTATACCTATCAAGGTTAATCACTAAAGTTCAGATCAGAAAACTCAACCGACGGCAACTCTTTACACCAGTTAATCTCAATTATGATTAAAAATTTGCATTTACATCCTTGGATTGACACTCCAAAACAAGATAACAGAACATCCATCCGGGATGAGTGTACAGCATAATAATTGTGCTTGTTAGCCAGCCAGCTATCTTGTCACCACTCTAAAAGACACTAACCACTAATTTTGTAGACAATAACTCCGCAAGATAAGCAATTTGAATAACTTTATAGAGATTGAATGATCCTTAATAAGTAATTTATACAACTCTGGCGGATCCTATTCATACACAGATAGAGCAGAGACCTCTCTCAAAAATACAACTCTAATCTACAGGTAGGGCGACCCCCTTTTACGCAAAGCCCCTAGCCATCAATATATAATCCAATAAGTATAACAGTAATATAACTAATAACGAGTTACTTAAATTAATAAACTACCCAAATTATGCTATAACCTAACACAATATGCAGCAATGCATCATATGCGAGTAAACTTCTTGTATATGTTTTAGAATTGTCTTCAAAAGGTAAGGATTATTTGCTACCTGGTCAACAGAACTGCAGTACTGATAGAAAATTAGAACTCAAGATAAGCGCCTATCAAGGAAGTATCAAAAATCTAAATCCAAAGTTCAAAACAAACTCTAAATATGCATTCGGCATTGGGCATTTTGAAAATAAAGATATCATACTCATCTAGATCAGAATAGTAAATAGGAATATAGTTATCTATGACCAAATTGGCACAAAAGATTCTTCACCCTTGAAGTATATGCTATAAATGTGCTTGCATAGTTATTATTTCAAATTTGTAGCAATACAAAATGCATAGTCTTATAACAAACTAAATTCACGTTAATGAGGAATACATATGAACATGTTACAGGCATGAACATGCATTTATGCTTGCAGATGCATGCTTATAATTATGGATTATATGTACCACTGTTATAATTTGTTTCATATTCTGCATCTTAAATTTTTTTTTCTTTTTATACAAATTGGTGCACAATTCAAACTAGCTAGATACTTCACGTAACTTTTCGGTTTATCCACTTCCAGATACTAACGATCAATACTGTAAACCGACAACCAAACTGGGAAATAAGTTTTTACACTTGTATGATTACTTATTTGGGTTATCCACCAAACAACTTTTAACTTTTTGCACCGGACAAGAATGACAAGGTATCAGAACCAATTTTGATCTCAACCAAATAAATTTAAAATATATGGATGGATACATATTATAAATTGTCTTGACAGGTTGCTCCAATTTAGTTAGTTCTCGGACCACATGTAACCTTTTGAATGAGCATCATTTTAGAATAAAAATGACAGTTCGTCTTTGTTTATCTCCTCGTATTGATTAAGCTTACCATCCAGCGTGACTACTTAATACCATGATTTCGCTCTATGTGGCAGTTTAAACGAAATTTATTTCATTTATGTGGTTGATTTCCACATTCATGTTCAGCTTAAACAAGCAAGAATTTACTTGTCAATCTCCACATGAATATTGCTAAAACATTGCAAATTTGTTGATCGTAGTTTTCGATATGGCCATAAATACTATGCTTGCTTGAGCATTTTTGCCTCGTGGTTTAAGCTTAGAGTTGGACATGTCTAACACACATCATGTTGCATGTGTCACAAGGGCAATGCTTCACAAATGGTTTAACTAATGCTAATTTTTATTCACATTTCCATTTTCACGAATAAATAAAAGGGTACGTACTTTAAACTACCTACCACATTCACTCAAGCTTTTGGGTAATAAAACAGTTGAAATTCTGAATCCTCTGACGCCCTAGTACATACGGCTTAGCCCCAGAACAACCCAGAAAACATTGTGGGCCGGAAGGTAAAGTTTCCAAAGATAAATTCACATCTTCACTCAACATAAATTTTAAGAAGTTAGTTACAATTCCGCCAACGCCTAAGCCAATACATAAGTCAAAGTCTAAATCCAACTGCGCAGAGAGAAAGCCGGTTGTAAACTTCCATAAACGTTCCCTAATTCGCTATGCCACTGAAAAATTAAGCTCAGTGAATGTCTAGCACAACTTCGTCCTAGGTGGTTTTGTTAGGTCTGAACTGTATGTACAAAATCATTCTGTACTAATTTATCAATTAACCCCTTTGAATTTCCCTTTGCACGCAATATCTTTTAACTTTAGTTGACCGTTAGAATTATGTACTAACTTTGGTGAATCAGTAAGTGCAGCAACATAGTCAACAGAAGTAAGATTACAGCCCACTGGGTGTTCAAACTGCAATCAGAAGAAAGATAGTGGGATCCAACTAAATGCACCGTTCCAGTCCGCTCATCCTGCACTTTAATGCTTGAAGAGCCTGAAAGAAACCATATAAAGGTCAACACAAGTGAAGGAAAAGGTCCAGCATTTTACCGCAAAAGCATTCAATTATTCTATTAACTACCATTACAAAACAAGATGAAGCCATTTAAGTTTCAACTTGGGGAATAGTTGATAAAGGCTAATATTATTTATCCCCCGGTGTGAGAAAACAGATGAAAGTTTAAGATCAAACCAAGCAACATTTGCCAAAATATTTGGATTTCATGTTAAGAATAAAGTTTACAGATCCTAAAGCATAACTAATTAATGAAAATTCAGGTAATCTATCATCACAGCATTCTTTTTGTTTAAACGCATTGATTTATTAACAAATATTTTATAATGCAGCATTAAACAGTTGCAAAGTTTTTCTTCATCATCACCTCTGAACAAGACACCTAGAAATTTTCTAAATGTGAAACTGAATCCGAGAGCAAATTCTTTAACCTGTCATCAGCCATACAGAGACCTTAATTTCACAATACTCAGTTACAGAAAGTCATCAAGAAAAAGCTTTTCCATCTGTATTAAATTCAACAGATTTTCCAGTTTATCATTAAAGAAGTTTTGCTGATTTTTCGGAACCCAAGAATTTGTCAGAACTACTACTCACCCCTAGAGCACAGCTACTATCTTACCAGAGACTGCAGATTCTATGGCATAACAGTTTACCCCCATTTCCTTTTCCACCATCAGCCAAAATTGTATTAGCCTACTTAGATAACCAGAGTCTTATCCCTTAGTTTAACAAATTGTATAAATATGGGGCCGCTGATCATTCCCCATATATGAGATGGATTTTGGCATAAACATTGGCAGCAAGTATACTTGTACCTAGATGGCAAGCATTATACATAAGATTCATGAGTACACCAAAGCATATTCTGAAGAAAGTATTGTTGAATTAGCCAATACTAAAATTAGTTTATCACTAGTGTCATTGATGATCTATTATGTTTAGACCATGCCACTTAGGTCGGATGTAAAAATCATTATTGAAATTGTCCATACCTCTCCTACATGCAATGACACAGTTCAGAAGCGACATTAGATGTCGTTCTAACATGTCTCAAATCCATGAGAAAATATATCTCTCATTAAGAGATATGTCAAATTCATGACAGATAAATACCAAGGGGAAGTCTATGTAATAGATGAATAACAAGCCCAATTTATACCAGAAACGTACTTTGTCCTAAATAATAATTGCTCATAAGTGAAGGATCAGTGCATTAACTACGACTCAAATATTGAATTGAATCCTACTTAGATAAGAAAGTGAAATCAGACATCAGTAAGACTTCCTAAATTAATTTACCACTATTTTCCATCCTGCATCAGTTCTCCTTCCCTTCAAAAGGAACTTTTCAAGTACAAGGACATGGAATCCAATGCATCAAACTAAGCTAGGACTCTTTTCTTGTGACTTGAAAATACCCAAAATTCAGTTTCTTCTTGCTTCTGGCTAGGACTCTTTTAGAAACTCTATTTTTTGCATGAAAGAAGCATCATGATCCTACATAACTCAAATCAGTGTTGCATAAAAGTCCCTAAAGTATTTTACCCCATTTTCTATCCTACATCATGCAGCAACTAATTATTGAACCTAGCCCAAGATGTGATGCTGCAGAACAAGAGGTCAAAAAAATCAAGAATTATTGTTTCTGAAAGATTTTTTTTTATAAATTTAAGGTTACTATTTATTTGAAGGCAAGATTTTGTTAGGTACGCAAGTCAAAATTACTCTTCCTAACCTTGTTTTTTTGGTTTAAGTTAAATTTTATATTACTGTTAGAAGTACATTTCTCTTCTTGTTCTATTTAGGGCTTGCCACAATAATAAGCCCTTATATTTTCATCTTGGGTAAGACTTGAAGTTATTGGTGGATTATTGTATAAAGCATTTTGGTTTCTCTTGATATTTCAATTTTTTTTCACCCCTTTCTGTCTGTTTTATGATATTCAATAATTTGTCCAACATGTGAACATTCTTCGCATTAAACTTAATTTCATTTACACTGCCCATCTCAAGCTTCTTTACCATTAAGGGCTACGTGGTACCACTCCACATCTCACATATTAGCTTTGATTCACTTTGTATTTGAAATATATGTGCTGCCCTTCCATTCTGCTAGCAATGACTAGCAAATTTTCTATTCTCATTAACTTCGGTTCTTGAGAAATTCAAGAAAGCAAAGTTAAATTCCAAAACAACAAACTTAACCCAGCCCAAAAATGAAATCAAACTTACTTTTTTTCAGAAAATGAAAACTGCTTTGCAGCAAGCAGATCATCTCTCAGCCAACACATAAAGAGATCTCAAAAAGCCTCACCTCTCTTTGAGATTGAAAACCACACATTCCCTTTCAATTTTCCACCACAGCACTAGATGTTAATGAATCCATCTTAATTAGCTTTCACACAGTTTCTCCGTATGTATACATGCAAAGTAGCATGAAGTTTACAGCATCCAACTAGGGTGCTACATAAAATCAATACAATCATACATAAATACACCTACAATTATCTAAAGAGCTTCATAATTGGTTCCATAGACATAGCTTCAGTTCCCTCTTATCCATGATATTGCTAAGTTATACTACTTATAATGCTAACAACACAGATGTAAAAGTGATCCATGCATTCTTGGACCAGTGCAACTGACAGTAACAAAATAGAAGGGACCAAAATACTTTCAAAATGATGATAAAAGTAATTTGATACTCACAGTTGTACTCGGTCCATCCAATGATCTGATTTTCAAGATCATATATTACTAGCTTATTTGAAAGCACTAAATCTGCAAAGTAAATAACAGAATTAGGCTTGTAAGGATATCACAAAACAATTTTCTTTTCTTTTATGCTAAGAAACAAAAAGACAAAAAAATAACAGTAAGAGAATTGTACAAGTGAGGGAAATTAAGTGCACCAAACAAAAAGGGAGACAAGAAATCCCAGAGAGAAAAAGCAAACCACAAAACTCTACAAAGAAGGAACACAACTGACCCAAAAAATACCCCAAAACCCAATATTTACAGAACCTTAGAATGCAGAACCATTGTGTTCTAGCTGCTTCCTAATTAAGCAAAATAAAGAGGAAAGAGATATCTTTGAAATCAACATTGATAGAAGATCAAAGGGAAGCCCAAAACACTCAACTTACGCATATGTAAAACTTATTCTGTTTTGGTCCGCTAAAGGTCAAAGAATTATAACTCATATTTACTATTTACTTATGACTCTAGCAAATAAGATTCTTTAAAATACATCTAGATACTGACTATGATACTTAACTTCTTGGAAACTGTTGTAAGAATATTGTAGTTGAAAATATCATGCAACTATCTTTAGCCAACCCCATCATTTTCATACAAACATCAAATTGGCCCCAAGCTTTTGTAAGTCTATGCTACACCACTAGACTGTTACTTTATACATTAATACGGATGGTCAACTATAGTTGACAAAAAAGGTACACTTTTGCCCCTATGTTATATAAAGATTTAAGAAAAGAGAAGAAAATACCCTTTATATATAGAAAAAAATTTAATATATAAAAAAAATTAATAATTTTAATATTAATTATATTTTTTATTTCTATTCTTTCTTTTTCTCCACTCTCCTACTTTTACCATAAACAGAATAAATCAAACAATTTAAATAAATTAATTCCATCAAGCAAAATTCAAAACCAAAATCATCAGCATACATCACCATCAAAACAGTCAAATTAAAAAGTCAAACCAGTCATGCAGGGCCACCACATGATGGCAGATATAGAGCAGAAGAGGCAAGTGGTAGAGAGAAAAAAAAATTCTATAATTGCAAAGGTATTTTGGTATTTTCACATCGATATTATATATTTGATTTTCTTATTAATTTTACTTTATACATTACCATTTTATTCTTAAACCAATTTAACTGTAATAATACTAGACACTATATAGACTTGCAAAAACTTGGGGAAATTTGATGTTTGTCAAAAAGCGACAGTCATCGGCCAAAATTTACCGTTAAAAATAGCCTAGCAACAGTGCAAGATAAAATATTGATTGATTTTCCATTGATTTTCATTGTTCATCATTGTCCCTTAGTCATACATATATATTGTCGTGGAATTGGTAACTAGAAACCATGCAAATGAATATATTTTAATCAAAGAGCTCAAGGCCTAGCTATATTTTACATTATAAAGTTCTTAGTACATCACAAAACAATTTCAAAATACATATACTTATAATCACAGTCTTAAAATAGCCTAGCAATGGCGCAAGATAAAATATCCAATGAATGGGTTCATGAACAGAAAGCAAATACAAGTTGATGAGAATAAAAATTAACAGTCATCAGAAGAACATGCAAATCAAGGAATTTCTCTATTTTTCTTTGTTTAGGTTCACTAACTACTTACAAATGCACCCGTGTTTTTGGCACCAGTTGAACATAAGAAGATGGCAAATAAGAGTATAGGGAAAGATAGTGAGAAAGGAAAATCTTGACTTCAATTAAAATATGACCCTAAATAACAATGAATTCGTCTACTGCCCTTGAGTACTTGGGGTCACGCTTTTAAGGAGAATATTTATTATACAGTTAAAGGGCACACCCTAAATAAAAAGCATGGAGGTTACTTATATTCCATGGGGATTACTCAGAAAATAATCATTCAGCTCAAGTTAACATCAACATGTAAAAAATACTGGGTATACCTCCCAATAGTGTCACATTCTTCCTATCCCTAGACTGCATTCCACTGTTTTGCCAACCTATACACCACAAGCCCTCCTGAAAAAACAGTAGCATCAAATGATCTTATTCAAGGAAATGGGCAGTGTGACAATAAGAGTACTACAGCAGAATATAAAATCTAAATTTTATGCTGGAACCAGAGCTTCAACAAGAGATTAACAAAACTGGAAGCTTATGAAGTTTAACCATTTTCAAAAAAGTCAGATTCCCACACCACTAAGAAGTGATAAGTTCTAGAGGATAACATAAACTAAGAGTGATACCTTAGGTAGTCATCTGAAATTCAAAGCCTCAGCTCAACCAAAAAACAGATAGAATAAGGCTAGTCCAAAAATTGAAATGCAAATTGCATATATCAAATCAAAGTATGAAAAATCAAGAAAACCAGATTTTTAATCAAAAACTGGAATAATGCCAAAACTTCTTAAATACAAACAAATTTTTAATCAAACTGATAAAACCAAATTGGGAACAGAAGCAAAACTGAAACCATATTTGTAAACCATAGAAGTAAGACATGAGAAACTTCATTACAAATACATTTGAAGAAAAGAATTTGAGGTAATTGCCGAGAACAAGTGATGTATAAAATCTTTCCATGCAAAATACTTGAGAGAAAAACATGAAGGAAGCAAGAATACTATAAGGAGGAACATCAACAAGGAGAGTACTTCTGAATTTCAATAGCTCAAGATACTTACAAAGGGGAATAGATACTCGTGTGGATAAACCTTCAGAGAAACAGAATTTTCAAAATGAAAAGTGACATTTGGAAATCCCTCGTCAACACTACAAAAGGAAACAACATACACAAGTAAAAGAACCATTTGACCCACAACTTGAACAAATACTAAACTAAATCCATCTTGTCTCTGCTATCAGTAAAGCATGCACATCCAAATATATCAAGTAAAAACAAAATAAATGGTTAAATTAATAGAAGAGCATGAATTCAGAATCAGTAATTAATGTTTAAAACCAGTATCACTGTGAAGTGATCTGGTAAAATAACTAATAAATTATGAAGCTACATCAGCAAAAAACTAATACAAGTCATCTAGTTTCACTTAGAAGAGAGCATCTAAAACACAGTTACACAGTTTGTCTGAATCTTGTACAACAAATGCATGGACAAAATGAACTAAGAAGGTAATATGTGAAAGAGTGAGTAGTTATACATTTTAAGAAAAAATGCATGTGAGCAGAATTCAATAGCAAAGTCTCTTGTACCACCTCGAGATCTTACTCATTGAACCAACCAATACCCAACCAGTGTGCAATTATACTAGTATAATGATCAACCATATGTACTCTATCTACAATATTGCAGTCATACAATATTGCAGTCAAGCATCATTACCAAAGGGTTATTTAAAAGAAAAAAAAGACAGAGAGAGAGAGAAACCCTTCCTCATCTCTTTAAGTTAATTACCATTCAACTCATCAACCAAAAGAAAGGAAAAGGAAATATACCAAATAACCAGAAACTAGAATACTAAGCACTGAGAGTGTACATGATAAACATCTGCACAAATAAATTAATCACTCAAATCAGTCCCATGATGCTTAGTATTAAAGATGTCCACAGATAAATTACACAATCACAAGGATAAAAAAGAAAACCACATATTAATATTTTTCCTCCAGTATTTTTCATATTTTCACATGAAAGTACAGTTCTGTGACAGTTTTGTTGCCATGATACTGATAATAACACATGTAAAATGCATCATACCTTTCAGCGTACTGAAAGCATGTATACTCATCATGAACGGTATGGATTTTCAAACCGGGCTGCTGAGAGATTATCTAAAAATGAGATATAAACATTGTCAGAGGGCATTTTTCACTGACATTCCCCAAAATATAAAATATCAAAATTCTAATAAATAAAATTCTTTTTTTCAACAGTATTTGTTTCCATCCAACTTAAAAATATCACTTACTTTACTAACTAAGGGCTCATAAACCATTTCTGGAAGATAGGCCAAGGTTGTACCGCTATCTATTATTGTCCCTTTTCTGTCTCCTACTCCAAATACATCTATTGGAAGATGTAGGAAATCACGACCAACTTGAACTGCCGTCAAATTCACACTGTAATGTGGCCTAAAATTTTTTTTATTACAAGACATCACTAAATAGACAAAACTTCCATGCCCAAAATTTAACAAGTTTAAGAAGAAAATCTAAGTACTGAATAATGAACAGTTTACAATGTCAATACCATGAATAGCACAAAAAACAAGAAAGTAAGAGAAGAGAAAACAAAAGCACATACTTGAAAACCAAAACCATATATGAGAAATGCTATTCTATTGTGATGTTTTCCAGTTTCATAGTCGGAGTACCTTATTATACCACTAAAATTCCACAATGTACAGGGTTAAGAATTAATGTTTCCACAATGTAATCACCACAAAAGTGGGCAGAAGCACACTTGACTGGAATGTTTTATTTACACCAACAAAGCAGTGAATCATTGTATTCAAGAAGTCATATTTTCTTCTTTTTCATATGAAATAAAGAAGGTTTTTCTTTTTTTGAGCTACTCGAATATTTCACATTTCTATTCCATTGATCATACGTAATTCAATACATAGACAGTAAAATCACTTCTCCCCAAAGACAATCTTTCCAACTTTCTACTTCAATATGGGTATGTTTGGGATTGTTGCACTTCTACTTAACTTTCAAAACAACAATCAAAGTGTTTGATAAGCCTCAACTTTTAGTGGGGACCACCAGAAAAATTCTTCATCAAGCAGAAACCCTAACAAGCCAAAAATCTCAAGCATGTTTGACCCTTCCTATCCACGCAAACTAGACCTATTCAACACCAACTTGACTTTGGTTGGCTGAACAAAACTCTGACCTGACCCCACAGAAGAAAAGTAACATCAAAGATTGAGTTGGAAGAAAGGTCATGTACTGTTTCCACCAAAACATTTTAAGAAATACCAACAGGATTGTTGCTTGAGATTTCACCTTCTCTGTTTCTCTCTCTCATTTTTTCCTTTTGGATTTTAAGGAGAAAAACAAGAATGAAGAAAAAGATAATAAAGTGAGGTCATAGGACTGGTTAAAGATTATTTCAGGGGTATTAAGTAAAAGAGACAAATCTCATATTTAATTTTTAGTGCAGGTCATATTCAGAAAATGCAGGACAAGAGTAACTTGTCGTTGTATTTAAACTATCCTTAACTGAAACATCCAGCAAAATGGATTTGAAAGTTCTCTCCCACCTCACAACCTCCTCTTTTCTTTGGAAAAAGAGTAGACTGAAGATTGGTCAATTCAAAAGATCAAAACTGCAAAAAAGCTTGAAAAAAGGTACAACAAAAACAAAGAACCTAAAACATATTAAATAAGCCAGTTTACAACACTCATGCTATCAATCATAAACATTACACCTGCTTCCCAATTATTTAAAATAAATTGAAAATAATACACTGTCCTATACCAATATTTAATCTTAATGAACCTAATCTCTCCTATCATTGGTAGTGCATAGGTTATGATTAATCTTAAGTCAACCAATATCATAAGAAACCCATTAAAAAAAAATTATTACCCACAGCTAAAATGCATGTGATTTTACCTACCCAATCCAAATTAAACATTGGCAGATGATAATTTTGCTAAAAGTTGGAAGAGTGCCTTTACAAGAAGCGAATTTTTAATAATTGAAGCTTAAATGCACAAAAGAAATTGGTTAATGCAGATAACTACACAAATTGCCTATTCCATTACCTTTCACCTTATTCTTTAGAGAAATTTTATCCTTAGTCCTCATGACTAAACTCAATAAACCAATTTAATGAAACCCACCTTCTTGATTTGATGAATTTCATACACTTCAAGCTCATAAACCTCTTGGAGACCCCAAACATCAAAGTCAGTCATTGAAAGCAAAGGGATGCCTAACCAATGAGCTTAGAGACTTGCTATGGCAATCCAGTATTTTAAGCATTCTAATCAAGTTCACTCAGAGCAACATAAAAAATTAATGATTTAAAGTACAAAAGAAGTCAACTTGTTCATTGAGTGTCTTACATCACTATTTGTGTCCAATCACTGCTAATCACATATTTAAATTAATGACCTTTTCTGCCCTTCTACTAGTCATCATTGATAAATGTAGCCTCTCAAATGAAAATTTTTCCGAGACAAAATGAAGAATAACAAATTGGTAATGGTATGGAACTACAACTATTTAAGAACACTACATAGTAGTGCTATTCATGCAAAAGAAGATTTAGAATTATAGAAACTATTATGTTAAATAAAATAAAGTTAAAAAAAAAGAATTTGATTCTTATCAAAAATAAATAAAATAAAGTAATAAACAGAGCAAATCTGATCAGCAAATATTCTAAAACAAATATGAAATAAAAAGCACTCAAAAGAAAACACACATGCACGTGTGCGCACATACATAGATATATATATTATTTTATCAAATATAGTACTTACTCGTTTGGTACCAGTGGAGTCATGTTAACTTCTGGTTGGACAACATGACCAATGGCAAAAATACCACCACCATTTATTCCATCTAAGCAGTGAGCAAACATCTTTCTCACGCTTCCAGATGAAGCCAGTTGTGAAATCATAGATGAATTAGATTTTCCAAAACCAAGGATCCCATCGAGTGCTTCTTCATTAGACGAATCTAGATTCCCTGATTGTCTAGCACCACAACTTAAGAAAGGAAGAAATAAATGAATATACTTGAATATTAATATACACACATACAAAATTTAACAACCATAGAATATAAAATTCTCACAATCTGACAAAGAAAGAAAAAGAAAATAGAGATAGGAAAAACATTCAGCATTGTCTTCAATCCTAATGCTTGAGCATTCAGGTGTTTTTTTTTATTTTTCTTTTTCTTTAATAAGAAATTATGACAAATTTTTTAATGAGCGCAGAAAATACAAAAATTGTGAACCAACCCCTCCAAGTATCTACACACTACAAAAAACAGTACAAAATTTGATATCACAAAAGCTAATAAAGCATCCAGATCACTCTTTCTCTCTTACAACAAGACCTTGGAACAGTCTAGGAGATTCTAGCTTCTTTGCATAAATTGACCCACAAGATAGAAGCTGCTCGACTGTTGAGAAGTCAATAATCAACTCCATCTCTTTCTCTTTCCCTCTCTCTCTCTAACAAGACCATGGAACTGTTCTGTAGATTCTAGCTTCTTTGCATAAATTCAGATAGAAGCTGTTGGACAGTTGAGAAACAGACTGTCACCGCCTGTATCTTACTATTCCTACACAGAACACAGCAATATGGGCACAAATGCATTCCAAAATGCCTTCTTTGAATAACACAGTAGTGTGAATTCTTCCAATAGTCAAAAAAACAAGCAAATATCTAGATGCTTGGAGGGACAATAGCCTTCCAAATCATATTAAATTGTTTGCAGTCCTCATCGGTAGTGTCAGTTCTTTCTTTTCTTTCCAATCTTTTCAACTTCTTTGTTTGCAACAAGTATTCCACTGAAAATTTGTCACCCTTAATAAAAGATGGTTAGGAGCTCGATATGCACCTTTCTGAGCAACCCTCAATTTAAGAGAAAGGACTTTAGCTACAATCTTGTCACGATGCTAATAGGCCCAAAATCATTAATCTCTGCATAATCTTCTTCTTTGTGATCAGGCAAATGAACAACATCCCAGTCTCTTACAACGAAGACAGAGAGAATATTCAGATAATTACATGATCTATTTAAGTGGATACTCTTGTAATTATCAAAGATTGATCAACAGGCCTCTTCATTCATCGTGAACTTCACAGTAAGAATAATTTAATTTGGAAGACAAGTCGGAAGGAAGAAAGTTAGGTGGAAATATAAGAAACTGATAAAACAAGATAACATGAGTTCACATGCATGGGGTATCTCATCATCAGATGCAAATTGCATAATAACTGAAACACCTCAACCTAATGGGAGAAACCAGCAGAACTGATCAGAAAACTTGAAAATCAATTATAAAAATTAGTTGCAATGTTAAAACTTTTAAAACCCCAGATCACTCTGACAACTGACCATGAACCTTAAAATATATATTTACCCAGCTAATCACGAAAATAACATTCGTCAAGGTGCAGACCAACACACCCAAATATAAGGCTTCGATTTGCCAATGTCGTTTCAAGATCCCCAGAAACTCGATCATATTGTACAATATCCTTCACAAAGTATCCAGCAGTAGAGCTCCCATCTCCATATATCTCAAGATAAGGACAAGACATATTAGCTGTGCAACCAGATAACGGACCTCCGAATATCTCATAGCAAAATTCTTGCTCACAGGTAACCACCTTCCCAGTGGACGACTCCTTTATGTCATATAATGTAAGGTCAATCTGATAAATAAGGGGAAAAAAATCAGTACCTCTGTCACCTCTATGATGCAGATGTCAACAGCAATGAAACAAGAAACAATAAGAAAATAAGGTAAATAAGCAAGGAAGAGAATCATACGCCGAGCGAGCTTCTTCTTGGGCATTCTTTGCAATGATTGCAATTTACCCACATTATATCACTTCCTGTATCTACTTGAATGTAATAGTCCTTTGACGGTGTTCCAATTCCAATTTTAGCATAATAAAGCCTACAAAAATCATAATAATCATAAAGAGGGTTTAGCCAATTCATAATGTTTAAGTAACAAAATGTGTTTCACTAATAGTGAGCTACAAAACAAATCTTTTTTGAGATTTTGCAGAACAAAGTGTGGTTTTTTTTTAATATAATTTTGACAATAATAAAATCGTCAAGAATACTCCATCATGCTTTAACTATTTGAAGGTGTAAGCAATGTGAGTAATTAAAATCTTCATAAAATAAAGAATCTACAATTATATAAAACAAAAAAGAAACTATATGGAAAAAAAAATCAAAGTGTAGCTCAACAAAAAGGAAAAGAACAATCAATCAATCAACTAAACGAATTTCGCGGCAAAAGAGTAAAATAATCAGACCCACCCGACACCGTCGGGCTGACCGGTGCCGCCTAAAGGAAGATCGACGCCGGCAAGCATACGCAGCTGACGGCGGCTATCGTGTTCTTTGAGGACAGGGAGAGACCGTTCACGACCGGCGTATCTGGACTTGACGCTGAACACTCCATGATTTGCAGACACGACAGCAATAGTATCAATAATACCCGTCGAAACTACCAGAAACGAAACAACCGCGAGCGAAACGGCGTAGGTTAATGAGGCGCTCATTACAGCCATGATCCCATGCATCATGGCTTTGCCTAGGTTTCACCGGGACGAGAAAGAAAATGTCAGCCGTGGGCGCGGGTCCACCCAGTTCCGTGCCCGAATCAATAACTCGTGCTCTTCTCACTTTTTTTTATTATCCTTGGGTTTTTTTCAGTTTTAATAGGGGAATTTTTACAAACCTTCTTGAATTTCAGACAGTTTCAAAGCCGAGGAAGTTATTTTCAGCATTTATCTTTACTCTCGATTTACATGTAGCATCACCAAAATGCAATCTTGGTTAAGTTGGTAAGATAATGCCGGGCAAGGTCTCAAGTGATTGGTGCATTAAAATCAGACGTTGCAAGGCCAGGTCTAGACTTGAATGGCACTTTATTTTTATTAAGGAGTAAGGATGTTTAAAATTAAGGCATGGACACACTGGTTGAAAATATGTATTTATAATGTTTGAAATAGGTTTTACGTTGTTTTATTTTTAAATTATTTTTAGAAATATTACATAAATATTAATTATTAGATATTACTTATTTTAAAATTTTTATTTTTAATTATTTTAAATTAAAATTTTTAGAATTTAATTATAAATATTATATAAACAGATTTAAAACAAAAAAGTTATAAAAGACATTAAATTTTTTTAATTAAAATTATAAAAATTACTCTTCTCTTTAATTCTTCAGAGAATTTTATTAATTTATTTTTAAAAAATTACTATATTTAAATTTTTTTTTCTCCTCGTACTTTTGGTTTATTGATTAGTGAATTATTAGGTCAATATTTTTAACATTAGTTCTTAGTTTCTTTAGTTATTGCATCAAAGTGTTTTGATATTAATTTTAGCTTTTTTAATATTTAAATTCTAATTTAAATTATTATATTTTTAATATTAATATTTTGACCCAATGATTTACTAATCACGAATCAAAAGTATTAAAAAAATAAAAAAATTTGAACGTCAAAAAAATCTCTTAACGAGTTCACAAACTTTTTTAAATATTTAAAAAATAATAATTTTCATAATTTTAATTGAATAAAATTTGATGTCTCATTATAATGTTGTTTAAGTCTATTTATATAATACTTACAATTAAATTTAAAATAATTAGTAATATAAATTATAATGGTGTTATCTTTCTGATAGTGTATAATTATATCCAGAAATCAAGAATACTGATCTTGGTTTTGCTTACTGCAGCCAAATTGTTACTCGAGAGTTACAAGTGTTAATGGTTATGGGCATATTATCATATACACACATGATAATATGTGTGTATATGAATTTAACATATACACACATGCACGTATGTGAATTTAACTAATTACATTTATTACATATCTCTATATTTAATAAATATAATAATACTTTTAGAATAATAAGTTTAATTAATTGACTACTATTATTAAAAGTCTCTAATAAAGTATTATTGTGAATGAGATAATAATAATGTATAAAGACTAGCATGTGTAATAACTGATAACAATATATATGTGTTATGATATAAAATATTAAGTCAACGTATTAGATACAAGTTAATGAATTATTGTACTGTACTGACCCATCACGATGATATTACATAAATTATTATATAAGTGAATAAGTGATTCTCATAATAATAATAATATATATAATCTTTAAACTTGAGATTACTATGTTTCTAACGTTAAAAATAACATATTTTAATATTTTCAAACGTAATTTATGATAAGATAGATTGTAAATAAATTAATTTGATATGTTATTACTCGTGTATAAAGATGCGTGTGATTAAAATATAATTTGTTTTTTTTTCTATATAATAGGAGTAATATCTTTAACTTTTTGATTGAACAAGATTATAAAAATACATAATCATATTGAAATAAATCAATATGTAATGTTGACTTTATTTAATAGAATAAACTTACTCAAAATATCAAATAAATATAAAATTAAACTATATAAGGATGATACATTTCATGACTTATGTTTAATTGAAATACCTAGGATAAAGGGATTGAATTATACAATAGTATTGATCAAAGATAAGATGATGTCGAACTATTGACATTTCTATCACTTAGATAGTTATGATATGGTGTTGAACATCGCTTATTATTTAAAATACCAAAATTAGATTTTAGTATTATTGTTAATGTTACAAAATTTTATTAGGTTGCGCATTAAGATCAAGAATAATAGTGATATTAATTTATAAAGATGAATTTGAATATATATATATATATATATATATATATATATAATCATAAATAAGTTTAAAATTCATTAAGTTATTTGAATATTAATTTTAATTAAGCCTATAAAGTAAAGATTAAATCAGATTTCATTAGTATATACTTTACTAAATGAATTGAGTTTTATAAGAAAATCTAACCCAATGATTTAAGTATAAATCAAAACCTTAAATAACATTATAAATATATTTAAAATTAGTAAATACACCTTAAGTGTTTATTGCTTTAGATATTAGCATATATAATAAGAAAAGTCTTAAGTGGTAATTGAATGAAGACACTCCAAGTGAAAGTTTTTAAAAGTGATAAGGTATAATAAACTTTGCTTGTGAAGCTCTAATCTTGGATTAGTTAATTAAAATTTTGTTTGTTGGCTTAAATTTGCCAATTAAGTTGACATAGAAATATAAATATATATTAAAATAATTATTATGAAACATACAGTATTTTATAAAAGTACAATAAGAAATATGTCTATTGAGTGTATCTATTCAAAACCTCTTGACAGAGTAATATAAATAAAAATGCATGATTATCTTCAAAAGTCTTGTATCTAATTGATTAATTTTTATTTATAAGTTTATATGTTAAGAGAACTCTAAAGATGGCTTAAATTTACAATTCAAATTAACTCAGTAAATTTTATCCACGAACTCCTCAAACTCACACAGTAGACTTTCTCAAACAAAAAATGTTAGTTTAAACATCTGTTGGAGTAGTAAACATGGATATTAAACATAACATTCTCAAAGCCCAAGCAGGTTGCTAATTATTATTGTTATTTTAAAGGTGATTCATTTTTTGAAATTAAAATTTTTAAAATAAAAAAAAATATTTTGAGTGTCAGAATTTTTGTGAGTTCTATATTTAATACAGTTCCATTAATTGCCAAACAGAACGGTACCTTGCAGGCGCGTAATTGTAAAGACTGTAGTCAATGGCAGTGGTGAACAGTAGTATGTAGTTAAACAACCGTAAACCCTATCGATTTAAATACTATCCACGCTATCTTCTGCGCAACACACACTTTTAAACCTATACAGGCGGACAGACAGACAGGGAAGCAAGCAGGAAAGCACCTGACGCTTAAATTGAGCCAGGGTTTAGATATAATACATATTCTCAAATCAATATCGTTTGTTTTCAGTATTTTTGCTCTGATATGGATCTTCCTAGCCTTGCTCTCGTCCTCCAGGCTGCTCTCAGCCCCAATCCGGAAGAACGCAAAGCAGCCGAGCAAAGCCTCAATCAGGTCTTTTATTGTTACTCATCCATTCAATTCAAAGATTTCTACTCTATTTTTTTCGTTTTCTAAATAATTAATAATTGATGAATTATTCCTAAACATTATTGGAATTACGTCAGTATTCTTAATTTTTCTTTTTTTCTTAGGGTTGTGCATAGGATTAGGTCGATGGAAATAAGATTAGTCGTGATTACTGATCTTTAATATTATACTATGTAGATCTAGATTTACATTTGGTGATTTTATTTTGATTGTTATTTCATTTCTTTTTGTTATTTCAGTTTCAATACACCCCACAGCATCTGGTGAGGCTATTGCAGATCATCGTGGACAATAACTGCGACATGGCCGTGAGACAAGTGTCCAGCATTCATTTCAAGAACTTCATTGCCAAGAATTGGGCGCCACATGAGCCTAGTATTTATATCCCCTTCCAATATTCGAACTGTTTAAACCATTCCCCATAGTTATTATTGCTCATGTTTATGTCATCTATTTGATTGTAGATGAGCAACAGAAAATCTTGCAAGGTGACAGAGACATGGTGAGGGATCACATACTTGTCTTTGTTGCCCAAGTTCCCCCATTGTTGAGGTAATGATTGACAGTTCTATTATGTTCCGTACTTGTATAATATGTGCATGTTCTAGTTTGTTAACTGAAGTTTGGTCTTCAATGCTAAATGTGCGGTACAGTGCGAACTATATTTTCTGGCTTGATGTTAAGTTTGGTATGGCCTCTCTCTTTTTTTTTCTGTCAAAATGGCTTTTTAGGTTTATCAGGATTCACTGTTACATTAAGGCATAATTCGTCTAATATTATTGGACATATTGTGTAGGGTACAACTGGGTGAGTGCCTCAAGACAATTATTCATGCTGATTATCCCGAGCAGTGGCCGCATCTTCTAGACTGGGTGAAGCATAATTTAGAAGATCAGCAAGTTTATGGAGCTTTGTTTGTGTTACGGATTCTTTCTAGCAAATATGAGTAAGCACACACATACTTTATACAAGTAAAACAACACATGTTTTCATGTCCCAATAACTGGAGATTAAAATTTAATATTATAATTTTGTTTTCGAAATGCTTTAAAGGCATAACTTCCTTTCTTACCCTCTGATGCATACTTTTGGTTTGAAATTGTTTCAACTGTCTTAAACTGCTCCAATATCTACTCAGGTACCAAACTACAGATAACACTTCTGTGAAAGGGTTTAGAATCTATGAGTAAGTAGAAGTATAATTTTTTGATTATGATTGAATTGGTTTATTTGTTAATCTAAGACACATGTAAATTAAAATTTAACTTTTTGAATGTTTCAATCTATAAATTTGAATAGGGATAAGTAATTTATTTATCTCTCTCGTGCATACTTATGTTTTGAATTTGTTTAGTGATATATAAGTTGTTTGCAGTAACATTAGTTAGTGCATCAGTTACATTTTATCTTACTGTTTCTATTGAAGGGCAGATGTAATCTGGATTTTGCTTTTTTCGGCACTGTGATTGACTGTAAAGTCAATTTACAATATTGTCAAAATGACCATGTAAAGGTTTTATTATTATTGCTATTGAATTTCTTTTGCTAGTTTGTTTTATCTAATCTTGTAGCTGTATTACTAGGTTTTTGACCCTATTTGTGAAATGAAGTGTGAATGTAGTGTTTGCGGATTTGTAGTTGTATAAATAAACAAATTTGGACTAAAATCTAACCAAATTGTCTGAGTGATACATAGAGGTAACTATATTGCTACAATCTGTTGGGATGTGCATGGTTTTTTGGATATGCAACCTTAAGGTATCTCATTTGGAATTACACTTATATGTATATTTGTTCATTGATTATATTAAAACAGATAATCTAAACAAATGAGATTGTGTTCACTTGTAACGAATCATAAATAGTGAAACAATTGTTAATGTTACAATAATGTGAAAGTTTTATTACAAAATATTCTAATCACCTTGTAATTCCACACATATGTGAGGCAACTGAAAGTCCATTAGGTGTCAGACATGGCTGTTGTGTTCTCAAGTTTCAGTTGCCAAAATTTTAATTGAAGTGTGCTACAAATCATTTTTATGTGCATGTGTATGAATTTATTGATCTGAAGTGTCCACCACCTAAAACTTGTGCAAGTAAAGGTTTCGTTATGCTTTGCTTTCCTTAGAAATTGAATCTGAAAGTTGGTGATTTATGAGCAGGGGATGAACCCAAGTCACAGAATAAGCATCTTGTTTCTATTGTGGTTTGTTGATGGTAACCATGTTTTATTTTAATTTGTGTTAGGAAACAAAAGTATGTTATTAGAATTAGATGGATAAGATAGAAAAGTGAATTGGAGGTCCACAAGGCAGCTAAAATAGCCCTATAAAAGCTACAATCGACTATACAAAAATAAAACCAGCAAATCTGTAGCCCCGAACAATATACTCTCATCAGAATTTACAAAAATGAAAGGAGCCCCAATAAAGAATAGTAACATGAGACCCTTCCCAGTTGAGATTGATGGAGGGGAGAGAAGTGTCTTCATCCTTAGGGATAGAGGCCCAAAGAGAAGCAAAATAGCGAATTTTATTAACCTAATGACTTGTAATACAGCAAGAACTGCACATTTATAAAAATTTTCTGACTAGGTAAAAGAAAAAGAAAATAGAGGGTGGTGAGAGTTCTTATTTTGCTTCTTTTGCACATTTATAAAAACTCTTACTAGGGAAAAGAAAATGAAGACTTCATTGCTGGAGGGTGGTTATGAAATGTTCTGATTTTTCTTCTTAGCTAGAATTTTTGCTTCTTAGCTAGATTATACATTTATAAAAGCTTTCCTACTAGGGAAAACAAAATGAAGACTTCATTTTGTTTTCCCTAGTAGGAAGACTTCATTGTTTGAGGGTGGTTATGTGAGTTCTGATTTTGCTTCTCATAGACTTCTTTACCATCGGCTAATGAACTAAGAGTATATGACATTCTTCTTTCTTCATTTTCCTTGTAATCTTGTTTAATTTTAGTGGGAAGGGGATGAGAAACGTTCTCTTTGGATTCAAGAGCCCTGTGCCTTTGCTAATGACATGCATTTATGTCTTGAATATTGAGCAAATCCAAGCACAGCTAATAGGGAGTTGTGATATGTGTGTTCCTCCCCCAGGATTTCGTTTGGTTGGGGTTTGAGGCGACCCCCTCCCTTCCCTTTTTGCTAAACCAAACCATGCACACGTCATCCCCTTCTTTGGAACGTTTGTCTTTTCCTCGAACATCCCTCTCCTTTTTTTATTTTCCCCCCCCAACACCTATCCAGTTCTATATTTTTTTTTTTTCCCTTTCTCTTTTTATTCGGCATTTTCTTCGCCTGGCTTTGTGAACCACTTGTTTTTTTTGGTACTGGTTTTTTTTTCTTTTGCACTCTTTTTCCCTTAAATTTCTCTTTTTTGATTCCCATTACCCCTTTCTCTTTTTTTTATCTGTATGTTGCTTTGGCTTTGCCCTTTTTCTTTGTTAATGTCTTGTTTCTTGTTTTTTTTGCAACGTTTGCAATTTTTGGTTTTTTTTATTGTGATATCATTCAGTCCCTGAGACAGTATTTTTTTGTTGTTGTTTATTGTGTTCTTTTGGTTGCTTTTTATTTGTGTCTGTTTATTTTTGTTGTTTTCACCCATTTTGTCTTTATTTTTTTTTTCGGTTTTTTTTTTTTTTTATTCGTTGATTTTTCTTTTATCTTCTTTTTGCTGGTCGTTGTTTTTTTTTTTTGTAGTTTTTTTTAATGATTAATTAAAAATATTTTATTTTTTTCTTTTTTTATTGTTTGGCTTTTATTTTTTGTTTTTTCTTTTTTCACTGTTTCTGTTTTTTTTTTCCTTGTGTGCCTTGCAAATTTCATTCTGTTATTTTTGCTTCTATTTTTGTTTATTTTTTTTGAACCTATAACTTTTTTCTTTTTTCTTCTTAGTCTATCTATTATTTTTTTTTAATGGCATATTTTTCTGCTTTTTTCAGTTTCTTTTTTCTTTTCTTGACTGTTTTATTGTTCTCTTTCTATTTGCTTTTCCTCCTTTTCCTTTTGTCCTCCGTTCTTCTTTCATACCCTCGTCAACCCACGGCACCTAGCGTTCTCCCCTCGTTTTGATTTTTTTCTTTTATCCCTTTTCTTGTTGTTTTTTTTTTGGTATTGCATATGCATCCTTTTTTATAATATGAACCCCTCTGCTATCATTTCTGCTGTTCTGTTGATTGCTGTGTGACCACTCTTCTGTCTGTATTCTTTGATTGCCCTCTTTGTTTGGCTCTTCCTCCCCATGTGATTTCGTTGTCCAGTGGTGGCTTTCCCCGTTTCTTTCTCCTTCTGAATTTCTCTTTTTAACCATAGTCAGTATATGGTCCCTGGATATTTATTTTGCTTCAGCCAAAATTCTCCATTGAGAATTTATTTTCTTTCTTTCTCATTTTCTTTATATTTTTCTTTTTTTGTTTTTTTGAAAAAAAAATTGTTTTTTTTTTTTTTTAATGTTTTCTTTGTTTTTTTTATTTTTTTCTTCCTCTCCTCTCCCTCCTAGTTAAAAATTCTCTCTTGGTCTTTTTTTTTTTTTGCTTTTTCTCACTTTCAATTTTTCATGGTTGATTGTGTTCTTGTCCCGCTTTGCTTCTTTTGCGTCTTGATTGCCTCTTTTTTTTGCTTTCTGTTTTTTTCTGATATTCTCAACCTGCGGAATTTCCTCCTGTGCAGTGTAGTACGGGCCATCATGTCTGCCGGATATGGAATTTCAGTTGCTGGATACTTCTGGTCGTACTGGCAGTTTTATTGTTATGTTCTGGACAACTTCTGGGAGTGACTGGAACATCCCCGCGCGTTGCAGATGCGATGTTGGCACGTTTGGACAGTGCACAGTGGCAAATGTCTTCTGAGGGGATGAAGAAGAAACCAAAAAATCCCAGCGTTAGAGTCACATCTCACTTTAGTGGCCTGAAAGATAAGGCATCATGAAAGAGGGCATTGACGCATTTGGGTAATTGAGTACTGCTCGTGACAAACTTCTGGGAGCAACCGTAACATCCGCGGCGAGCAGAGGCTTCTGGCGCATTAGACAGTGCACGGGATGAACTTCTTTGGAGCGACCGAAAAATCCTGACAGTGATCGGTAGAGGCATTAGACGTGTTTGCCAGTACTAGGGGTGAATTTTTGGAAGCAACTGGAAAATTCACGTGGGCACGGCAGAAGCGTCAGGTATGTTTTGCAGTACATGGGATGAACTTCTGGGAGTGACCGGAGCTTCCTCGTGGCCGCAACAAAGGCGTCGGGTGCTGTTGCTGTGCTCGCGGGAATGTTCCGATTGCTCCCAGAAGTTCATTCTGGTGCACTACTGAACGCACAAGATGGCTCTGCCACGCCTGCAGGTTTCTCTGTTCACTCTCGGATGTTCATTCCGAGTACTGCCGAACATGTCTGCCGCCTCTTCTGAGCCCATTGGGATTATCCGGTTGCACCCGAAAGTTCACCCCGCGCACTGCACTTGCCGCCTTGCCTTGCCCCACGGTGTTGTTCTGGCTGCTCCTTGAAGTTTGTCATGAGCACTGCCGAACATTTCGGAAGCTCCTGCCACGCCCACGGGAATGTTCCGGTCACTCCCAGAAGTTTGTCACATGCACTGCTGAATGTGCCCGACGCCTCTGCCGCATCTGCAGGGATGTTCTGGTTGCTTTCATATGCTCATCCCACGCACTTCCAAACATGTACGCCGCCTCTACCAAGCCCGCAGGGATGATCCGGTCACTTCCAAAAGTACATCCTGTGCACGGCAGAACGCACCCACTGCCTCTGCCGTGCATGTGGAGATGTTTTGATTGCACTTGGAAGTTCATCCCAAGCACTGCCAAATGTGTCCAATGCTTATGCCGAGCGTGCTGGGATTTTTCCGTTGCTCCCGAAGTTTATCCCGTGCACTGCCCAATGCACCTGAAGCCTCTGCGGCGCCAGTGGGGATGTTCCAAGCACTCCTGGAAGTTCATTCCATGCACTGTAGAGCGCATCCAATGCTGCTACTGTGCCCACGTGGATCTTCTGGTTGCACTCGGAAGTTCATCCCTTGCACTGCTGAACGCATCCAATGCCGCTGCCAGGCCCACAGGGATGTTCTGGTCGCTTTTGGGAGTTCATCTGATGCACGGCCAAATGTGCCAAATGCCTCTGCCACACCTGTAGGGATGCTCCGATCACTCGTGAAAGTTCATCCCACGCACTGCCGAATGTGCCTGACACTGCTGTTGGAGCCGTGGCAATGTTCCGCTCGCTCACTACTGAACCCGCAGGGATGTTCCAGAGGTTCCAAGAATTTGGTCCCGCGAACTGCCTAATATGCCCGAAGCCTCTGCCATGCTTAGAAGTTCATCAAGTGCACTGAAAGTTCATCACTGGTCGCTCCTGGAAGTTCATCCCGTGCACTACCCAATGCCCCAGAAGCCTCTGCCACACTTGTGGGGATGTTCCAGTTGCTCCCAGAATTTGTCCTGAGCACAGCCGAACATGTCCGATGCCTCTACTGAGCCCACGGGGATTTTCTGGTCATTTCCAGAAGTTTATCCCATCACGCCCAAACATACACAACGACTCTGCCGTGCCTTCGGAGATGTTCTGGTGGCCCCCAGAAGTTTGTCCTGCGAGCTACCAAATGTGCCTGATACCCAGGCACGGCAGAGGTGTTGTGTGCAAGACGAACTTCTGGGAGTGACCCGAATATTCCCGCGGTCATGGCAGCTGTGTCGGACACATTTGGCACTGCACAGGACGAACTTCCAGGAGAGGCCAGAACTTCCCGGTGCAGCAGAGGCATCTGGCGCGTTTGGAAGTGAGCAGGACAAACTTCAGGGAGCGACTGGAACATCTCTTCGGGCATGGCAGAGGCGTCGGGCACATTCGGCAGTGCATGGGACGAACTTAGAAGAGCGACCAGAACATCTCGGCAGGCATATCAGAGGCGTTGGGCGCATTTGACAGTGTGCGGGATGAACTTTTGGGTGTGACCAGAACATTCCCAGGGGCGCGGCAGCGGTGTCAGACACATGTGGCAGTGTGCAGGACGAACTTCCTAGGGTGACCGGAATATCCCTGCGGGAGCAAAAGAGGCTTCAGACATGTTGGTCAGTGTGGGGTACTAACTTATGGGAGCGACTGGAACAACCCCGCAGGCACGGCATAGATGTCAGGCACATTCGGCAATGCATAGGATAAACTTCTAGGAGCAACCAGAAAATCTCCACAGGGTTACCAAAGGCATCAACCGCATAAGGCAGTCCATGGGATGAACTTTCAGGAGCGACCAGAACATTTCAGCAGGCACGGCAGTCGCATCGGGAATGTTTGGCAGTGCGTAAGACAAATTTCTCGGAATGACCAGCACATCCCTGCAGGCATTGTAGGGGCTTTGGGCACATTGTACAGTGCGGGGGACGAACTCCTGCGTGCAACTGGAACATCCCCATGGGCATGGCTGCGGTGTTAGAAACGTTCAGCAATGCACAGGACGAACTTACGGCAGCAACGAGAACATCCCAACAGGTGCGGAAGAGGCTTGAGGCATGTTTGGCAGTGACCGGAACAAACCCGCAAGTGCGGCAGGGGCATCGGGCACATTCGGCAGTGCATGGAACAAAATTCAGTGAGTGACCGGAATATCCCTGCAGGCGTGGCAGAGCAGGGTACGAGGCATCAGAGCATGTAGGCAGTCCACAGTACAGTACAAACTTCTTGAGAGCAACCAGAACATTCCCACAAGCACTGCAGCGGGGTTAGGCACATTCAT